>CANTUR010000030.1:0-302272 GCA_947683625.1 Mallotus nudiflorus | reverse complement strand
CCAATGTTCCAATTGCATATTTACAAATACTAAGCACTTATTCTAGAGTTCTGAACTCATGAATACAATTGACATAATTGAATGCAGAATTTGTGCACATTTGCACATATTTGAACGCAAACGTGAACTCGTGCAAATTTGCGAAAAAATGCTTTTGAACATGTTATCCAATGTTGCAATGCATATTTGCAGTACTAGGTACTCATTATAGAATTCTAAACTCATGAATACAATTGACAGAATTGAATGCACAATTTGTGCACATTTGCACATGTTTGAACGCAAAACGTGAACTCGTGCAAATTTGTGCACAAATGGTTTTGAACATGTTATCCAATGTTCCAATGCATATTTACATTACTAAGCACTTGTTTTAGAGTACTGAACTCATGAATACAATTGACATAATCGAATGCACAAATTGTGCACATTTGCGCATCTTTGAATGCAAAACTTGAACTCGTGCAAATTTATGCACAAATGGTTTTGAACATGTTATACAATGTTCCAATTGCATATTTTCAATACTATGTACTTATTTTAGGATTCTAAACTCATGAATACAATTGACATAATTGAATGCAGAATTTGTACACATTTGCACATGTTTGAACCCAAAACGTGAACTCGTGCAAATTTGTGCACAAACGGTTTTGAACATGTTATCCGATGCTTCAATTGCATACTTAAAAATACTTAGTTCTTATTTTAGAGCTCTGAATTCATGAGTACAATTGACGTAATTGAATGCACAATTTGTGCACATTTGCACATGTTTTGAACACAAAACGTGAACTCGCGCAAATTTGTGCGCAAATGGTTTTGAACATGCTATCCAATGTTCCCAATTGCATTTTTACGATACAAATTACTTATTCATGAATTCTAAACTCATGAAAACAGTTGGCATAATTGAATGCACAATTTGTGCACATTTGCACATGTTTGAACGCAAAACGTGAACTCATGCAAATTTGTGCACAAATGGTTTTGAACATGTTATCCAGTGTTCCAATTGCATATTTACATTACTGAGCACTTGTTTTAGAGTTCTGAACTCATGAATACAATTGACATAATCGAATGCACAATTTGTGCACATTTGCGCATCTTTGAACGCAAAACTTGAACTTGTGCAAATTTATGCACAAATGGTTTTGAACATGTTATACAATGTTCCAATTGCATATTTTCAATACTATGTACTTATTTTAGGATTCTAAACTCATGAATACAATTGACATAATTGAATGCAGAATTTGTGTACACATTTGCACATGTTTGAACCCAAAATGTGAACTCGTGCAAATTTGTGCTGATGGGAATTATAGGTTTCATCAATTAACTCCCCAATAGTAAGAATACTATGATAAGTTGAATTGAAAGAAAACTAGAAATTACCAATTTAATCCACAAATTCGGATCGTTCAAAGATTGAAGTAAGAAGATAGATGCTACTTAACCCCTTTACCAACAAGGATAAAGATACTAAGATAGACTTTGAATTTCCTCTTATACCACAAACAAGAAAGTTTGATAAATAACAAGAAAACAAAGATTTAGATTTTGACACCACACGCTAGAATAAAGCTTGATAAGTCACAAAGTTTATGCAAGAAATTAAAGACAAATTCCTCACAATAAAACTCAAACAAAGTTATAATTCATATCTCAAATTCATTCATGCTACAAAAGAAAGAAAAGGACTTGTTTATATAGAGTACAAGTCCATGCTCACACTACTAAAATAGACTCACACACATAGGATTACTTTTACTCTTAAATGGCCTTAATAACCATTACCCACATTAATAACCATTACTTGGTATTGATTACCCCATTAAGTTTAGTAACCACTACCCATAATTATAGCCATTACTTGGTATTAATTACCCCTATTAACTTGTATATGGTGGCTACATGTAACCCTAATTGTTATTAACATAAAAACAAGTTAAATATTATTCCTTGGGCCTCCATGGATGCCTTATTGGGCTGAAATTCGTGGGCTTTCCAAATGTCCTTAATTAAACCCAATATGGCTTCTTGAAGCTTCTTGGATTTGAACCTTGTGATTGGGCCTTCTTGTACTATTAATGGATCTTGGATCTCTTTAGGCTTTGAACTTGGATTCACATCATTCCCCCTTTCTTCAAAAGGATTTGTCCTCAAATCAGCTCCATCATCTTTATCACCTAAATCAAACAAAGACAGTCACTAACATTAAATGTAGCACTAACATTGCCATACTCACTTGGAAGTTCTAGCTTGTAGGCATTGTTGTTGATGCGTTGAAGCACTTTAAAAGGACCATCTCCTCTTGGCATAAGCTTTGATTTCCTTTGGTTAGGAAAATCTTTCCTTCCTCAAGTGCACCCACACCCAATCTCCGGGCTTAAAAATGACTTGCTTCCTCCCCTTGTTGTGTTGGTTTTCATATTGGAGTGTCTTTTTCTCAATGTGTTGCACGCACCCTCTCATGCAAAGTCTTGATGAACTCAGCTTTTTGTTTCCCCTCTAGATTAGCTTTGTCCAATGGCAATGGTAGCAAATCTAATGGAGTCAATGGGTTGAATCCATACACAACTTCAAATGGTGAGCAATTTGTTGAACCATGCACACTAGTATTGTAAGCAAATTCCACATGTGGCAAACATTCTCCCATTTCATCAGATTTCTTTGGATGACAGCCCTCAAAAGTGTTGAAAGTGTCCTATTGACCACCTCTGTTTGTCCATCCGTTTGTGGATGACAAGTTGTAGAATACAAAAGTTTTGTCCCCATCTTTCCCCAAAGAGTCTTCCAAAAGTGACTTAGGAATTTGACATCCCTATCACTCACAATGGTCCTTGGCACTCCATGTAGCCTAACAATCTCCTTGAAGAATAGATTGGCAATATGGGTTGCATCATCCGTCTTGTGACATGGAATGAAATGTGCCATTTTGCTAAACCTGTCCACATAAGAAAATGGAATCTCTCCCTCCCTTGGACCTAGGTAATCCTAAAACAAAATCCATAGAAATGTCTACCCAAGGTTCATTTGGTATGGTAAGAGGTGTATACAAACCATGAGGCATTACTTTGGATTTGGCTTGTTTGCAAGTAATGCATTTCTCACAAATTCTCTTAACATCCCTTTTCATGTGTGGCCAAAAGAAATGGTCACCCAACACATCCAAAGTTTTCTTAATCCCAAAATGCCCCATTAAACCTCCGCTATGTGCCTCTCTCACAAGTAACTCTCTTAAAGAACTTTGTGGCACACACAATTTGTTTTCCCGAAAAAGAAAACATCAAACTTATAGAACTTATCAAAACCCCCTTTCTCACATGCCCCATAAACATTAGCAAAATCAGGATCATTAGAATAAAGATCTTTGATGTATTCAAATCCTAATAATTTTGCATCAAGTTTAGAGATCAAGGCATACCTTCTTGACAATGCATCGGCCACCACATTTTCTTTCCCTGCTTGTACTTAATGATGTACAGAAAGGATTCAATGAATTCCACCCATTTTGCATGTCTCTTGTTGAGCTTCCTTGTCCTTTGAGATACTTCAAGGACTCATGGTCAGTGTGAATTATGAATTCTTTGTAACCAAGGTAATGCTGCCATGTCCTTAGAACCCTCACCAATGCATAGAACTCCATGTCATATGTAGGGTAGTTTAGACTTGCACCACTTAGCTTTCACTAAAGAATGCTAATGGGCCTTGCCTTCTTGCATCAAAACTCCTCCAATACCTATGCCACTTGCATCGCACTCAATCTCAAAAGGTTTAGTAAAATTTGGCAAAGATAACAAGGGTGCAGAACTTAATTTGTCTTTTAGCAATTTAAAAGCCTCATCTTGTTCAATTCCCCACTTAAAACCAACATTCTTTTTGATGCATTCAGTTAAAGGTGCAGCTATGGTAGAAAAATTTTTAATGAACCTTCTATAAAAGCTAGCTAAACCATGAAAGCTTCTTGCATCACTTACACTTGTGGGTGTTGGCCATTCTCTAATTACTTTTACGTTTTCTTGATCAACATGAATGCCCTTGTCATTGACAATATATCCAAGAAAAGTAATTTCATTAGTGCAAAAACAGCATTTCTTTAGATTAGCATACAACTTCTCTTCTCTAAGCACATCAAAAACACAAGTCAAATGTTGTACATGCTCATCTAAATTTTTGTTATAAACTAAGATATCATCAAAATAGACAACAACAAATTTGCCTATAATTGCTCTTAAAACATGATTCATCAATCTCATGAAAGTGCTTGGTGCATTAGTTAAACCAAAAGGCCATTACTAACCACTCATATAAACCATGTTTAGTTTTAAAAGCTGTTTTCCATTCATCACCTTCTCTCATTCTAATTTGATGATAACCAAATTTCAAATCAATTTTTGAAAACAAATATGAACCATGCAATTCATCCAACATGTCATCTAGCCTAGGAATAGGATGTCTATACTTCACCGTGATTTTGTTGATGGCACGACAATCAACACACATCCTCCAAGTTCCATCTTTCTTAGGCACCTAACAAGACGGGTACGGCACATGGACTCATGCTTTCACGAACATAACCCTTCTCCATAAGCTCACTCACTTGCTTTTGGATTTCCTTGGTCTCCTCCGGATTACATCTATATGCTGGTCTATTTGGAATGCTTGCTCCGGGTATGAAATCAATTTGGTGTTCAATGCCTCTTTTAGGTGGCAAACCATTTGGAATTTCTTTTGGGAATAAATCTTCATAAACCTGCAAAAGACCAACAACAACACTAGGCAAACCATTGGTTATTTCATTAGAAATATGCAAAATCTCCTTGTACATAAGTACACAGCATGTGTTGCCTCAAAAGCATAGCTTCCTTCACATCACTCATTTTGCATAAACACTCATTTTTCTTTCATTTGAACCTTCCTTGTTTTCTCTCACCATGTGTTTCCCATTTTGGTCAAGAGAATTGGAATTTTTAGGTTCACTCATCTCACCTTTTTCTTTACTCTGAAAGGTTTCCCTTCCCAAAGAATTTCCCAATGAAGAACCCATTTCTTCATATTGTTGCTTGATGCGCATTTGGTCTTCAAAAATCTGTTTTGGGGTTAATGGTCCAAGGTTAAACCATTTTCCATCCATAGTCAAAGTATACATATTTTTGAATCCATCATGATTAGCCCTTCTATCATATTGCCAAGGTCTCCCCAACAACATATGTCCGACCAACATTGGTAACACATCACATAACACCTCATCCTTATATCTACCAATTTGAAAAGAAACTAGAACTTGCTTATTTACCTTTACAACTCCACTTTCATTAAGCCATTGCAACTTGTATGGTCTTGGGTGCTTGGTAGTAGGCAACTTCAATTTCTCCACTAGCAAAGTGCTTGCTACATTAGTACAACTTCCACTATCCACAATCATGTTGCACAACTTGTTAGAAATCAAACAATGAGTATGAAATAAATTTTCCCCTTGCTCCCTATGGACATCATGTTTATTTTGCAAACTCAATGTTCTTTGAACAACAAGATTATCTCCCTTAGCACATTCAACATCACTACATCTTCTAAAGAAGGCATATCATCATCACTATCCCCCTCACTCTCCGATTCAATATCACCATCCCTTAGAATCATAGCTTTCTTATTTGGACATTCCCTAGCAATGTGTCCATGACCCAAACACTTAAAACATTTGATTCCCCTAGTTTGGGCTGGTTGATTCTCACCCTTTCCCTTATTACCCAAGTCAATTTTTGGTTTATTTTCTTCCACTTTTGACTTGTTAAAAGGTTTATTATCCTTTTTCCCCCAAGAAGTTTTCCAAGAAGAAGAAGAACCCACATTTGGTTTAGAATCATACCTCTTTCCTTTCAATTGCCTTTCCACTTTCATGGCCAAATTCACCATATCTTCAATCTCCACATAATGTTGCAAATCAACAATATCAGCAATGTTTTTGTTTAGCCCTCTCAAAAACCTTGCCATGGTAGCTTCACGATCTTCTACCACATTTGCTCTAATCATAGCCTTCTCCATTTCTTTGTGATACTCCTCCACACTCATGGATCCTTGAATTAGAGTTTGCAACCTTTGATGAAGCTCTCTATAGTAGTGGCTTGGAACAAACCTCTTTCTCATGATTTGCTTCATTTCCCTCCAAGACTCCACGGGTCTTTCTTCATATCTATGTCTTTCCTTGCAAAATTGATCCCACCAAACAATTGCATAATCACTAAACTCAACAGCGGCAAGTTTTACCTTTTTCTCCTCTGAATAATTGTGACATTCGAAGATGAGTTCCACTTTCCTCTCCCATTCAAGGTACACATCTGGATCATTTCTTCCTTGGAATGAAGGAATCTTCATTTTGATGCTTCCAAGGTTACGATCAACATCATCTTTAGGACGTCCTCTCCTAACTTGTCTCCTTGGATTGATTTGTTGTCCCACCAAGGTGACTTGATCATCATCCAATTCATCCTCTCCTTCATAGTCCTCTTGGTCAATTGGTGGACGTCTCCTTTCTTTAGGCTCTCCTTGTAATTGGTTAAGGATGCCATCATGCCTCTCCAATTTCTCATTGACTCCCACCATCATGTTAAACATTCTTTCGAATTGTTGTTGCATAGCTTGAATCACATGATCATTTGTAGAAGAAGAACTTGTGTCTTTTGACATGATTGTAAAACCTAAAATTTTAACAAAAGAAAATAGAAAAAAAAAACAATCTCACAACACTCCCTCACGTGTTTCACTCAAAATTGATGTATACCACTCGTGTTTACACTCAATTTTGGCTTTTTCTCTAATGATCTCACACTCTTGCCTTTTACCTCTCAAATTTGCCTTTTGATTTCTTAAATTAACTAAGTTTCTCAATCAAACAAAATTCAAGAATGTAGTAATCAATGATAAAAAATAAGGTAGGCTAATAAGAAAATAATAAGGTAGGCTTAAAGAAAAGAATAATTTGTAACAAATAGGCTAATAGAAATGAAAAAACAAAGATAGATTATCAAAGAACACAAAGAGACAGAATTATAAAGATAGATCTCAATGGAATATGAAGAGTCAATTTTTTTTTAATGTAAACTGAGATCTAACATAGGAATATCAAAGATAACATATACTTTTTTTTTTTGGATGAATTTTTTTTTTTTGATATCTGCAAACAAAATCTTGAGATAAGAAGAATAAAGATAAAAAAAATAACAAGAATAATAGATAGCAAGAAAGGTGCAAAATATAAGATGAACACAATATATTGAGAACTAAAAGATAGTTTTGGATATGCAAACCTCAATCTTGAGCCAATACTCTGATACCACGTATGATGGGAATTGTAGGTTTCATCAATTAACTCCCCAATAGCAAGAATACTATGATAAGTTGAATTGAAAGAAAACTAGAAATTACCAATTTAATCCACAAATTTGGATCGTTCAAAGATTGAAATAAGAAGATAGATGCTACTTAACCCCTTTACCAACAAGGATAAAGATACTAAGATAGACTTTGAATTTCCTCTTATGCCACAAACAAGAATGTTTGATAAATAACAAGAAAACAAAGATTTAGATTTTGACACCACAAGCTAGAATAAAGCTTGATAAGTCACAAAGTTTATGCAAGAAATTAAAGACAAAATTCCTCACAATAAAACTCAAACAAAGTTATAATTCATATATCAAATTCATTCATGCTACAAAAGAAAGAAAAGGACTTATTTATATAGAGTACAAGTCCATGCTCACACTATTAAAATAGACTCACACACATAGGATTACTTTTACTCTTAAATGGCCTTAATAACCATTACCCACATTAATAACCATTACTTGGTATTGATTACCCCATTAACTTTAGTAACCACTACCCACAATAATAGCCATTACTTGGTATTAATTACCCTATTAACTTGTATATGGTGGCTACATGTAACCCTAATTGTTATTAACACAAAAACAAGTTAAATATTATTCCTTGGGCCTCCATGGATGCCTTATTAGGCTGAAATTCTTGGGCTTTCCAAATGTCCTTAATTAAACCCAATATGGCTTCTTGAAGCTTCTTGGATTTGGACCTTGTGATTGGGCCTTCTTGTACTATTAATGGATCTTGGATCTCTTTAGGCTTTGAACTTGGATTCACATCATTCCCCCTTTCTTCAAAAGTATTTGTCCTCAAATCAGCTCCATCATCTTTATCACTTGGAAGTTCTAGCTTGTAGGCATTGTTGTTGATGCTTTGAAGCACTTTAAAACGACCATCTCCTCTTGGCATAAGCTTTGATTTCCTTTGGTTAGGAAATATTTCCTTCCTCAAGTGCACCCACACCCAATCTCCGGGCTCAAAAATGACTTGGTTCCTCCCCTTGTTGTGTTGCTTTTCATATTGGAGTCTCTTCTTCTCAATGTTTGCACGCACCCTCTCATGCAAAGTCTTGATGAACTCAGCTTTTTGTTTCCCCTCTAGATTAGCTTTGTCCAATGGCAATGGTAGCAAATCTAATGGAGTCATTTGGTTGAATCCATACAGAACTTCAAATGGTGAGCAATTTGTTGAACCATGCACACTCCTATTGTAAGCAAATTCCACATGTGGCAAACATTCTTCCCAATTCTTCAGATTTCTTTGGATGACAGCCCTCAAAAGTGTTGAAAGTGTCCTATTGACCACCTCCATTTGTCCATCCCTTTGTGGATGACAAGTTGTAGAATACAAAAGCTTTGTCCCCATCTTTCCCCAAAGAGTCTTCCAAAAGTGACTTAGGAATTTGACATCCCTATCACTCACAATGGTCCTTGGCACTCCATGTAGCCTAACAATCTCCTTGAAGAATAGATTGGCAATATGGGTTGCATCATCCGTCTTGTGACATGGAATGAAATATGCCATTTTGCTAAACCTGTCCACAACAACAAAAATGGAATCTCTCCCTCCCTTGGACCTAGGTAATCCTAAAACAAAATCCATAGAAATGTCTACCCAAGGTTCATTTGGTATGGTAAGAGGTGTATACAAACCATGAGGCATTGCTTTGGATTTGGCTTGTTTGCAAGTAATGCATTTCTCACAAATTCTCTTAACATCCCTTTTCATGTGTGGCCAAAAGAAATGGTCACCCAACACATCCAAAGTTTTCTTAATCCTAAAATGTCCCATTAAACCTCCGCTATGTGCCTCTCTCATAAGTAACTCTCTTAAAGAACTTTGTGGCACACACAATTTGTTTTCCCGAAAAAGAAAACCATCAAACTTATAGAACTTATCAAAACCCCCTTTCTCACATGCCCCATAAACATTAGAAAAATCAGGATCTTTAGAATAAAGATCTTTGATGTATTCAAATCCTAATAATTTTGCATCAAGTTTAGAGATCAAGGCATACCTTCTTGACAATACATCGGCCACCACATTTTCTTTCCCTTGCTTGTACTTAATGATGTACGGAAAGGATTCAATGAATTCCACCCATTTTGCATGTCTCTTATTGAGCTTTCCTTGTCCTTTGAGATACTTCAAGGACTCATGGTCAGTGTGAATTATGAATTCTTTGTAACCAAGGTAATGCTGCCATGTCCTTAGAACCCTCACCAATGCATAGAACTCCTTGTCATATGTAGGGTAGTTTAGACTTGCTCCACTTAGCTTTTCGCTAAAGAATGCTATAGGCTTGCCTTCTTGCATCAACACTCCTCCAATACCTATGCCACTTGCATCGCACTCAATCTCAAAAGGTTTAGTAAAATTTGGCAAAGATAATAAGGGTGCAGAACTTAATTTGTCTTTTAGCAAGTTAAAAGCCTCATCTTGTTCAATTCCCCACTTAAAACCAACATTCTTTTTGATGCATTCAGTTAAAGGTGCAGCTATGGTAGAAAAATTTTTAATGAACCTTCTATAAAAGCTAGCTAAACCATGAAAGCTTCTTGCATCACTTACACTTGTGGGTGTTGGCCATTCTCTAATTACTTTTACCTTTTCTTGATCAACATGAATGCCCTTGTCATTGACAATATATCCAAGAAAAGTAATTTCATTAGTGCAAAAATAGCATTTCTTTAGATTAGCATACAACTTCTCTTCTCTAAGCACATCAAAAACACAAGTCAAATGTTGTACATGCTCATCTAAATTTTTGCTATAAACCAAGATATCATCAAAATAGACAACAACAAATTTGCCTATGAATGCTCTTAAAACATGATTCATCAATCTCATGAAAGTGCTTGGTGCATTAGTTAAACCAAAAGGCATTACTAACCACTCATATAAACCATGTTTAGTTTTAAAAGTTGTTTTCCATTCATCACCTTCTCTCATTCTAATTTGATGATAACCAGATTTCAAATCAATTTTTGAAAACAAATATGAACCATGCAATTCATCCAACATGTCATCTAGCCTAGGAATGGGATGTCTATACTTCATCATGATTTTGTTGATGGCACGACAATCAACACACATCCTCCAAGTTCCATCTTTCTTAAGCACTAATAAGACAGGTACGGCACATGGACTCATGCTTTCACGAACATAACCCTTCTCCATAAGCTCACTCACTTGCTTTTGGATTTCCTTGGTCTCCTCCGGATTACATCTATATGCTGGTCTATTTGGAATGCTTGCTCCGGGTATGAAATCAATTTGGTGCTCAATGCCTCTTTTAGGTGGCAAACCATTTGGAATTTCTTCTGGGAATAAATCTTCATAAACCTGCAAAAGATCAACAACAACACTAGGCAAACCATTGGTTATTTCGTTAGAAATATGCAAAATCTCCTTGTACATAAGTAAAAGCATGTGTTGCCTCAAAAGCATAGCTTCCTTCACATCACTCATTTTTGCATAAACACTCATTTTTCTTTCATTTGAACCTTCCTTGTTTTCTCTCACCATGTGTTTCCCATTTTGGTCAAGAGAATTGGAATTTTTAGGTTCACTCATCTCACCTTTTTCTTTACTCTGAAAGGTTTCCCTTCCCAAAGAATTTCCCAATGAAGAACCCATTTCTTCATATTGTTGCTTGATGCGCATTTGGTCTTCAAAAATCTGTTTTGGAGTTAATGGTCCAAGGTTAAACCTTTTTCCATCCATAGTCAAAGTATACATATTTTTGAATCCATCATGATTAGCCCTTCTATCATATTGCCAAGGTCTCCCCAACAACATATGTCTGACCAACATTGGTAACACATCACACAACACCTCATCCTTATATCTACCAATTTGAAAAGAAACTAGAACTTGCTTATTTACCTTTACAACTCCACTTTCATTAAGCCATTGCAACTTGTATGGTCTTGGGTGCTTGGTAGTAGGCAACTTCAATTTCTCCACTAGCAAAGTGCTTGCTACATTAGTACAACTTCCACTATCCACAATCATGTTGCACAACTTGTTAGAAATCAAATAATGAGTATGAAATAAATTTTCCCCTTGCTCCCTATGGACATCATGTTTATTTTGCAAACTCAATGTTCTTTGAACAACAAGATTATCTCCCTTAGCACATTCAACATCACTACAATCTTCTAAAGAAGGCATATCATCATCACTATCCCCCTCACTCTCCGATTCAATATCACCATCCCTTAGAATCATAGCTTTCTTATTTGGACATTCCCTAGCAATGTGTCCATGACCCAAACACTTAAAACATTTGATTCCCCTAGTTTGGGCTGGTTGATTCTCACCCTTTCCCTTATTACCCAAGTCAATTTTTGGTTTATTTTCTTCCACTTTTGACTTGTTAAAAGGTTTATTATCCTTTTTCCCCCAAGAAGTTTTCCAAGAAGAAGAAGAACCCACATTTGGTTTAGAATCATACCTCTTTCCTTTCAATTGCCTTTCCACTTTCATGGCCAAATTCACCATATCTTCAATCTTCACATAATGTTGCAAATCAACAACATCAGCAATGTTTTTGTTTAGCCCTCTCAAAAACCTTGTCATGGTAGCTTCATGATCTTCTACCACATTTGCTCTAATCATAGCCTTCTCCATTTCTTTGTGATACTCCTCCACACTCATGGATCCTTAAATTAGAGTTTGTAATCATTGATGAAGCTCTCTATAGTAGTGGCTTGGAACAAACCTCTTTCTCATGATTTGCTTCATTTCCCTCCAAGACTCCATGGGTCTTTCTTCATATCTACGTCTTTCCTTGCAAAATTGATCCCGCCAAATAATTGCATAATCACTAAACTCAACAGCGGCGAGTTTTACCTTTTTCTCCTCCGAATAATTGTGACATTTGAAGATGAGTTCCACTTTCCTCTCCCATTCAAGGTACACATCTTGATCATTTCTTCCTTGGAATGAAGGAATCTTCATTTTGATGCTTCCAAGGTTGCGATCAACATCATCTTTAGGACGTCCTCTCCTAGCTTGTCTCCTAGGATTGATTTGTTGTCCCACCAAGGTGACTTGATCATCATCCAATTCATCCTCTCCTTCATAGTCCTCTTGGTCAATTGGTGGACGTCTCCTTTCTTTAGGCTCTCCTTGTAATTGGTTAAGGATGCCATCATGCCTCTCCAATTTCTCATTGACTCCCACCATCATGTTAAACATTCTTTCGAATTGTTGTTGCATAGCTTGAATCACATGATCATTTGTAGAAGAAGAACTTGTGTCTTTTGACATGATTGTAAAACCTAAAATTTTAACAAAAGAAAATAGAAAAAAAAAACAATCTCACAACACTCCCTCACGTGTTTCACTCAAAATTGATGTATACCACTCGTGTTTACACTCAATTTTGGCTTTTTCTCTAATGATCTCACACTCTTGCCTTTTACCTCTCAAATTTGCCTTTTGATTTCTTAGATTAACTAAGTTTCTCAATCAAACAAAATTCAAGAATGTAGTAATCAATGATAAAAAAAAATGATGTGAATCCAAGTTCAAAGCCTAAAGAGATCCAAGATCCATTAATAGTACAAGAAGGCCCAATCACAAGGTCCAAATCCAAGAAGCTTCAAGAAGCCATATTGGGTTTAATTAAGGACATTTGGAAAGCCCAAGAATTTCAGCCCAATAAGGCATCCATGGAGGCCCAAGGAATAATATTTAACTTGTCTTTGTGTTAATAACAATTAGGGTTACATGTAGCCACCATATACAAGTTAATAGGGTAATTAATACTAAGTAATGGCTATTATTATGGGTAGTGGTTACTAAAGTTAATGGGGTAATCAATAATAAGTAATGGCTATTAATGTGGTTAATGGTTATTAAGGCCATTTAAGAGTAAAAGTAATCCTATGTGTGTGAGTCTATTTTAGTAGTGTGAGCATGGACTTGTACTCTATATAAACAAGTCCTTTGCTTTCTTTTGTAGGATGAATGAATTTGATATATGAATTATAACTTTGTTTGAGTTTTATTGTGAGGAATTTTGTCTTTAATTTCTTGCATAAACTTTGTGACTTATCAAGCTTTATTCTAGCTTGTGGTGTCAAAATCTAAATCTTTGTTTTCTTTTTATTTATCAAACTTTCTTGTTTGTGGCATAAGAGGAAATTCAAAGTCTATCTTAGTATCTTTATCCTTGTTGGTAAAGGGGTTAAGTAGCATCTATCTTCTTACTTCAATCTTTGAACGATCCGAATTTGTGGATTAAATTGGTAATTTCTAGTTTTCTTTCAATTCAACTTATCATAGTATTCTTGCTATTGGGGAGTTAATTGATGAAACCTACAATTCCCATCAAAAAAATAAGGTAGGCTAACAAGAAAATAATAAGGTAGGCTTAAAGAAAAAGAACAATTTGTAACAAATAGGCTAATAGAAATGAAAAACAAAGATAGATTATTAAAGAACACAAAGAGACAGAATTATAAAGATAGATCCCAATGGAATATGAAGAGTCAATTTTTTTTTAATGTAAACTGAGATCTAACATAGGAATATCAAAGATAACATATACTTTTTTTTTATGGACGAATTTCTTTTTTTTTTTTTTGATATATGCACGAATTGAAAGGTATCATAAAAATCTCAAAGATAACAACTTTTTTTTTTTTTGATATCTGCAAACAAAATCTTGAGATAAGAAGAATAAAGATAAAAAAAATAACAAGAATAATAGATAGCAAGAAAGGTGCAAAATATAAGATGAACACAAGATATTGAGAACTAAAAGATAGTTTTGGATACGCAAACCTCAATCTTGAGCCAATGCTCTGATACCACTTATGATGGGAATTGTAGGTTTCATCAATTAACTCCCCAATAGCAAGAATACTATGATAAGTTGAATTGAAAGAAAACTAGAAATTACCAATTTAATCCACAAATTCGAATCGTTCAAAGATTGAAATAAGAAGATAGATGCTACTTAACCCCTTTACCAACAAGGATAAAGATACTAAGATAGACTTTGAATTTCCTCTTATGCCACAAACAAGAATGTTTGATAAATAACAAGAAAACAAAGATTTAGATTTTGACACCACAAGCTAGAATAAAGCTTGATAAGTCACAAAGTTTATGCAAGAAATTAAAGACAAAATTCCTCACAATAAAACTCAAACAAAGTTATAATTCATATATCAAATTCATTCATCCTACAAAAGAAAGCAAAGGACTTGTTTATATAGAGTACAAGTCCATGCTCACACTACTAAAATAGACTCACACACATAGGATTACTTTTACTCTTAAATGGCCTTAATAACCATTACCCACATTAATAACCATTACTTGGTATTGATTACCCCATTAACTTGTATATGGTGGCTACATGTAACCCTAATTGTTATTAACATAAAAACAAGTTAAATATTATTCCTTGGGCCTCCATGGATGCCTTATTGGGCTGAAATTCTTGGGCTTTCCAAATGTCCTTAATTAAACCCAATATGGCTTCTTGAAGCTTCTTGGATTTGGACGTTGTGATTGGGCCTTCTTGTACTATTAATGGATCTTGGATCTCTTTAGGCTTTGAACTTGGATTCACATCATAATTGGGGAGTTAATTTAAGAAATCAAAAGGCAAATTTGAGAGGTAAAAGGCAAGAGTGTGAGATCATTAGAGAAAAAGCCAAAATTGAGTGTAAACACGAGTGGTATACATCAATTTTGAGTGAAACACGTGAGGGAGTGTTGTGAGATTGTTTTTTTTTCTATTTTCTTTTGTTAAAATTTTAGGTTTTACAATCATGTCAAAAGACACAAGTTCTTCTTCTACAAATGATCATGTGATTCAAGCTATGCAACAACAATTCGAAAGAATGTTTAACATGATGGCGAGAGTCAATGAGAAATTAGAGAGGCATGATGGCATCCTTAACCAATTACAAGGAGAGCCTAAAGAAAGGAGACGTCCACCAATTGACCAAGAGGACTATGAAGGAGAGGATGAATTGGATGATGATCAAGTCACCTTGGTGGGACAACAAATCAATCCTAGGAGACAAGCTAGGAGAGGACGTCCTAAAGATGATGTTGATCGCAACCTTGGAAGCATCAAAATGAAGATTCCTTCATTCCAAGGAAGAAATGATCCAGATGTGTACCTTGAATGGGAGAGGAAAGTGGAACTCATCTTCGAATGTCACAATTATTCAGAGGAGAAAAAGGTAAAACTCGTCGCTGTTGAGTTTAGTGATTATGCAATTGTTTGGTGGGATCAATTTTGCAAGGAAAGACGTAGATATGAAGAAAGACCCGTGGAGTCTTGGAGGGAAATGAAGCAAATCATGAGAAAGAGGTTTGTTCCAAGCCACTACTATAGAGAGCTTCATCAAAGATTACAAACTCTAATTCAAGGATCCATGAGTGTGGAGGAGTATCATAAAGAAATGGAGAAGGCTATGATTAGAGCAAATGTGGTAGAAGATCGTGAAGCTACCATGGCAAGGTTTTTGAGAGGGCTAAACAAAAACATTGCTGATGTTGTTGATTTGCAACATTATGTGGAGATTGAAGATATGGTGAATTTGGCCATGAAAGTGGAAAGGCAATTGAAAGGAAAGAGGTATGATTCTAAACCAAATGTGGGTTCTTCTTCTTCTTGGAAAACTTCTTGGGGGAAAAAGGATAATAAACCTTTTAACAAGTCAAAAGTGGAAGAAAATAAACCAAAAATTGACTTGGGTAATAAGGGAAAGGGTGAGAATCAACCAGCCCAAACTAAGGGAATCAAATGTTTTAAGTGTTTCGGTCATGGGCATATTGCTAGGGAATGTCCAAATAAGAAAGCTATGATTCTAAGGGATGGTGATATTGAATCGGAGAGTGAGGGGGATAGTGATGATGATATGCCTTCTTTAGAAGATTGTAGTGATGTTGAATGTGCTAAGGGAGATAATCTTGTTGTTCAAAGAACATTGAGTTTGCAAAATAAACATGATGTCCATAGGGAGCAAAGGGAAAATTTGTTTCATACTCATTGTTTGATTTCTAACATGTTGTGCAACATGATTGTGGATAGTGGAAGTTGTACTAATGTAGCAAGCACTTTGCTAGTGGAGAAATTAAAGTTGCCTACTACCAAGCACCCAAGACCATACAAGTTGCAATGGCTTAATGAAAGTGGAGTTGTAAAGGTAAATAAGCAAGTTCTAATTTCTTTTCAAATTGGTAGATATAAGGAGTGTTGTGTGATGTGTTACCAATGTTGGCCGGACATATGTTGTTGGGGAGACCTTGGCAATATGATAGAAGGGCTAATCATGATGGATTCAAAAATATGTATACTTTGACTATGGATGGAAAAAGGTTTAACCTTGGACCGTTAACTCCAAAATAGATTTTTGAAGACCAAATGCGCATCAAGCAACAATATGAAGAAATGGGTTCTTCATTGGGAAATTCTTTAGGAAGGGAAACCTTTGAGAGTAAAGAAAAAGGTGAGATGAGTGAACCTAAAAATTCCAATTCTCTTGACCAAAATGGGAAACACATGGTGAGAGAAAATAAGGAAGGTTCAAATGAAAGAAAAATGAGTGTTTATGCAAAAATGAGTGATGTGAAGGAAGCTATGCTTTTGAGGCAACACATGCTTTTACTTATGTACAAGGAGATTTTGCATATTTCTAACGAAATAACCAATGGTTTGCCTAGTGTTGTTGTTGATCTTTTGCAGGTTTATGAAGATTTATTCCCAGAAGAAATTCCAAATGGTTTGCCACCTAAAAGAGGCATTGAGCACCAAATTGATTTCATACCCGGAGCAAGCATTCCAAATAGACCAGCATATAGATGTAATCCGGAGGAGACCAAGGAAATCCAAAAGCAAGTGAGTGAGCTTATGGAGAAGGGTTATGTTCGTGAAAGCATGAGTCCATGTGCCGTACCCATCTTATTAGTGCCTAAGAAACATGGAACTTGGAGGATGTGTGTTGATTGTCGTGCCATCAACAAAATCACGGTGAAGTATAGACATCCCATTCCTAGGCTAGATGACATGTTGGATGAATTGCATGGTTCATATTTGTTTTCAAAAATTGATTTGAAATCTGGTTATCATCAAATTAGAATGAGAGAAGGTGATGAATGGAAAATAGCTTTTAAAACTAAACATGGTTTATATGAGTGGTTAGTAATGCCTTTTGGTTTAACTAATGCACCAAGCACTTTCATGAGATTGATGAATCATGTTTTAAGAGCATTCATAGGCAAATTTATTGTTGTCTATTTTGATGATATCTTGGTTTATAGCAAAAATTTAGATGAGCATGTACAACATTTGACTTGTGTTTTTGATGTGCTTAGAGAAGAGAAGTTATATGCTAATCTAAAGAAATGTTGTTTTTGCACTAATGAAATTACTTTTCTTGGATATATTGTCAATGACAAGGGCATTCATGTTGATCAAGAAAAGGTAAAAGTAATTAGAGAATGGCCAACACCCACAAGTGTAAGTGATGCAAGAAGCTTTCATGGTTTAGCTAGCTTTTATAGAAGGTTCATTAAAAATTTTTCTACCATAGCTGCACCTTTAACTGAATGCATCAAAAAGAATGTTGGTTTTAAGTGGGGAATTGAACAAGATGAGGCTTTTAACTTGCTAAAAGACAAATTAAGTTCTGCACCCTTATTATCTTTGCCAAATTTTACTAAACCTTTTGAGATTGAGTGCGATGCAAGTGGCATAGGTATTGGAGGAGTTTTGATGCAAGAAGGCAAGCCCATAGCATTCTTTAGCGAAAAGCTAAGTGGAGCAAGTCTAAACTACCCTACATATGACAAGGAGTTCTATGCATTGGTGAGGGTTCTAAGGACATGGCAGCATTACCTTGGTTACAAAGAATTCATAATTCACACTGACCATGAGTCCTTGAGGTATCTCAAAGGATAAGGAAAGCTCAATAAGAGACATGCAAAATGGGTGGAATTCATTGAATCCTTTCCGTACATCATTAAGTACAAGCAAGGGAAAGAAAATGTGGTGGCCGATGCATTGTCAAGAAGGTATGCCTTGATCTCTAAACTTGATGCAAAATTATTAGGATTTGAATACATCAAAGATCTTTATTCTAATGATCCTGATTTTTCTAATGTTTATGGGGCAAGTGAGAAAGGGGGTTTTGATAAGTTCTATAAGTTTGATGGTTTTCTTTTTCAGGAAAACAAATTGTGTGTGCCACAAAGTTCTTTAAGAGAGTTACTTGTGAGAGAGGCACATAGCGGAGGTTTAATGGGACATTTTGGGATTAAGAAAACTTTGGATGTGTTGGGTGACCATTTCTTTTGGCCACACATGAAAAGGGATGTTAAGAGAATTTGTGAGAAATGCATTACTTGCAAACAAGCCAAATCCAAAGCAATGCCTCATGGTTTGTATACACCTCTTACCATACCAAATGAACCTTGGGTAGACATTTCTATGGATTTTGTTTTAGGATTACCTAGGTCCAAGGGAGGGAGAGATTCCATTTTTGTTGTTGTGGGTAGGTTTAGGAAAATGGCATATTTCATTCCATGTCACAAGACGGATGATGCAACCCATATTGCCAATCTATTCTTCAAGGAGATTGTTAGGCTACATGGAGTGCCAAGGACCATTGTGAGTGATAGGGATGTCAAATTCCTAAGTCACTTTTGGAAGTCTCTTTGGGGAAAGATGGGGACAAAGCTTTTGTCTTCTACAACTTGTCATCCACAAACGGATGGACAAATGGAGGTGGTCAATAGGACACTTTCAACACTTTTGAGGGCTGTCATCCAAAGAAATCTGAAGAATTGGGAAGAATGTTTGCCACATGTGGAATTTGCTTACAATAGGAGTGTGCATGGTTCAACAAATTGCTCACCATTTGAAGTTCTGTATGGATTCAACCAAATGACTCCATTAGATTTGCTACCATTGCCATTGGACAAAGCTAATCTAGAGGGGAAACAAAAAGCTGAGTTCATCAAGACTTTGCATAAGAGGGTGTGTGCAAACATTGAGAAGAAGAGACTCCAATATGAAAAGCAACATAACATGGGGAGGAAGCAAGTCATTTTTGAGCCCGGAGATTGGGTGTGGGTGCACTTGAGGAAGGAAAGATTTCCTAACCAAAGGAAATCAAAGCTTATGCCAAGAGGAGATGGTCCTTTTAAAGTGCTTCAAAGCATCAACAACAATGCCTACAAGCTAGAACTTCCAAGTGATAAAGATGATGGAGCTGATTTGAGGACAAATCCTTTTGAAGAAAGGGGGAATGATGTGAATCCAAGTTCAAAGCCTAAAGAGATCCAAGATCCATTAATAGTACAAGAAGGCCCAATCACAAGGTCCAAATCCAAGAAGCTTCAAGAAGCCATATTGGGTTTAATTAAGGACATTTGGAAAGCCCAAGAATTTCAGCCCAATAAGGCATCCATGGAGGCCCAAGGAATAATATTTAACTTGTTTTTGTGTTAATAACAATTAGGGTTACATGTAGCCACCATATACAAGTTAATAGGGTAATTAATACCAAGTAATGGCTATTATTATGGGTAGTGGTTACTAAAGTTAATGGGGTAATCAATACCAAGTAATGGTTATTAATGTGGGTAATGGTTATTAAGGCCATTTAAGAGTAAAAGTAATCCTATGTGTGTGAGTCTATTTTAGTAGTGTGAGCATGGACTTGTACTCTATATAAACAAGTCCTTTTCTTTCTTTTGTAGCATGAATGAATTTGATATATGAATTATAACTTTGTTTGAGTTTTATTGTGAGGAATTTTGTCTTTAATTTCTTGCATAAACTTTGTGACTTATCAAGCTTTATTCTAGCTTGTGGTGTCAAAATCTAAATCTTTGTTTTCTTGTTATTTATCAAACATTCTTATTTGTGGCATAAGAGGAAATTCAAAGTCTATCTTAGTATCTTTATCCTTGTTGGTAAAGGGGTTAAGTAGCATCTATCTTCTTACTTCAATCTTTGAACGATCCAAATTTGTGGATTAAATTGGTAATTTCTAGTTTTCTTTCAATTCAACTTATCATAGTATTCTTGCTATTGGGGAGTTAATTGATGAAACCTACAATTCCCATCATAAGCTGTATCAGAGCAAGAATACTATGATTGTAGGTTTTGGATAAGCAAGTTCACTACCCTATTAATTATAACTTTGATGGGAATTGTAGGTTTCATCAATTAACTCCCCAATAGCAAGAATACTATGATAATTTGAATTGAAAGAAAACTAGAAATTACCAATTTAATCCACAAATTCGGATCGTTCAAAGATTAAAGTAAGAAGATAGATGCTACTTAACCCCTTTACCAACAAGGATAAAGATACTAAGATAGACTTTGAATTTCCTCTTATGCCACAAACAAGAATGTTTGATAAATAACAAGAAAACAAAGATTTAGATTTTGACACCACAAGCAAGAATAAAGCTTGATAAGTCACAAGTATGCAAGAAATTAAAGACAAAATTCCTCACAATAAAACTCAAACAAAGTTATAATTCATATATCAAATTCATTCATGCTACAAAAGATAGAAAAGGACTTGTTTATATAGAGTACAAGTCCATGCTCACACTACTAAAATAGACTCACACACATAGGATTACTTTTACTCTTAAATGACCTTAATAACCATTACCCACATTAATAGCCATTACTTGGTATTGATTACCCCATTAACTTTAGTAACCACTACCCATAATAATAGCCATTACTTGGTATTAATTACCCTATTAACTTGTATATGGTGGCTACATGTAACCCTAATTGTTATTAACACAAAAACAAGTTAAATATTATTCCTTGGGCCTCCATGGATGCCTTATTGGGCTGAAATTCTTGGGCTTTCCAAATGTCCTTAATTAAACCCAATATGGCTTCTTGAAGCTTCTTGGATTTGGACCTTGTGATTGGTCCTTCTTGTACTATTAATGGATCTTGGATCTCTTTAGGCTTTGAACTTGGATTCACATCATTCCCCCTTTCTTCAAAAGGATTTGTCCTCAAATCAGCTCCATCATCTTTATCACCTAAATCAAACAAAGACAAGTCACTAACATTAAATGTAGCACTAACATTGCCATACTCACTTGGAAGTTCTAGCTTGTAGGCATTGTTGTTGATGCGTTGAAGCACTTTAAAAGGACCATCTCCTCTTGGCATAAGCTTTGATTTCCTTTGGTTAGGAAATCTTTCCTTCCTCAAGTGCACCCACACCCAATCTCCGGGCTTAAAAATGACTTGCTTCCTCCCCTTGTTGTGTTGCCTTTCATATTGGAGTGTCTTCTTCTCAATGTTTGCATGCACCCTCTCATGCAAAGTCTTGATGAACTCAGCTTTTTGTTTCCCCTCTAGATTAGCTTTGTCCAATGTCAATGGTAGCAAATCTAATGGAGTCATTGGGTTGAATCCATACACAACTTCAAATGGTGAGCAATTTGTTGAACCATGCACACTCCTATTGTAAGCAAATTCCACATGTGGCAAACATTCTTCCCAATTCTTCAGATTTCTTTGGATGACAGCCCTCAAAATTGTTGAAAGTGTCCTATTGACCACCTCCGTTTGTCCATCCGTTTGTGGATGACAAGTTGTAGAATACAAAAGCTTTGTTCCCATCTTTCCCCAAAGAGTCTTCCAAAAGTGACTTAGGAATTTGACATCCCTATCACTCACAATGGTCCTTGGCACTCCATGTAGCCTAACAATCTCCTTGAAGAATAGATTGGCAATATGGGTTGCATCATCCGTCTTGTGACATGGAATGAAATGTGCCATTTTGATAAACCTGTCCTCAACTACAAAAATGGAATCTCTCCCTCCCTTGGACCTAGGTAATCCTAAAACAAAATCCATAAAAATGTCTACCCAAGGTTCATTTGGTATGGTAAGAGGTGTATACAAACCATGAGGCATTGCTTTGGATTTGGCTTGTTTACAAGTAATGCATTTCTCACAAATTCTCTTAACATCCCTTTTCATGTGTGGCCAAAAGAAATGGTCACCCAACACATCCAAAGTTTTCTTAATCCTAAAATGCCCCATTAAACCTCCGCTATGTGCCTCTCTCACAAGTAACTCTCTTAAAGAACTTTGTGGCACACATAATTTGTTTTCCCGAAAAAGAAAACCATCAAACTTATAGAACTTATCAAAACCCCCTTTCTCACATGCCCCATAAACATTAGAAAAATCAGGATCATTAGAATAAAGATCTTTGATGTATTCAAATCCTAATAATTTTGCATCAAGTTTAGAGATCAAGGCATACCTTCTTGACAATGCATCGGCCACCACATTTTCTTTCCCTTGCTTGTACTTAATGATGTACGGAAAGGATTCAATGAATTCCACCCATTTTGCATGTCTCTTGTTGAGCTTTCCTTGTCCTTTGAGATACTTCAATGATTCATGGTCAGTGTGAATTATGAATTCTTTGTAACCAAGGTAATGCTGCCATGTCCTTAGAACTCTCACCAATGCATAGAACTCCTTGTCATATGTAGGGTAGTTTAGACTTGCTCCACTTAGCTTTTCACTAAAGAATGCTATGGGCTTGCCTTCTTGCATCAAAACTCCTCCAATACCTATGCCACTTGCATCGCACTCAATCTCAAAAGGTTTAGTAAAATTTGGCAAAGATAACAAGGGTGCAGAACTTAATTTGTCTTTTAGCAAGTTAAAAGCCTCATCTTGTTCAATTCCCCACTTAAAACCAACATTCTTTTTGATGCATTCAGTTAAAGGTACAGCTATGGTAGAAAAAGTTTTAATGAACCTTCTATAAAAGCTAGCTAAACCATGAAAGCTTCTTGCATCACTTACACTTGTGGGTGTTGGCCATTCTCTAATTACTTTTACCTTTTCTAGATCAACATGAATGCCCTTGTCATTGACAATATGTCCAAGAAAAGTAATTTCATTAGTGCAAAAACAACATTTCTTTAGATTAGCATACAACTTCTCTTCTCTAAGCACATTAAAAACACAAGTCAAATGTTGTACATGCTCATCTAAATTTTTGCTATAAACCAAGATATCATCAAAATAGACAACAACAAATTTGCCTATGAATGCTCTTAAAACATGATTCATCAATCTCATGAAAGTGCTTGGTGCATTAGTTAAACTAAAAGGCATTACTAACCACTCATATAAACCATGTTTAGTTTTAAAAGCTATTTTCCATTCATCACCTTCTCTCATTCTAATTTGATGATAACCAGATTTCAAATCAATTTTTGAAAACAAATATGAACCATGCAATTCATCCAACATGTCATCTAGCCTAGGAATGGGATGTCTATACTTCACCGTGATTTTGTTGATGGCACGACAATCAACACACATCCTCCAAGTTCCATCTTTCTTAGGCACTAACAAGACGAGTACGGTACATGGACTCATGCTTTCACGAACATAACCCTTCTCCATAAGCTCACTCACTTGCTTTTGGATTTCCTTGGTCTCCTCCGGATTACATCTATATGCTGGTCTATTTGGAATGCTTGCTCCGGGTATGAAATCAATTTGGTGCTCAATGCCTCTTTTAGGTGGCAAACCATTTGGAATTTCTTCTGGGAATAAATCTTCATAAACCTGCAAAAGATCAACAACAACACTAGGCAAACCATTGGTTATTTCGTTAGAAATATGCAAAATCTCCTTGTACATAAGTACAAGCATGTGTTGCCTCAAAAGCATAGCTTCCTTCACATCACTCATTTTTGCATAAACACTCATTTTTCTTTCATTTGAACCTTCCTTGTTTTCTCTCACCATGTGTTTCCCATTTTGGTCAAGAGAATTGGAATTTTTAGGTTCACTCATATCACCTTTTTCTTTACTCTGAAAGGTTTCCCTTCCCAAAGAATTTCCCAATGAAGAACCCATTTCTTCATATTGTTGCTTGATGCGCATTTGGTCTTCAAAAATCTGTTTTGGAGTTAATGGTCCAAGGTTAAACCTTTTTCCATCCATAGTCAAAGTATACATATTTTTGAATCCATCATGATTAGCCCTTCTATCATATTGCCAAGGTCTCCCCAACAACATATGCCCGGCCAACATTGGTAACACATCACACAACACCTCATCCTTATATCTACCAATTTGAAAAGAAACTAGAACTTGCTTATTTACCTTTACAACTCCACTTTCATTAAGCCATTGCAACTTGTATGGTCTTGGGTGCTTGGTAGTAGGCAACTTCAATTTCTCCACTAGCAAAGTGCTTGCTACATTAGTACAACTTCCACTATCCACAATCATGTTGCACAACTTGTTAGAAATCAAACAATGAGTATGAAATAAATTTTCCCTTTGCTCCCTATGGACATCATGTTTATTTTGCAAACTCAATGTTCTTTGAACAACAAGATTATCTCCCTTAGCACATTCAACATCACTACAATCTTCTAAAGAAGGCATATCATCATCACTATCCCCCTCACTCTCCGATTCAATATCACCATCCCTTAGAATCATAGCTTTCTTATTTGGACATTCCCTAGCAATGTGTCCATGACCCAAACACTTAAAACATTTGATTCCCCTAGTTTGGGTTGGTTGATTCTCACCCTTTCCCTTATTACCCAAGTCAATTTTAGGTTTAGTTTCTTCCAATTTTGACTTATTAAAAGGTTTATCATCCTTTTTCCCCCAAGAAGTTTTCCAAGAAGAAGAAGAACCCACATTTGGTTTAGAATCATACCTCTTTCCTTTCAATTGCCTTTCCACTTTCATGGCCAAATTCACCATATCTTCAATCTCCACATATTGTTGTAAATCAACAACATCAGCAATGTTTTTGTTTAGCCCTCTCAAGAACCTTGCCATGGTAGCTTCACGATCTTCTACCACATTTGCTCTAATCATAGCCTTCTCCATTTCTTTGTGATACTCCTCCACACTCATGGATCCTTGAATTCGAGTTTGTAACCTTTGATGAAGCTCTCTATAGTAGTGGCTTGGAAAAAACCTCTTTCTCATGATTTGCTTCATTTCCCTCCAAGACTCCACGGGTCTTTCTTCATATCTACGTCTTTCCTTGCAAAATTGATCCCACCAAACAATTGCATAATCACTAAACTCAACAGCGGCGAGTTTTACCTTTTTCTCCTCCGAATAATTATGACATTCGAAAATGAGTTCCACTTTCCTCTCCCATTCAAGGTACACATCTGGATCATTTCTTCCTTGGAATGAAGGAATCTTCATTTTGATGCTTCCAAGGTTGCGATCAACATCATCTTTAGGACGTCCTCTCCTAGCTTGTCTCCTAGGATTGATTTGTTGTCCCACCAAGGTGACTTGATCATCGTCCAATTCATCCTCTCCTTCATAGACCTCTTGGTCAATTGGTGGACGTCTCCTTTCTTTAGGCTCTCCTTGCAATTGGTTAAGGATGCCATCATGCCTCTCCAATTTCTCATTGACTCTCGCCATCATGTTAAACATTCTTTCGAATTGTTGTTGCATAGCTTGAATCACATGATCATTTGTAGAAGAAGAACTTGTGTCTTTTGACATGATTGTAAAACCTAAAATTTTAACAAAAGAAAATAGAAAAAAAAACAATCTCACAACACTCCCTCACGTGTTTCACTCAAAATTGATGTATACCACTCGTGTTTACACTCAATTTTGGCTTTTTCTCTAATGATCTCACACTCTTGCCTTTTAACTCTCAAATTTGCCTTTTGATTTCTTAGATTAACTAAGTTTCTCAATCAAACAAAATTCAAGAATGTAGTAATCAATGATAAAAAAAAAATAAGGTAGGCTAACAAGAAAATAATAAGGTAGGCTTAAAGAAAAAAAAACAATTTGTAACAAATAGGCTAATAGAAATGAAAAACAAAGATAGATTATCAAAGAACACAAAGAGACAGAATTATAAAGATAGATCCCAATGGAATATGAAGAGTCAATTTTTTTTTTTTAATGTAAACTGAGATCTAACATAGGAATATCAAAGATAACATATACTTTTTTTTTATGGACGAATTTCTTTTTTTTTTTTTGATATATGCACGAATTGAAAGGTATCACAAAAATCTCAAAGATAACAACTTTTTTATTTTTTTTGATATCTGCAAACAAAATCTTGAGATAAGAAGAATAAAGATAAAAAAAAATAACAAGAATAATAGATAGCAAGAAAGGTGCAAAATATAAGATGAACACAAGATATTGAGAACTAAAAGATAGTTTTGGATACGCAAACCTCAATCTTGAGCCAATGCTCTGATACCACTTATAATGGGAATTGTAGGTTTCATCAATTAACTCCCCAATAGCAAGAATACTATGATAAGTTGAATTGAAAGAAAACTAGAAATTACTAATTTAATCCATAAATTCGGATCGTTCAAAGATTGAAGTAAGAAGATAGATGCTACTTAACCCCTTTACCAACAAGGATAAAGATACTAAGATAGATTTTGAATTTCCTCTTATGCCACAAATAAGAATGTTTGATAAATAACAAGAAAACAAAGATTTAGATTTTGACACCACAAGCTAGAATAAAGCTTGATAAGTCACAAAGTTTATGCAAGAAATTAAAGACAAAATTCCTCACAATAAAACTCAAACAAAGTTATAATTCATATATCAAATTCATTCATGCTACAAAAGATAGAAAAGGACTTGTTTATATAGAGTACAAGTCCATGCTCACACTACTAAAATAGACTCACACACATAGGATTACTTTTACTCTTAAATGACCTTAATAACCATTACCCACATTAATAGCCATTACTTGGTATTGATTACCCCATTAACTTTAGTAACCACTACCCATAATAATAGCCATTACTTGGTATTAATTACCCTATTAACTTGTATATGGTGGCTACATGTAACCCTAATTGTTATTAACACAAAAACAAGTTAAATATTATTCCTTGGGCCTCCATGGATGCCTTATTGGGCTGAAATTCTTGGGCTTTCCAAATGTCCTTAATTAAACCCAATATGGCTTCTTGAAGCTTCTTGGATTTAGACCTTGTGATTGGTCCTTCTTGTACTATTAATGGATCTTGGATCTCTTTAGGCTTTGAACTTGGATTCACATCATTCAATACCATTTGTGAATGATGTGAATCCAAGTTCAAAGCTTAAAGAGATCCAAGATCCATTAATAGTACAAGAAGGCCCAATCACAAGGCCCAAATCCAAGAAGCTTCAAGAAGCCATATTGGGTTTAATTAAGGACATTTGGAAAGCCCAAGAATTTCAGCCCAATAAGGCATCCATGGAGGCCCAAGGAATAATATTTAACTTGTTTTTGTGTTAATAACAATTAGGGTTACATGTAGCCACCATATACAAGTTAATAGGGTAATTAATACCAAGTAATGGCTATTATTATGGGTAGTGGTTACTAAAGTTAATGGGGTAATCAATACCAAGTAATGGTTATTAATGTGGGTAATAGTTATTAAGGCCATTTAAGAGTAAAAGTAATCCTATGTGTGTGAGTCTATTTTAGTAGTGTGAGCATGGACTTGTACTCTATATAAACAAGTCCTTTTCTTTCTTTTGTAGCATGAATGAATTTGATATATGAATTATAACTTTGTTTGAGTTTTATTGTGAGGAATTTTGTCTTTAATTTCTTGCATAAACTTTGTGACTTATCAAGCTTTATTCTAGCTTGTGGTGTCAAAATCTAAATCTTTGTTTTCTTGTTATTTATCAAACATTCTTGTTTGTAGCATAAGAGGAAATTCAAAGTCTATCTTAGTATCTTTATCCTTGTTAGTAAAGGGGTTAAGTAGCATCTATCTTCTTACTTCAATCTTTGAACGATCCGAATTTGTGGATTAAATTGGTAATTTCTAGTTTTCTTTCAATTCAACTTATCATAGTATTCTTGCTATTGGGGAGTTAATTGATGAAACCTACAATTCCCATCATAAGTGGTATCAGAGCATTGGCTCAAGATTGAGGTTTGCGTATCCAAAACTATCTTTTAGTTCTCAATATATTGTGTTCATCTTATATTTTGCACCTTTCTTGCTATCTATTATTCTTGTTATTTTTTTTTATCTTTATTCTTCTTATCTCAAGATTTTGTTTGCAGATATCAAAAAAAAAAAAATTCGTCCAAAAAAAAAAAGTATATGTTATCTTTGATATTCCTATGTTAGATCTCAGTTTACATTAAAAAAAAAAATTGACTCTTCATATTCCATTGAGATCTATCTTTATAATTCTGTCTCTTTGTGTTCTTTGATAATCTATCTTTTTTTTTTTCATTTCTATTAGCCTATTTGTTACAAATTGTTCTTTTCTTTAAGCCTACCTTATTATTTTCTTGTTAGCCTACCTTATTTTTTATCATTGATTACTACATTCTTGAATTTTGTTTGATTGAGAAACTTAGTTAATTTAAGAAATCAAAAGGCAAATTTGAGAGGTAAAAGGCAAGAGTGTGAGATCATTAGAGAAAAAGCCAAAATTGAGTGTAAACACGAGTGGTATACATCAATTTTGAGTGAAACACGTGAGGGAGTGTTGTGAGATTGTTTTTTTTTCTATTTTCTTTTGTTAAAATTTTAGGTTTTACAATCATGTCAAAAGACACAAGTTCTTCTTCTACAAATGATCATGTGATTCAAGCTATGCAACAACAATTCGAAAGAATGTTTAACATGATGGCGGGAGTCAATGAGAAATTGGAGAGGCATGATGGCATCCTTAACCAATTACAAGGAGAGCCTAAAGAAAGGAGACGTCCACCAATTGACCAAGAGGACTATGAAGGAGAGGATGAATTGGACGATGATCAAGTCACCTTGGTGGGACAACAAATCAATCCTAGGAGACAAGCTAGGAGAGGACGTCCTAAAGATGATGTTGATCGCAACCTTGGAAGCATCAAAATGAAGATTCCTTCATTCCAAGGAAGAAATGATCCAGATGTGTACCTTGAATGGGAGAGGAAAGTGGAACTCATCTTCGAATGTCACAATTATTCGGAGGAGAAAAAGGTAAAACTCACCGCTGTTGAGTTTAGTGATTATGCAATTGTTTGGTGGGATCAATTTTGCAAGGACAGACGTAGATATGAAGAAAGACCCGTGGAGTCTTGGAGGGAAATGAAGCAAATCATGAGAAAGAGGTTTGTTCCAAGCCACTACTATAGAGAGCTTCATCAAAGGTTACAAACTCGAATTCAAGGATCCATGAGTGTGGAGGAATATCACAAAGAAATGGAGAAGGCTATGATTAGAGCAAATGTGGTAGAAGATCGTGAAGCTACCATGCCAAGGTTCTTAAGAGGGCTAAACAAAAACATTGCTCATATTGTTGATTTACAAAATTATGTGGAGATTGAAGATATGGTGAATTTGGCCATGAAAGTGGAAAGGCAATTGAAAGGAAAGAGGTATGATTCTAAACCAAATGTGGGTTCTTCTTCTTCTTGGAAAACTTCTTGGGGGAAAAAGGATGATAAACCTTTTAATAAGTCAAAATTGGAAGAAACTAAACCTAAAATTGACTTGGGTAATAAGGGAAAGGGTGAGAATAAACCAGCCCAAACTAGGGGAATCAAATGTTTTAAGTGTTTGGGTCATAGACACATTGTTAGGGAATGTCCAAATAAGAAAGCTATGATTCTAAGGGATGGTGATATTGAATCGGAGAGTGAGGGGGATAGTGATGATGATATGCCTTCTTTAGAAGATTGTAGTGATGTTGAATGTGCTAAGGGAGATAATCTTGTTGTTCAAAGAACATTGAGTTTGCAAAATAAACATGATGTCCATAGGGAGCAAAGGGAAAATTTGTTTCATACTCATTATTTGATTTCTAACAAGTTGTGCAACATGATTGTGGATAGTGGAAGTTGTACTAATGTAGCAAGCACTTTGCTAGTGGAGAAATTGAAGTTGCCTACTACCAAGCACCCAAGACCATACAAGTTGCAATGGCTTAATGAAAGTGGAGTTGTAAAGGTAAATAAGCAAGTTCTAATTTCTTTTCAAATTGGTAGATATAAGGATGAGGTGTTGTGTGATGTGTTACCAATGTTGGCCGGACATATGTTGTTGGGGAGACCTTGGCAATATGATAGAAGGGCTAATCATGATGGATTCAAAAATATGTATACTTTGACTATGGATGGAAAAAGGTTTAACCTTGGACCATTAACTCCAAAACAGATTTTTGAAGACCAAATGCGCATCAAGCAACAATATGAAGAAATGGGTTCTTCATTGGGAAATTCTTTGGGAAGGGAAACCTTTGAGAGTAAAGAAAAAGGTGAGATGAGTGAACCTAAAAATTCCAATTCTCTTGACCAAAATGGGAAACACATGGTGAGAGAAAATAAGGAAGGTTCAAATGAAAGAAAAATGAGTGTTTATGCAAAAATGAGTGATGTGAAGGAAGCTATGCTTTTGAGGCAACACATGCTTTTACTTATGTACAAGGAGATTCTGCATATTTCTAATGAAATAACCAATGGTTTGCCTAGTGTTGTTGTTGATCTTTTGCAGGTTTATGAAGATTTATTCCCAGAAGAAATTCCAAATGGTTTGCCACCTAAAAGAGGCATTGAGCACCAAATTGATTTCATACCCGGAGCAAGCATTCCAAATAGACCAGCATATAGATGTAATCCGGAGGAGACCAAGGAAATCCAAAAGCAAGTGAGTGAGCTTATGGAGAAGGGTTATGTTCGTTAAAGCATGAGTCCATGTGCCGTACCCGTCTTATTAGTTCCTAAGAAAGATGGAACTTGGAGGATGTGTGTTGATTGTCGTGCCATCAACAAAATCACGGTGAAGTATAGACATCCCATTCCTAGGCTAGATGACATGATGGATGAATTGCATGGTTCATATTTGTTTTCAAAAATTGATTTGAAATCTAGTTATCATGAAATTAGAATGAGAGAAGGTGATGAATGGAAAACAGCTTTTAAAACTAAACATGGTTTATATGAGTGGTTAGTAATGCCTTTTGGTTTAACTAATGCACCAAGCACTTTCATGAGATTGATGAATCATGTTTTAAGAGCATTCATAGGCAAATTTGTTGTTGTCTATTTTGATGATATCTTGGTTTATAGCAAAAATTTAGATGAGCATGTACAACATTTGACTTGTGTTTTTGATGTGCTTAGAGAAGAGAAGTTGTATGCTAATCTAAAGAAATGCTGTTTTTGCACTAATGAAATTACTTTTCTTGGATATATTGTCAATGACAAGGGCATTCATGTTGATCAAGAAAAGGTAAAAGTAATTAGAGAATGGCCAACACCCACAAGTGTAAGTGATGCAAGAAGCTTTCATGGTTTAGCTAGCTTTTATAGAAGGTTCATTAAAAATTTTTCTACCATAGCTACACCTTTAACTGAATGCATCAAAAAGAATGTTGGTTTTAAGTGGGGAATTGAACAAGATGAGGCTTTTAACTTGCTAAAAGACATATTAAGTTCTGCACCCTTATTATCTTTGCCAAATTTTACTAAACCTTTTGAGATTGAGTGCGATGCAAGTGGCATAGGTATTGGAGGAGTTTTGATGCAAGAAGGCAAGCCCATAGCATTCTTTAGCGAAAAGCTAAGTGGAGCAAGTCTAAACTACCCTACATATGACAAGGAGTTCTATGCATTGGTGAGGGTTCTAAGGACATGGCAGCATTACCTTGGTTACAAAGAATTCATAATTCACACTGACCATGAGTCCTTGAAGTATCTCAAAGGACAAGGAAAGCTCAATAAGAGACATGCAAAATGGGTGGAATTCATTGAATCCTTTCCGTACATCATTAAGTACAAGCAAGGGAAAGAAAATGTGGTGGCCGATGCATTGTCAAGAAGGTATGCCTTGATCTCTAAACTTGATGCAAAATTATTAGGATTTGAATACATCAAAGATCTTTATTCTAATGATCCTGATTTTTCTAATGTTTATGGGGCAGGTGAGAAAGGGGGTTTTGATAAGTTCTATAAGTTTGATGGTTTTCTTTTTCGGGAAAACAAATTGTGTGTGCCACAAAGTTCTTTAAGAGAGTTACTTATGAGAGAGGCACATAGCGGAGGTTTAATGGGGCATTTTGGGATTAAGAAAACTTTGGATGTGTTAGGTGACCATTTCTTTTGGCCACACATGAAAAGGGATGTTAAGAGAATTTATGAGAAATGCATTACTTGCAAACAAGCCAAATCCAAAGCAATGCCTCATGGTTTGTATACACCTCTTACCATACCAAATGAACCTTGGGTAGACATTTCTATGGATTTTGTTTTAGGATTACCTAGGTCCAAGGGAGGGAGAGATTCCATTTTTCTTATGTGGACAAGTTTAGCAAAATGGCACATTTCATTCCATGTCACAAGACGGATGATGCAACCCATGTTGCCAATCTATTCTTCAAGGAGATTGTTAGGCTACATGGAGTGCCAAGGACCATTGTGAGTGATAGGGATGTCAAATTCCTAAGTCACTTTTGGAAGACTATTTGGGGAAAGATGGGGACAAAGCTTTTGTATTCTACAACTTGTCATCCATAAACGGATGGACAAACGGAGGTGGTCAATAGGACACTTTCAACACTTTTGAGGGCTGTCATCCAAAGAAATCTGAAGAATTGGGAAGAATGTTTGCCACATGTGGAATTTGCTTATAATATGAGTGTGCATGGTTCAACAAATTGCTCACCATTTGAAGTTGTGTATGGATTCAACCCAATGACTCCATTAGATTTGCTACCATTGCCATTGGACAAAGCTAATCTAGAGGGGAAATAAAAAGCTGAGTTCATCAAGACTTTGCATGAGAGGGTGCGTGCAAACATTGAGAAGAAGACACTCCAATATGAAAAGCAACACAACAAGGGGAGGAAGCAAGTCATTTTTGAGCCCGGAGATTGGGTGTGGGTGCACTTGAGGAAGGAAAGATTTCCTAACCAAAGGAAATCAAAGCTTATGCCAAGAGGAGATGGTCCTTTTAAAGTGCTTCAACGCATCAACAATAATGCCTACAAGCTAGAACTTCCAAGTGAGTATGGCAATGTTAGTGCTACATTTAATGTTAGTGACTTGTCTTTGTTTGATTTAGGTGATAAAGATGATGGAGCTGATTTGAGGACAAATCCTTTTGAAGAAAGGGGGAATGATGTGAATCCAAGTTCAAAGCCTAAAGAGATCCAAGATCCATTAATAGTACAAGAAGGCCCAATCACAAGGTCCAAATCCAAGAAGCTTCAAGAAGCCATATTGGGTTTAATTAAGGACATTTTGAAAGCTCAAGAATTTCAGCCCAATAAGGCATCCATGGAGGCCCAAGGAATAATATTTAACTTGTTTTTGTGTTAATAACAATTAGGGTTACATGTAGCCACCATATACAAGTTAATAGGGTAATTAATACCAAGTAATAGCTATTATTATAGGTAGTGGTTACTAAAGTTAATAGGGTAATCAATACCAAGTAATGGCTATTAATGTGGGTAATGGTTATTAAGGCCATTTAAGAGTAAAAGTAATCCTATGTGTGTGAGTCTATTTTAGTAGTGTGAGCATGGACTTGTACTCTATATAAACAAGTCCTTTTCTTTTTTTTTGTAGCATGAATGAATTTGATATATGAATTATAACTTTGTTTGAGTTTTATTGTGAGGAATTTTGTCTTTAATTTCTTGCATAAACTTTGTGACTTATCAAGCTTTATTCTAGCTTGTGGTGTCAAAATCTAAATCTTTGTTTTCTTGTTATTTATCAAACTTTCTTATTTGCGGCATAAGAGGAAATTCAAAGTCTATCTTAATATCTTTATCCTTGTTGGTAAAGGGGTTAAGTAGCATCTATCTTCTTACTTCAATCTTTGAACGATCCAAATTTATGGATTAAATTGGTAATTTCTAGTTTTCTTCTAATTCAACTTATCATAGTATTCTTGCTATTGGGGAGTTAATTAATGAAACCTACAATTCCCATCATAAGAATGATGTGAATCCAAGTTCAAAGCCTAAAGAGATCCAAGATCCATTAATAGTACAAGAAGGCCCAATCACAAGGTCCAAATCCAAGAAGCTTCAAGAAGCCATATTGGGTTTAATTAAGGACATTTGGAAAGCCCAAGAATTTCAGCCCAATAAGGCATCCATGGAGGCCCAAGGAATAATATTTAACTTGTTTTTGTGTTAATAACAATTAGGGTTACATGTAGCCACCATATACAAGTTAATAGGGTAATTAATACCAAGTAATGGCTATTATTATGGGTAGTGGTTACTAAAGTTAATGGGGTAATCAATACCTAGTAATGGCTATTAATGTGGGTAATGGTTATTAAGGTCATTTAAGAGTAAAAGTAATCCTATGTGTGTGAGTCTATTTTAGTAGTGTGAGCATGGACTTGTACTCTATTTAAACAAGTCATTTTCTTTCTTTTGTTGCATGAATGAATTTGATATATGAATTATAACTTTGTTTGAGTTTTATTGTGAGGAATTTTGTCTTTAATTTCTTGCATAAACTTTGTGACTTATCAAGCTTTATTCTAGCTTGTGGTGTCAAAATCTAAATCTTTGTTTTCTTGTTATTTATGAAACTTTCTTGTTTGTGGCATAAGAGGAAATTCAAAGTCTATCTTAATATCTTTATCCTTGTTGGTAAAGGGGTTAAGTAGCATCTATCTTCTTACTTCAATCTTTGAACGATCCAAATTTGTGGATTAAATTGGTAATTTCTAGTTTTCTTCTAATTCAACTTATCATAGTATTCTTGCTATTGGGGAGTTAATTGATGAAACCTACAATTCCCATCATAAGTGGTATCAAAGCATTGGCTCAAGATTGAGGTTTGCTTATCCAAAACTATATTTTAGTTCTCAATATCTTGTGTTCATCTTATATTTTGCACCTTTCTTGTTATCTATTATTCTTGTTATTTTTTTTTATCTTTATTCTTCTTATCTCAAGATTTTGTTTGCAGATATCAAAAAAAAAAAAAAATTCGTCGATACAAAAAAAGTATATGTTATCTTTGATATTCCTATGTTAGATCTCAGTTTACATTAAAAAAAAAAAATTGACTCTTCATATTCCATTGAGATCTATCTTTATAATTCTATCTCTTTATGTTCTTTGATAATCTATCTTTGTTTTTCATTTCTATTAGCCTATTTGTTACAAATTGTTCTTTTCTTTAAGCCTACCTTATTATTTTCTTGTTAGCCTACCTTATTTTTATCATTGATTACTGCATTCTTGAATTTTGTTTGATTGAGAAACTTAGTTAATCTAAGAAATCAAAAGGCAAATTTGAGAGGTAAAAGGCAAGAGTGTGAGATCATTGGAGAAAAAGCCAAAATTAAGTGTAAACACGAGTGGTATACATCAATTTTGAGTGAAACACGTGAGGGAGTGTTGTGAGATTGTCTTTTTTTTTTCTATTTTCTTTTGTTAAAATTTTAGGTTTTACAATCATGTCAAAAGACACAAGTTCTTCTTCTACAAATGATCATGTGATTCAAGCTATGCAACAACAATTCGAAAGAATGTTTAACATGATGGCGAGAGTCAATGAGAAATTGGAGAGGCATGATGGCATCCTTAACCAATTACAAGGAGAGCCTAAAGAAAGGAGACGTCCACCAATTGACCAAGAAGACTATGAAGGAGAGGATGAATTGGACGATGATCAAGTCACCTTGGTGGGACAACAAATCAATCCTAGGAGACAAGCTAGGAGAGGACGTCCTAAAGACGATGTTGATCGCAACCTTGGAAGCATCAAAATGAAGATTCCTTCATTCCAAGGAAGAAATGATCCAGATGTGTACCTTGAATGGGAGAGGAAAGTGGAACTCATCTTCGAATGTCACAATTATTCGGAGGAGAAAAAGGTAAAACTCACCGCTATTGAGTTTAGTGATTATGCAATTGTTTGGTGGGATCAATTTTGCAAGGAAAGACGTAGATATGAAGAAAGACCCGTGGAGTCTTTGAGGGAAATGAAGCAAATCATGAGAAAGAGGTTTGTTCCAAGCCACTACTATAGAGAGCTTCATCAAAGATTACAAACTCTAATTCAAGGATCCATGAGTGTGGAGGAGTATCACAAAGAAATGGAGAAGGCTATGATTAGAGCAAATGTGGTAGAAGATCGTGAAGCTACCATGGTAAGGTTTTTGAGAGGGCTAAACAAAAACATTGCTGATGTTGTTGATTTGCAACATTATGTGGAGATTGAAGATATGGTGAATTTGGCCATGAAAGTGGAAAGGCAATTGAAAGGAAAGAGGTATGATTCTAAACCAAATGTGGGTTCTTCTTCTTCTTGGAAAACTTCTTGGGGGAAAAAGGATGATAAACCTTTTAATAAGTCAAAAGTGGAAGAAAATAAACCTAAAATTGACTTGGTTAATAAGGGAAAGGGTGAGAATCAACCAACCCAAACTAGGGGAATAAAATGTTTTAAGTGTTTGGGTCATGGGCACATTGCTAGGGAATGTCCAAATAAGAAAGCTATGATTCTAAGGGATGGTGATATTGAATCGGAGAGTGAGGGGGATAGTGATGATGATATGCCTTCTTTAGAAGATTGTAGTGATGTTGAATGTGCTAAGGGAGATAATCTTGTTGTTCAAAGAACATTGAGTTTGCAAAATAAACATGATGTCCATAGGGAGCAAAGGGAAAATTTGTTTCATACTCATTGTTTGATTTCTAACAAGTTGTGCAACATGATTATGGATAATGGAAGTTGTACTAATGTAGCAAGCACTTTGCTAGTGGAGAAATTGAAGTTGCCTACTACCAAGCACCCAAGACCATACAAGTTGCAATGGCTTAATGAAAGTGGAGTTGTAAAGGTAAATAAGCAAGTTCTAATTTCTTTTCAAATTGGTAGATATAAGGATGAGGTGTTGTGTGATGTGTTACCAATGTTGGCCGGACATATGTTGTTGGGGATACCTTGGCAATATGATAGAAGGGTAAATCATGATGGATTCAAAAATATGTATACTTTGACTATAGATGGAAAAAGGTTTAAACTTGGACCATTAACCCCAAAACAGATTTTTGAAGACCAAATGCGCATCAAGCAACAATATGAAGAAATGGGTTCTTCATTGGGAAATTCTTTGGGAAGGGAAACCTTTGAGAGTAAAGAAAAAGGTGAGATGAGTGAACCTAAAAATTCCAATTCTCTTGACCAAAATGGGAAACACATGGTGAGAGAAAACAAGGAAGGTTCAAATGAAAGAAAAATGAGTGTTTATGCAAAAATGAGTGATGTGAAGGAAGCTATGCTTTTGAGGCAACACATGCTTGTACTTATGTACAAGGAGATTTTGCATATTTCTAACGAAATAACCAATGGTTTGCCTAGTGTTGTTGTTGATCTTTTGCAGGTTTATGAAGATTTATTCCCAGAAGAAATTCCAAATGGTTTGCCACCTAAAAGAGGCATTGAGCACCAAATTGATTTCATACCCGAAGCAAGCATTCCAAATAGACCAGCATATAGATGTAATCCGGAGGAGACCAAGGAAATCCAAAAGCAAGTGAGTGAGCTTATGGAGAAGGGTTATGTTCGTGAAAGCATGAGTCCATGTGCCGTACTCGTCTTGTTAGTGCCTAAGAAAGATGGAACTTGGAGGATGTGTGTTGATTGTCGTGCCATCAACAAAATCACGGTGAAGTATAGACATCCCATTCCTAGGCTAGATGACATGTTGGATGAATTGCATGGTTCATATTTGTTTTCAAAAATTGATTTGAAATCTGGTTATCATCAAATTAGAATGAGAGAAGGTGATGAATGGAAAATAGCTTTTAAAACTAAACATGGTTTATATGAGTGGTTAGTAATGCCTTTTGGTTTAACTAATGCACCAAGCACTTTCATGAGATTGATGAATCATGTTTTAAGAGCATTCATAGGCAAATTTGTTGTTGTCTATTTTGATGATATCTTGGTTTATAGCAAAAATTTAGATGAGCATGTACAACATTTGACTTGTGTTTTTAATGTGCTTAGAGAAGAGAAGTTGTATGCTAATCTAAAGAAATGCTGTTTTTGCACTAATGAAATTACTTTTCTTGGACATATTGTCAATGACAAGGGCATTCATGTTGATCTAGAAAAGGTAAAAGTAATTAGAGAATGGCCAACACCCACAAGTGTAAGTGATGCAAGAAGCTTTCATGGTTTAGCTAGCTTTTATAGAAGGTTCATTAAAACTTTTTCTACCATAGCTGCACCTTTAACTGAATGCATCAAAAAGAATGTTGGTTTTAAGTGGGGAATTGAACAAGATGAGGCTTTTAACTTGCTAAAAGACAAATTAAGTTCTGCACCCTTGTTATCTTTGCCAAATTTTACTAAACCTTTTGAGATTGAGTGCGATGCAAGTGGCATAGGTATTGGAGGAGTTTTGATGCAAGAAGGCAAGCCCATAGCATTCTTTAGTGAAAAGCTAAGTGGAGCAAGTCTAAACTACCCTACATATGACAAGGAGTTCTATGCATTGGTGAGAGTTCTAAGGACATGGCAGCATTACCTTGGTTACAAAGAATTCATAATTCACACTGACCATGAATCATTGAAGTATCTCAAAGGACAAGGAAAGCTCAACAAGAGACATGCAAAATGGGTGGAATTCATTGAATCCTTTCCGTACATCATTAAGTACAAGCAAGGGAAAGAAAATGTGGTGGCCGATGCATTGTCAAGAAGGTATGCCTTGATCTCTAAACTTGATGCAAAATTATTAGGATTTGAATACATCAAAGATCTTTATTCTAATGATCCTGATTTTTCTAATGTTTATGGGGCATGTGAGAAAGGGGGTTTTGATAAGTTCTATAAGTTTGATGGTTTTCTTTTTCGGGAAAACAAATTGTGTGTGCCACAAAGTTCTTTAAGAGAGTTACTTGTGAGAGAGGCACATAGCGGAGGTTTAATGGGGCATTTTAGGATTAAGAAAACTTTGGATGTGTTGGGTGACCATTTCTTTTGGCCACACATGAAAAGGGATGTTAAGAGAATTTGTGAGAAATGCATTACTTGCAAACAAGCCAAATCCAAAGCAATGCCTCATGGTTTGTATACACCTCTTACCATACCAAATGAACCTTGGGTAGACATTTCTATGGATTTTGTTTTAGGATTACCTAGGTCCAAGGGAGGGAGAGATTCCATTTTTGTTGTTGAGGACAGGTTTAGCAAAATGGCACATTTCATTCCATGTCACAAGACAGATGATGCAACCCATATTGCCAATCTATTCTTCAAGGAGATTGTTAGGCTACATGGAGTGCCAAGGACCATTGTGAGTGATAGGGATGTCAAATTCCTAAGTCACTTTTGGAAGACTCTTTGGGGAAAGATGGGAACAAAGCTTTTGTACTCTACAACTTGTCATCCACAAACGGATGGACAAACGGAGGTGGTCAATAGGACACTTTCAACACTTTTGAGGGCTATCATCCAAAGAAATCTAAAGAATTGGGAAGAATGTTTGCCACATGTGGAATTTGCTTACAATAGGAGTGTGCATGGTTCAACAAATTGCTCACCATTTGAAGTTGTGTATGGATTCAACCCAATGACTCCATTAGATTTGCTACCATTGACATTGGACAAAGCTAATCTAGAGGGGAAACAAAAAGCTGAGTTCATCAAGACTTTGCATGAGAGGGTGCGTGCAAACATTGAGAAAAAGACACTCCAATATGAAAAGTAACATAACAAGGGGAGGAAGCAAGTCATTTTTGAGCCCGGAGATTGGGTGTGGGTGCACTTGAGGAAGGAAAGATTTCCTAACCAAAGGAAATCAAAGCTTATGCCAAGAGGAGATGGTCCTTTTAAAGTGCTTCAACGCATCAACAACAATGCCTACAAGCTAGAACTTCCAAGTGAGTATGGCAATGTTAGTGCTACATTTAATGTTAGTGACTTGTCTTTGTTTGATTTAGGTGATAAAGATGATAGAGCTGATTTGAGGACAAATCCTTTTGAAGAAAGGGGGAATGATGTGAATCCAAGTTCAAAGCCTAAAAAGATCTAAGATCCATTAATAGTACAAGAAGGCCCAATCACAAGGTCAAAATCCAAGAAGCTTCAAGAAGCCATATTGGGTTTAATTAAGGACATTTGGAAAGCCCAAGAATTTCAGCCCAATAAGGCATCCATGGAGGCCCAAGGAATAATATTTAACTTGTTTTTGTGTTAATAACAATTAGGGTTACATGTAGCCACCATATACAAGTTAATAGGGTAATTAATACCAAATAATGGCTATTATTATGGGTAGTGGTTACTAAAGTTAATGGGGTAATCAATACCAAGTAGTGGCTATTAATGTGGGTAATGGTTATTAAGGTCATTTAAGAGTAAAAGTAATCCTATGTGTGTGAGTCTATTTTAGTAGTGTGAGCATGGACTTGTACTCTATATAAATAAGTCCTTTTCTTTCTTTTGTAGCATGAATGAATTTGATATATGAATTATAACTTTGTTTGAGTTTTATTGTGAGGAATTTTGTCTTTAATTGACGAAATTCCCATTGTGAGTTAATTGAAGAAACCTACAATTCCCATCACGTGCACAAATGGTTTTGAACATGTTATCCAATGTTCCGATTGTATATTTTCAATGCTAAGTACTTATTTTATAGTTCTGAACTCGTGAATACAATTGACATAATTGAATGCACACTTTGTGCACATTCGCACATGTTTGAACGCTAAACTTGAACTCGTGCAAATTTGTGGACAAATGCTTTCGAATATGTTATCCAATGTTCCAATTGAATATTTGCAATACTAAGTACTTGTTCTCGAATTCTAATCTCATGAACACAATTGACATAATTGAATGCACGATTTGTCCACATTTGCACATGTTTGAACGCAAAACGTGCAAATTTGTGCACAAATGGTTTTGAACATGTTATCCAATGTTCCAATTGCATATTTACAAATACTAAGTACTTATTTTAGAGTTCTGAACTCATGAATACAATTGACATAAGTGAATGCAGAATTTGTGCACATTTGCACATATTTGAACGCAAAACGTGAACTCGTGCAAATTTGCGAACAAATGCTTTTGAACATGTTATCCAATGTTGCAATTGCATATTTTCAGTACTAGGTACTCATTATAGAATTCTAAACTCATGAATACAATTGACAGAATTGAATGCACAATTTGTGCACAGTTGCACATGTTTGAACGCAAAACGTGAACTCGTGCAAATTTGTGCACAAATGGTTTTGAACATGTTATCCAATGTTCCAATTGCATATTTACATTACTAAGCACTTGTTTTAGAGTTCTGAACTCATGAATACAATTGACATAATTGAATGCACAATTTGTGCACATTTACGCATCTTTGAACGCAAAACTTGAACTCGTGCAAATTTATGCACAAATGGTTTTGAACATGTTATACAATGTTCCAATTGCATATTTTCAATACTATGTACTTATTTTAGGATTCTAAACTCATGAATACAATTGACATAATTGAATGCAGAATTTGTACACATTTGCACATGTTTGAACCCAAAACGTGAACTCGTGCAAATTTGTGCACAAACGGTTTTGAACATGTTATCCGATGCTTCAATTGCATACTTAAAAATACTTAGTTCTTATTTTAGAGTTCTGAATTCATGAGTACAATTGACGTAATTGAATGCACAATTTGTGCACATTTGCACATGTTTTGAACACAAAACGTGAACTCGCGCAAATTTGTGCGCAAATGGTTTTGAACATGCTATCCAATGTTCCCAATTGCATGTTTACGATACTAATTACTTATTCATGAATTCTAAACTCATGAAAATAGTTGGCATAATTGAATGCACAATTTGTGCACATTTGCACACGTTTGAATGCAAAACGTGAACTCGTGCAAATTTGTGCACAAATGGTTTTGAACGTGTTATCCAATGTTCCGAATGCATATTTACAGTAACAATTGCTTATTTTAGGTTTCTGAACCGATGATTACGATTGACATAATTGAATGCACAATTTGTGCATATTTGCTCATGTTTAAACGCAAAACGTGAACTCTTGCAAATTTGTGCACAAATGGTATTGAACATGTTATCCAATGTTCCAATGGCATATTTACAATACCAAGTACTTAGTTTAGAGTTCTTATCTCATGAATACAATTGACATAATTGAATGCGCAATTTGTGCACATTTGCACATGTTTGGACGCAAAACGTGAACTCGTGCAAATTTGTGAACAAATGCTTTTGAACATGTTATCCAGTGCTGCAATTGTATATTTGCAATACTAGGTACTTATGCTAGAATTCTAAACTCATGAATACAATTGACATTATTGAATGCACAATTTGTGCATATATGCTCATGTTTGAACGCAAAACGTGAACTTGTGCAAATTTAGGCACAAATGGTTTTGAACGTGTCATCCAATGCTCCAATTGCATTTTTACAGTACTAATTACTTATTCTAGAATTCAAAACTCTTGAATACAATTGACAAGATTGAATGCACAATTTGTGCACATTTGCACATCTTTGAACGCAAAACTTGAACTCGTGCAAATTTATTCACAAATGGTTTTGAACATGTTATCCAATGTTCCGATTGCATATTTTCAATACTAAGTACTTATTTTAGAGTTCTGAACTCATGAATACGATCGATATAATTGGATGCACAAATTGTGCACATGTTAGCGCAAAACTTGAACTCGTGCAGATTTGTGAACAAATGCTTTTGAACATGTTATCCAACGTTGCAATTGCATATTTTCAATAGTAAGTAGTTGTTCTAGAATTCTCAACTCATGAACACAATCGACATAATTGAATGCGCATTTGCACACGTTTGAAATCAAAATGCGACCTCGTGCAAATTTGTGCACAAATGGTTTTGAACATGTTATCCAATGTTCCGATTGTATATTTTCAATGCTAAGTACTTATTTTAGAGTTCTGAACTCGTGAATACAATTGACATAATTGAATGCACACTTTGTGCACATTCGCACATGTTTGAATGCTAAACTTGAACTCGTGCAAATTTGTGGACAAATGCTTTCGAATATGTTATCCAATGTTCCAATTGAATATTTGCAATACTAAGTACTTTTTCTCGAATTCTAATCTCATGAACACAATTGACATAATTGAATGCACGATTTGTCCACATTTGCACATGTTTGAACGCAAAACGTGCAAATTTGTGCACAAATGGTTTTGAACATGTTATCCAATGTTCCAATTGTATATTTACAAATACTAAGTACTTATTCTAGAGTTCTGAACTCATGAATACAATTGACATAATTGAATGCAGAATTTGTGCACATTTGCACATATTTGAACGCAAAACGTGAACTCGTGCAAATTTGCGAACAAATGCTTTTGAACATGTTATCCAATGTTGCAATTGCATATTTGCAGTACTAGGTACTCATTATAGAATTCTAAACTCATGAATACAATTGACAGAATTGAATGCACAATTTGTGCACATTTGCACATGTTTGAACGCAAAACGTGAACTCGAGCAAATTTGTGAACAAATGGTTTTGAACATGTTATCCAATGTTCCAATTGCATATTTACATTACTAAGCACTTGTTTTAGAGTTCTGAACTCATGAATACAATTGACATAATCGAATGCACAATTTGTGCACATTTGCGCATCTTTGAACGCAAAACTTGAACTCGTGCAAATTTATGCACAAATGGTTTTGAACATGTTATACAATGTTCCAATTGCATATTTTCAATACTACATACTTATTTTAGGATTCTAAACTCATGAATACAATTGACATAATTGAATGCAGAATTTGTACACATTTGCACATGTTTGAACCCAAAACGTGAACTCGTGCAAATTTGTGCACAAACGGTTTTGAACATGTTATCCGATGCTTCAATTGCATACTTAAAAATACTTAGTTCTTATTTTAGAGTTCTGAATTCATGAGTACAATTGACGTAATTGAATGCACAATTTGTGCACATTTGCACATGTTTTGAACACAAAACGTGAACTCGCGCAAATTTGTGCGCAAATGGTTTTGAACATGCTATCCAATGTTCCCAATTGCATGTTTACGATACTAATTACTTATTCATGAATTCTAAACTCATGAAAACAGTTGGCATAATTGAATGCACAATTTGTGCACATTTGCACACGTTTGAATGCAAAATGTGAACTCGTGCAAATTTGTGCACAAATGGTTTTGAACGTGTTATCCAATGTTCCGAATGCATATTTATAGTAACAATTGCTTATTTTAGGTTTCTGAACCGATGATTACGATTGACATAATTGAATGCACAATTTGTGCATATTTGCTCATGTTTAAACGCAAAACGTGAACTCTTGCAAATTTGTGCACAAATGGTATTGAACATGTTATCCAATGTTCCAATGGCATATTTACAATACCAAGTACTTAGTTTAGAGTTCTTATCTCATGAATACAATTGACATAATTGAATGCGCAATTTGTGCACATTTGCATATGTTTGGACGCAAAACGTGAACTCGTGCAAATTTGTGAACAAATGCTTTTGAACATGTTATCCAGTGCTGCAATTGTATATTTGCAATACTAGGTACTTATGCTAGAATTCTAAACTCATGAATACAATTGACATTATTGAATGCACAATTTGTGCATATATGCTCATGTTTGAACGCAAAACATGAACTTGTGCAAATTTAGGCACAAATGGTTTTGAACGTGTCATCCAATGCTCCAATTGCATTTTTACAGTACTAATTACTTATTCTAGAATTCAAAACTCTTGAATACAATTGACAAGATTGAATGCACAATTTGTGCACATTTGCACATCTTTGAACGCAAAACTTGAACTCATGCAAATTTATTCACAAATGGTTTTGAACATGTTATCCAATGTTCCGATTGCATATTTTCAATACTAAGTACTTATTTTAGAGTTCTGAACTCATGAATACGATCGATATAATTGGATGCACAAATTGTGCACATGTTAGCGCAAAACTTGAACTCGTGCAGATTTGTGAACAAATGCTTTTGAACATGTTATCCAACGTTGCAATTGCATATTTTCAATAGTAAGTAGTTGTTCTAGAATTCTCAACTCATGAACACAATCGACATAATTGAATGCGCATTTGCACACGTTTGAAATCAAAATGCGACCTCGTGCAAATTTGTGCACAAATGGTTTTGAACATGTTATCCAATGTTCCGATTGTATATTTTCAATGCTAAGTACTTATTTTAGAGTTCTGAACTCGTGAATACAATTGACATAATTGAATGCACACTTTGTGCACATTCGCACATGTTTGAACGCTAAACTTGAACTCGTGCAAATTTGTGGACAAATGCTTTCGAATATGTTATCCAATGTTCCAATTGAATATTTGCAATACTAAGTACTTGTTCTCGAATTCTAATCTCATGAACACAATTGACATAATTGAATGCACGATTTGTCCACATTTGCACATGTTTGAACGCAAAACGTGCAAATTTGTGCACAAATGGTTTTGAACATGTTATCCAATGTTCCAATTGCATATTTACAAATACTAAGTACTTATTCTAGAGTTCTGAACTCATGAATACAATTGAATGCAGAATTTGTGCACATTTGCACATATTTGAATGCAAAACGTGAACTCGTGCAAATTTGCGAACAAATGCTTTTGAACATGTTATCCAATGTTGCAATTGCATATCTGCAGTACTAGGTACTCATTATAGAATTCTAAACTCATGAATACAATTGACAGAATTGAATGCACAATTTGTGCACATTTGCGCATGTTTGAACGCAAAACGTGAACTCGAGCAAATTTGTGCACAAATGGTTTTGAACATGTTATCCAATGTTCCAATTGCATATTTACATTACTAAGCACTTGTTTTAGAGTTCTGAACTCACGAATACAATTGACATAATTGAATGCACAATTTGTGCACATTTGCGCATCTTTGAACGCAAAACTTGAACTCGTGCAAATTTATGCACAAATGGTTTTGATCATGTTATACAATGTTCCAATTGCATATTTTCAATACTATGTACTTATTTTAGGATTCTAAACTCATGATTACAATTGACATAATTGAATGCAGAATTTGTACACATTTGCACATGTTTGAACCCAAAACGTGAACTCGTGCAAATTTGTGCACAAACGGTTTTGAACATGTTATCCGATGCTTCAATTGCATACTTAAAAATACTTAGTTCTTATTTTAGAGTTCTGAATTCATGAGTACAATTGACGTAATTGAATGCACAATTTGTGCACATTTGCACATGTTTTGAACACAAAACGTGAACTCGCGTAAATTTGTGCGCAAATGGTTTTGAAGATGCTATCCAATGTTCCCAATTGCATGTTTACGATACTAATTACTTATTCATGAATTCTAAACTCATGAAAACAGTTGGCATAATTGAATGCACAATTTGTGCACATTTGCACACGTTTGAATGCAAAACGTGAACTCGTGCAAATTTGTGCACAAATGGTTTTGAACGTGTTATCCAATGTTCCGAATGCATATTTACAGTAACAATTGCTTATTTTAGGTTTCTGAACTGATGATTATGATTGACATAATTGAAAGCACAATTTATGCATATTTGCTCATGTTTAAACGCAAAACGTGAACTCTTGCAAATTTGTGCACAAATGGTATTGAACATGTTATCCAATGTTCCAATGGCATATTTACAATACCAAGTACTTAGTTTAGAGTTCTTATCTCATGAATACAATTGACATAATTGAATGCGCAATTTGTGCACATTTGCACATGTTTGGACGCAAAACGTGAACTCGTGCGAATTTGTGAACAAATGCTTTTGAACATGTTATCCAGTGCTGCAATTGTATATTTGCAATACTAGGTACTTATGCTAGAATTCTAAACTCATGAATACAATTGACATTATTGAATGCACAATTTGTGCATATATGCTCATGTTTGAACGCAAAACGTGAACTTGTGCAAATTTAGGCACAAATGGTTTTGAACGTGTCATTCAATGCTCTAATTGCATTTTTACAGTACTAATTACTTATTCTAGAATTCAAAACTCTTGAATACAATTGACAAGATTGAATGCACAATTTGTGCACATTTGCACATCTTTGAACGCAAAACTTGAACTCGTGCAAATTTATTCACAAATGGTTTTGAACATGTTATCCAATGTTCTGATTGCATATTTTCAATACTAAGTACTTATTTTAGAGTTCTGAACTCATGAATACGATCGATATAATTGGATGCACAAATTGTGCACATGTTTGAGCGCAAAACTTGAACTCGTGCAAATTTGTGAACAAATGCTTTTGAACATGTTATCCAACGTTGCAATTGCATATTTTCAATAGTAAGTAGTTGTTCTAGAATTCTCAACTCATGAACACAATCGACATAATTGAATGCGCATTTGGACATGTTTGAAATCAAAATGCGACCTCGTGCAAATTTGTGCACAAATGGTTTTGAACATGTTATCCAATGTTCCGATTGTATATTTTCAATGCTAAGTACTTATTTTAGAGTTCTGAACTCGTGAATACAATTGACATAATTGAATGCACACTTTGTGCACATTCGCACATGTTTGAACGCTAAACTTGAACTCGTGCAAATTTGTGGACAAATGCTTTCGAATATGTTATCCAATGTTCCAATTGAATATTTGCAATACTAAGTACTTGTTCTCGAATTCTAATCTCATGAACACAATTGACATAATTGAATGCACGATTTGTCCACATTTGCACATGTTTGAACGCAAAACGTGCAAATTTGTGCACAAATGGTTTTGAACATGTTATCCAATGTTCCAATTGCATATTTACAAATACTAAGTACTTATTCTAGAGTTCTGAACTCATGAATACAATTGAATGCAGAATTTGTGCACATTTGCACATATTTGAATGCAAAACGTGAACTCGTGCAAATTTGCGAACAAATGCTTTTGAACATGTTATCCAATGTTGCAATTGCATATCTGCAGTACTAGGTACTCATTATAGAATTCTAAACTCATGAATACAATTGACAGAATTGAATGCACAATTTGTGCACATTTGCACATGTTTGAACGCAAAACGTGAACTCGTGCAAATTTGTGCACAAATGGTTTTGAACATGTTGTCCAATGTTCCAATTGCATATTTACATTACTAAGCACTTGTTTTAGAGTTCTGAACTCATGAATACAATTGACATAATTGGATGCACAATTTGTGCACATTTGCGCATCTTTGAACGCAAAACTTGAACTCGTGCAAATTTATGCACAAATGGTTTTGAACATGTTATACAATGTTCCAATTGCATATTTTCAATACTATGTACTTATTTTAGGATTCTAAACCCATGAATACAATTGACATAATTGAATGCAGAATTTGTACACATTTGCACATGTTTGAACCCAAAACGTGAACTCGTGCAAATTTGTGCACAAACGGTTTTGAACATGTTATCCGATGCTTCAATTGCATACTTAAAAATACTTAGTTCTTATTTTAGAGTTCTGAATTCATGAGTACAATTGACGTAATTGAATGCACAATTTGTGCACATTTGCACATGTTTTGAACACAAAACGTGAACTCGCGCAAATTTGTGCGCAAATGGTTTTGAACATGCTATCCAATGTTCCCAATTGCATGTTTACGATACTAATTACTTATTCATGAATTCTAAACTCATGAAAATAGTTGGCATAATTGAATGCACAATTTGTGCACATTTGCACACGTTTGAATGCAAAACGTGAACTCGTGCAAATTTGTGCACAAATGGTTTTAAACGTGTTATCCAATGTTCCGAATGCATATTTACAGTAACAATTGCTTATTTTAGGTTTCTGAGCCGATGATTACGATTGACATAATTGAATGCACAATTTGTGCATATTTGCTCATGTTTAAACGCAAAACGTGAACTCTTGCAAATTTGTGCACAAATGGTATTGAACATGTTATATAATGTTCCAATGGCATATTTACAATACCAAGTACCTAGTTTAGAGTTCTTATCTCATGAATACAATTGACATAATTGAATGCGCAATTTGTGCACATTTGCACATGTTTGGACGCAAAATGTGAACTCGTGCAAATTTGTGAACAAATGCTTTTGAACATGTTATCCAATGCTGCAATTGTATATTTGCAATACTAGGTACTTATGCTAGAATTCTAAACTCATGAATACAATTGACATTATTGAATGCACAATTTGTGCATATATGCTCATGTTTGAACGCAAAACGTGAACTTGTGCAAATTTAGGCACAAATGGTTTTGAACGTGTCATCCAATGCTCCAATTGCATTTTTACAGTACTAATTACTTATTCTAGAATTCAAAACTCTTGAATACAATTGACAAGATTGAATGCACAATTTGTGCACATTTGCACATCTTTGAACGCAAAACTTGAACTCATGCAAATTTATTCACAAATGGTTTTGAACATGTTATCCAATGTTCTGATTGCATATTTTCAATACTAAGTACTTATTTTAGAGTTCTGAACTCATGAATACGATCTATATAATTGGATGCAGAAATTGTGCACATGTTTGAGCGCAAAACTTGAACTCGTGCAAATTTGTGAACAAATGCTTTTGAACATGTTATCCAACGTTGCAATTGCATATTTTCAATAGTAAGTAGTTGTTCTAGAATTCTTAACTCATGAACACAATCGACATAATTGAATGCGCATTTGCACATGTTTGAAATCAAAATGCGACCTCGTGCAAATTTGTGCACAAATGGTTTTGAACATGTTATCCAATGTTCCGATTGTATATTTTCAATGCTAAGTACTTATTTTAGAGTTCTGAACTCGTGAATACAATTGACATAATTGAATGCACACTTTGTGCACATTCGCACATGTTTGAACGCTAAACTTGAACTCGTGCAAATTTGTGGACAAATGCTTTCGAATATGTTATCCAATGTTCCAATTGAATATTTGCAATACTAAGTACTTGTTCTCGAATTCTAATCTCATGAACACAATTGACATAATTGAATGCACGATTTGTCCACATTTGCACATGTTTGAACGCAAAACGTGCAAATTTGTGCACAAATGGTTTTGAACATGTTATCCAATGTTCCAATTGCATATTTACAAATACTAAGTACTTATTCTAGAGTTCTGAACTCATGAATACAATTGAATGCAGAATTTGTGCACATTTGCACATATTTGAACGCAAAACGTGAACTCGTGCAAATTTGCGAACAAATGCTTTTGAACATGTTATCCAATGTTGCAATTGCATATTTGCAGTACTAGGTACTCATTATAGAATTCTAAACTCATGAATACAATTGACAGAATTGAATGCACAATTTTGTGCACATTTGCACATGTTTGAACGCAAAACGTGAACTCGTGCAAATTTGTGCACAAATGGTTTTGAACATGTTATCCAATGTTCCAATTGCATATTTACATTACTAAGCACTTGTTTTAGAGTTCTGAACTCATGAATACAATTGACATAATCGAATGCACAATTTGTGCACATTTGCGCATCTTTGAACGCAAAACTTGAACTCGTGCAAATTTATGCACAAATGGTTTTGAACATGTTATACAATGTTCCAATTGCATATTTTCAATACTATGTACTTATTTTAGGATTCTAAACCCATGAATACAATTGACATAGTTGAATGCAGAATTTGTACACATTTGCACATGTTTGAACCCAAAACGTGAACTCGTGCAAATTTGTGCACAAACGGTTTTGAACATGTTATCCGATGCTTCAATTGCATACTTAAAAATACTTAGTTCTTATTTTAGAGTTCTGAATTCATGAGTACAATTGACGTAATTGAATGCACAATTTGTGCACATTTGCATATGTTTTGAACACAAAACGTGAACTCGCGCAAATTTGTGCGCAAATGGTTTTGAAGATGCTATCCAATGTTCCCAATTGCATGTTTACGATACTAATTACTTATTCATGAATTCTAAACTCATGAAAACAGTTGGCATAATTGAATGCACAATTTGTGCACATTTGCACACGTTTGAATGCAAAACGTGAACTCGTGCAAATTTGTGCACAAATGGTTTTGAACGTGTTATCCAATGTTCCGAATGCATATTTATAGTAACAATTGCTTATTTTAGGTTTCTGAACCGATGATTACGATTGACATAATTGAATGCACAATTTGTGCATATTTGCTCATGTTTAAACGCAAAACGTGAACTCTTGCAAATTTGTGCACAAATGGTATTGAACATGTTATCCAATGTTCCAATGGCATATTTACAATACCAAGTACTTAGTTTAGAGTTCTTATCTCATGAATACAATTGACATAATTGAATGCGCAATTTGTGCACATTTGCACATGTTTGGACGCAAAACGTGAACTCGTGCGAATTTGTGAACAAATGCTTTTGAACATGTTATCCAGTGCTGCAATTGTATATTTGCAATACTAGGTACTTATGCTAGAATTCTAAACTCATGAATACAATTGACATTATTGAATGAACAATTTGTGCACATATGCTCATGTTTGAACGCAAAACGTGAACTTGTGCAAATTTAGGCACAAATGGTTTTGAACGTGTCATCCAATGCTCCAATTGCATTTTTACAGTACTAATTACTTATTCTAGAATTCAAAACTCTTGAATACAATTGACAAGATTTAATGCACAATTTGTGCACATTTGCACATCTTTGAACGCAAAACTTGAACTCGTGCAAATTTATTCACAAATGGTTTTGAACATGTTATCCAATGTTCCGATTGCATATTTTCAATACTAAGTACTTATTTTAGAGTTCTGAACTCATGAATACGATCGATATAATTGGATGCACAAATTATGCACATGTTTGAGCGCAAAACTTGAACTCGTGCAAATTTGTGAACAAATGCTTTTGAACATGTTATCCAACGTTGCAATTGCATATTTTCAATAGTAAGTAGTTGTTCTAGAATTCTCAACTCATGAACACAATCGACATAATTGAATGCGCATTTGCACATGTTTGAAATCAAAATGCGACCTCGTGCAAATTTGTGCACAAATGGTTTTGAACATGTTATCCAATGTTCCGATTGTATATTTTCAATGCTAAGTACTTATTTTAGAGTTCTGAACTCGTGAATACAATTGACATAATTGAATGCACACTTTGTGCACATTCGCACATGTTTGAACGCTAAACTTGAACTCGTGCAAATTTGTGGACAAATGCTTTCGAATATGTTATCCAATGTTCCAATTGAATATTTGCAATACTAAGTACTTGTTCTCGAATTCTAATCTCATGAACACAATTGACATAATTGAATGCACGATTTGTCCACATTTGCACATGTTTGAACGCAAAACGTGCAAATTTGTGCACAAATGGTTTTGAACATGTTATCCAATGTTCCAATTGCATATTTACAAATACTAAGTACTTATTCTAGAGTTCTGAACTCATGAATACAATTGAATGCAGAATTTGTGCACATTTGCACATATTTGAATGCAAAACGTGAACTCGTGCAAATTTGCGAACAAATGCTTTTGAACATGTTATCCAATGTTGCAATTGCATATATGCAGTACTAGGTACTCATTATAGAATTCTAAACTCATGAATACAATTGACAGAATTGAATGCACAATTTGTGCACATTTGCACATGTTTGAACGCAAAACGTGAACTCGTGCAAATTTGTGCACAAATGGTTTTGAACATGTTGTCCAATGTTCCAATTGCATATTTACATTACTAAGCACTTGTTTTAGAGTTCTGAACTCATGAATACAATTGACATAATTGGATGCACAATTTGTGCACATTTGCGCATCTTTGAACGCAAAACTTGAACTCGTGCAAATTTATGCACAAATGGTTTTGAACATGTTATACAATGTTCCAATTGCATATTTTCAATACTATGTACTTATTTTAGGATTCTAAACCCATGAATACAATTGACATAATTGAATGCAGAATTTGTACACATTTGCACATGTTTGAACCCAAAACGTGAACTCGTGCAAATTTGTGCACAAACGGTTTTGAACATGTTATCCGATGCTTCAATTGCATACTTAAAAATACTTAGTTCTTATTTTAGAGTTATGAATTCATGAGTACAATTGACGTAATTGAATGCACAATTTGTGCACATTTGCACATGTTTTGAACACAAAACGTGAACTCGCGCAAATTTGTGCGCAAATGGTTTTGAACATGCTATCCAATGTTCCCAATTGCATGTTTACGATACTAATTACTTATTCATGAATTCTAAACTCATGAAAACAGTTGGCATAATTGAATGCACAATTTGTACACATTTGCACACGTTTGAATGCAAAACGTGAACTCGTGCAAATTTGTGCACAAATGGTTTTGAACATGTTATCCAATGTTCCGAATGCATATTTACAGTAACAATTGCTTATTTTAGGTTTCTGAACCGATGATTACGATTGACATAATTGAATGCACAATTTGTGCATATTTGCTCATGTTTAAACGCAAAACGTGAACTCTTGCAAATTTGTGCACAAATGGTATTGAACATGTTATCCAATGTTCCAATGGCATATTTACAATACCAAGTACTTAGTTTAGAGTTCTTATCTCATGAATACAATTGACATAATTGAATGCGCAATTTGTGCACATTTGCACATGTTTGGACGCAAAACGTGAACTCGTGCAAATTTATGAACAAATGCTTTTGAACATGTTATCCAGTGCTGCAATTGTATATTTGCAATACTAGGTACTTATGCTAGAATTCTAAACTCATGAATACAATTGACATTATTGAATGCACAATTTGTGCACATATGCTCATGTTTGAACGCAAAACGTGAACTTGTGCAAATTTAGGCACAAATGGTTTTGAACGTGTCATCCAATGCTCCAATTGCATTTTTACAGTACTAATTACTTATTCTAGAATTCAAAACTCTTGAATACAATTGACAAGATTGAATGCACAATTTGTGCACATTTGCACATCTTTGAACGCAAAACTTGAACTCGTGCAAATTTATTCACAAATGGTTTTGAACATGTTATCCAATGTTCCGATTGCATATTTTCAATACTAAGTACTTATTTTAGAGTTCTGAACTCATGAATACAATCGATATAATTGGATGCACAAATTGTGCACATGTTAGCGCAAAACTTGAACTCGTGCAGATTTGTGAACAAATGCTTTTGAACATGTTATCCAACGTTGCAATTGCATATTTTCAATAGTAAGTAGTTGTTCTAGAATTCTCAACTCATGAACACAATCGACATAATTGAATGCGCATTTGCACACGTTTGAAATCAAAATGCGACCTCGTGCAAATTTGTGCACAAATGGTTTTGAACATGTTATCCAATGTTCCGATTGTATATTTTCAATGCTAAGTACTTATTTTAGAGTTCTGAACTCGTGAATACAATTGACATAATTGAATGCACACTTTGTGCACATTCGCACATGTTTGAACGCTAAACTTGAACTCGTGCAAATTTGTGGACAAATGCTTTCGAATATGTTATCCAATGTTCCAATTGAATATTTGCAATACTAAGTACTTGTTCTCGAATTCTAATCTCATGAACACAATTGACATAATTGAATGCACGATTTGTCCACATTTGCACATGTTTGAACGCAAAACGTGCAAATTTGTGCACAAATGGTTTTGAACATGTTATCCAATGTTCCAATTGCATATTTACAAATACTAAGTACTTATTCTAGAGTTCTGAACTCATGAATACAATTGAATGCAGAATTTGTGCACATTTGCACATATTTGAATGCAAAACGTGAACTCGTGCAAATTTGCGAACAAATGCTTTTGAACATGTTATCCAATGTTGCAATTGCATATCTGCAGTACTAGGTACTCATTATAGAATTCTAAACTCATGAATACAATTGACAGAATTGAATGCACAATTTGTGCACATTTGCGCATGTTTGAACGCAAAACGTGAACTCGAGCAAATTTGTGCACAAATGGTTTTGAACATGTTATCCAATGTTCCAATTGCATATTTACATTACTAAGCACTTGTTTTAGAGTTCTGAACTCACGAATACAATTGACATAATTGAATGCACAATTTGTGCACATTTGCGCATCTTTGAACGCAAAACTTGAACTCGTGCAAATTTATGCACAAATGGTTTTGATCATGTTATACAATGTTCCAATTGCATATTTTCAATACTATGTACTTATTTTAGGATTCTAAACTCATGATTACAATTGACATAATTGAATGCAGAATTTGTACACATTTGCACATGTTTGAACCCAAAACGTGAACTCGTGCAAATTTGTGCACAAACGGTTTTGAACATGTTATCCGATGCTTCAATTGCATACTTAAAAATACTTAGTTCTTTATTTTAGAGTTCTGAATTCATGAGTACAATTGACGTAATTGAATGCACAATTTGTGCACATTTGCACATGTTTTGAACACAAAACGTGAACTCGCGTAAATTTGTGCGCAAATGGTTTTGAAGATGCTATCCAATGTTCCCAATTGCATGTTTACGATACTAATTACTTATTCATGAATTCTAAACTCATGAAAACAGTTGGCATAATTGAATGCACAATTTGTGCACATTTGCACACGTTTGAATGCAAAACGTGAACTCGTGCAAATTTGTGCACAAATGGTTTTGAACGTGTTATCCAATGTTCCGAATGCATATTTACAGTAACAATTGCTTATTTTAGGTTTCTGAACTGATGATTATGATTGACATAATTGAAAGCACAATTTATGCATATTTGCTCATGTTTAAACGCAAAACGTGAACTCTTGCAAATTTGTGCACAAATGGTATTGAACATGTTATCCAATGTTCCAATGGCATATTTACAATACCAAGTACTTAGTTTAGAGTTCTTATCTCATGAATACAATTGACATAATTGAATGCGCAATTTGTGCACATTTGCACATGTTTGGACGCAAAACGTGAACTCGTGCGAATTTGTGAACAAATGCTTTTGAACATGTTATCCAGTGCTGCAATTGTATATTTGCAATACTAGGTACTTATGCTAGAATTCTAAACTCATGAATACAATTGACATTATTGAATGCACAATTTGTGCATATATGCTCATGTTTGAACGCAAAACGTGAACTTGTGCAAATTTAGGCACAAATGGTTTTGAACGTGTCATCCAATGCTCTAATTGCATTTTTACAGTACTAATTACTTATTCTAGAATTCAAAACTCTTGAATACAATTGACAAGATTGAATGCACAATTTGTGCACATTTGCACATCTTTGAACGCAAAACTTGAACTCGTGCAAATTTATTCACAAATGGTTTTGAACATGTTATCCAATGTTCTGATTGCATATTTTCAATACTAAGTACTTATTTTAGAGTTCTGAACTCATGAATACGATCGATATAATTGGATGCACAAATTGTGCACATGTTTGAGCGCAAAACTTGAACTCGTAAAAATTTGTGAACAAATGCTTTTGAACATGTTATCCAACGTTGCAATTGCATATTTTCAATAGTAAGTAGTTGTTCTAGAATTCTCAACTCATGAACACAATCGACATAATTGAATGCGCATTTGGACATGTTTGAAATCAAAATGCGACCTCGTGCAAATTTGTGCACAAATGGTTTTGAACATGTTATCCAATGTTCCGATTGTATATTTTCAATGCTAAGTACTTATTTTAGAGTTCTGAACTCGTGAATACAATTGACATAATTGAATGCACACTTTGTGCACATTCGCACATGTTTGAACGCTAAACTTGAACTCGTGCAAATTTGTGGACAAATGCTTTCGAATATGTTATCCAATGTTCCAATTGAATATTTGCAATACTAAGTACTTGTTCTCGAATTCTAATCTCATGAACACAATTGACATAATTGAATGCACGATTTGTCCACATTTGCACATGTTTGAACGCAAAACGTGCAAAATTTGTGCACAAATGGTTTTGAACATGTTATCCAATGTTCCAATTGCATATTTACAAATACTAAGTACTTATTCTAGAGTTCTGAACTCATGAATACAATTGAATGCAGAATTTGTGCACATTTGCACATATTTGAATGCAAAACGTGAACTCGTGCAAATTTGCGAACAAATGCTTTTGAACATGTTATCCAATGTTGCAATTGCATATCTGCAGTACTAGGTACTCATTATAGAATTCTAAAACTCATGAATACAATTGACAGAATTGAATGCACAATTTGTGCACATTTGCACATGTTTGAACGCAAAACGTGAACTCGTGCAAATTTGTGCACAAATGGTTTTGAACATGTTGTCCAATGTTCCAATTGCATATTTACATTACTAAGCACTTGTTTTAGAGTTCTGAACTCATGAATACAATTGACATAATTGGATGCACAATTTGTGCACATTTGCGCATCTTTGAACGCAAAACTTGAACTCGTGCAAATTTATGCACAAATGGTTTTGAACATGTTATACAATGTTCCAATTGCATATTTTCAATACTATGTACTTATTTTAGGATTCTAAACCCATGAATACAATTGACATAATTGAATGCAGAATTTGTACACATTTGCACATGTTTGAACCCAAAACGTGAACTCGTGCAAATTTGTGCACAAACGGTTTTGAACATGTTATCCGATGCTTCAATTGCATACTTAAAAATACTTAGTTCTTATTTTAGAGTTATGAATTCATGAGTACAATTGACGTAATTGAATGCACAATTTGTGCACATTTGCACATGTTTTGAACACAAAACGTGAACTCGCGCAAATTTGTGCGCAAATGGTTTTGAACATGCTATCCAATGTTCCCAATTGCATGTTTACGATACTAATTACTTATTCATGAATTCTAAACTCATGAAAATAGTTGGCATAATTGAATGCACAATTTGTGCACATTTGCACACGTTTGAATGCAAAAGTGAACTCGTGCAAATTTGTGCACAAATGGTTTTAAACGTGTTATCCAATGTTCCGAATGCATATTTACAGTAACAATTGCTTATTTTAGGTTTCTGAGCCGATGATTACGATTGACATAATTGAATGCACAATTTGTGCATATTTGCTCATGTTTAAACGCAAAACGTGAACTCTTGCAAATTTGTGCACAAATGGTATTGAACATGTTATATAATGTTCCAATGGCATATTTACAATACCAAGTACCTAGTTTAGAGTTCTTATCTCATGAATACAATTGACATAATTGAATGCGCAATTTGTGCACATTTGCACATGTTTGGACGCAAAACGTGAACTCGTGCAAATTTGTGAACAAATGCTTTTGAACATGTTATCCAGTGCTGCAATTGTATATTTGCAATACTAGGTACTTATGCTAGAATTCAAAACTCATGAATACAATTGACATTATTGAATGCACAATTTGTGCATATATGCTCATGTTTGAACGCAAAACGTGAACTTGTGCAAATTTAGGCACAAATGGTTTTGAACGTGTCATCCAATGCTCCAATTGCCTTTTTACAGTACTAATTACTTATTCTAGAATTCAAAACTCTTGAATACAATTGACAAGATTTAATGCACAATTTGTGCACATTTGCACATCTTTGAACGCAAAACTTGAACTCGTGCAAATTTATTCACAAATGGTTTTGAACATGTTATCCAATGTTCCGATTGCATATTTTCAATACTAAGTACTTATTTTAGAGTTCTGAACTCATGAATACGATCGATATAATTGGATGCACAAATTGTGCACATGTTTGAGCGCAAAACTTAAACTCGTGCAAATTTGTGAACAAATGCTTTTGAACATGTTATCCAACGTTGCAATTGCATATTTTCAATAGTAAGTAGTTTTTCTAGAATTCTCAACTCATGAGCACAATCGACATAATTGAATGCGCATTTGCACATGTTTGAAATCAAAATGCGACCTCGTGCAAATTTGTGCACAAATGGTTTTGAACATGTTATCCAATGTTCCGATTGTATATTTTCAATGCTAAGTACTTATTTTAGAGTTCTGAACTCGTGAATACAATTGACATAATTGAATGCACACTTTGTGCACATTCGCACATGTTTGAACGCTAAACTTGAACTCGTGCAAATTTGTGGCAAATGCTTTCGAATATGTTATCCAATGTTCCAATTGAATAATTGCAATACTAAGTACTTGTTCTCGAATTCTAATCTCATCAACACAATTGACATAATTGAATGCACGATTTGTCCACATTTGCACATGTTTGAACGCAAAACGTGCAAATTTGTGCACAAATGGTTTTGAACATGTTATCCAATGTTCCAATTGCATATTTACAAATACTAAGTACTTATTCTAGAGTTCTGAACTCATGAATACAATTGACATAATTGAATGCAGAATTTGTGCACATTTGCACATATTTGAACGCAAAACGTGAACTCGTGCAAATTTACGAACAAATGCTTTTGAACATGTTATCCAATGTTGCAATTGCATATCTGCAGTACTAGGTACTCATTATAGAATTCTAAACTCATGAATACAATTGACAGAATTGAATGCACAATTTGTGCACATTTGCACATGTTTGAACGCAAAACGTGAACTCGTGCAAATTTGTGCACAAATGGTTTTGAACATGTTGTCCAATGTTCCAATTGCATATTTACATTACTAAGCACTTGTTTTAGAGTTCTGAACTCTTGAATACAATTGACATAATTGAATGCACAATTTGTGCACATTTGCGCATCTTTGAACGCAAAACTTGAACTCGTGCAAATTTATGCACAAATGGTTTTGAACATGTTATACAATGTTCCAATTGCATATTTTCAATACTATGTACTTATTTTAGGATTCTAAACCCATGAATACAATTGACATAATCGAATGCAGAATTTGTACACATTTGCACATGTTTGAACCCAAAACGTGAACTCGTGCAAATTTGTGCACAAACGGTTTTGAACATGTTATCCGATGCTTCAATTGCATACTTAAAAATACTTAGTTCTTATTTTAGAGTTCTGAATTCATGAGTACAATTGACGTAATTGAATGCACAATTTGTGCACATTTGCACATGTTTTGAACACAAAACGTGAACTCGCGCAAATTTGTGCGCAAATGGTTTTGAACATGCTATCCAATGTTCCCAATTGCATGTTTACGATACTAATTACTTATTCATGAATTCTATACTCATGACAATAGTTGGCATAATTGAATGCACAATTTGTGCACATTTGCACACGTTTGAATGCAAAACGTGAACTCGTGCAAATTTGTGCACAAATGGTTTTGAACGTGTTATCCAATGTTCCGAATGCATATTTACAGTAACAATTGCTTATTTTAGGTTTCTGAACCGATGATTACGATTGACATAATTGAATGCACAATTTGTGCATATTTGCTCATGTTTAAACGCAAAACGTGAACTCTTGCAAATTTGTGCACAAATGGTATTGAACATGTTATCCAATGTTCCAATGGCATATTTACAATACCAAGTACCTAGTTTAGAGTTCTTATCTCATGAATACAATTGACATAATTGAATGCGCAATTTGTGCACATTTGCACATGTTTGGACGCAAAACGTGAACTCGTGCAAATTTGTGAACAAATGCTTTTGAACATGTTATCCAGTGCTGCAATTGTATATTTGCAATACTAGGTACTTATGCTAGAATTCTAAACTCATGAATACAATTGACATTATTGAATGCACAATTTGTGCATATATGCTCATGTTTGAACGCAAAACGTGAACTTGTGCAAATTTAGGCACAAATGGTTTTGAACGTGTCATCCAATGCTCCAATTGCATTTTTACAGTACTAATTACTTATTCTAGAATTCAAAACTCTTGAATACAATTGACAAGATTGAATGCACAATTTGTGCACATTTGCACATCTTTGAACGCAAAACTTGAACTCGTGCAAATTTATTCACAAATGGTTTTGAACATGTTATCCAATGTTCCGATTGCATATTTTCAATACTAAGTACTTATTTTAGAGTTATGAACTCATGAATACGATCGATATAATTGGATGCACAAATTGTGCACATGTTTGAGCGCAAAACTTGAACTCGTGCAAATTTGTGAACAAATGCTTTTGAACATGTTATCCAACGTTGCAATTGCATATTTTCAATAGTAAGTAGTTGTTCTAGAATTCTCAACTCATGAACACAATCGACATAATTGAATGCGCATTTGCACATGTTTGAAATCAAAATGCGACCTCGTGCAAATTTGTGCACAAATGGTTTTGAACATGTTATCCAATGTTCCGATTGTATATTTTCAATGCTAAGTACTTATTTTAGAGTTCTGAACTCGTGAATACAATTGACATAATTGAATGCACACTTTGTGCACATTCGCACATGTTTGAACGCTAAACTTGAACTCGTGCAAATTTGTGGACAAATGCTTTAATATGTTATCCAATGTTCCAATTGAATATTTACAATACTAAGTACTTGTGCTCGAATTCTAATCTCATGAACACAATTGACATAATTGAATGCACGATTTGTCCACATTTGCAAATGTTTGAACGCAAAACGTGCAAATTTGTGCACAAATGGTTTTGAACATGTTATCCAATGTTCCAATTGCATATTTACAAATACTAAGTACTTATTCTAGAGTTCTCAACTCATGAATACAATTGACATAATTGAATGCAGAATTTGTGCACATTTGCACATATTTGAATGCAAAACGTGAACTCGTGCAAATTTGCGAACAAATGCTTTTGAACATGTTATCCAATGTTGCAATTGCATATTTTCAGTACTAGGTACTCATTATAGAATTCTAAACTCATGAATACAATTGACAGAATTGAATGCACAATTTGTGCACATTTGCACATGTTTGAACGCAAAACGTGAACTCGTGCAAATTTGTGCACAAATGGTTTTGAACATGTTATCCAATGTTCCAATTGCATATTTACATTACTAAGCACTTGTTTTAGAGTTCTGAACTCATGAATACAATTGACATAATTGAATGCACAATTTGTGCACATTTGCGCATCTTTGAACGCAAAACTTGAACTCGTGCAAATTTATGCACAAATGGTTTTGAACATGTTATACAATGTTCCAATTGCATATTTTCAATACTATGTACTTATTTTAGGATTCTAAACCCATGAATACAATTGACATAATTGAATGCAGAATTTGTACACATTTGCACATGTTTGAACCCAAAACGTGAACTCGTGCAAATTTGTGCACAAACGGTTTTGAACATGTTATCCGATGCTTCAATTGCATACTTAAAAATACTTAGTTCTTATTTTAGAGTTCTGAATTCATGAGTACAATTGACGTAATTGAATGCACAATTTGTGCACATTTGCACATGTTTTGAACACAAAACGTGAACTCGCGCAAATTTGTGCGCAAATGGTTTTGAACATTCTATCCAATGTTGCCAATTGCATGTTTACGATACTAATTACTTATTCATGAATTCTAAACTCATGAAAACAGTTGGCATAATTGAATGCACAATTTGTGCACATTTGCACACGTTTGAATGCAAAACGTGAACTCGTGCAAATTTGTGCACAAATGGTTTTGAACGTGTTATCCAATGTTCCGAATGCATATTTACAGTAACAATTGCTTATTTTAGGTTTCTGAACCGATGATTACGATTGACATAATTGAATGCACAATTTGTGCATATTTGCTCATGTTTAAACGCAAGACGTGAACTCTTGCAAATTTGTGCACAAATGGTATTGAACATGTTATCCAATGTTCCAATGGCATATTTACAATACCAAGTACTTAGTTTAGAGTTGTTATCTCATGGATACAATTGACATAATTGAATGCGCAATTTGTGCACATTTGCACATGTTTGGACGCAAAACGTGAACTCATGCAAATTTGTGAACAAATGCTTTTGAACATGTTATCCAGTGCTGTAATTGTATATTTGCAATACTAGGTACTTATGCTAGAATTCTAAACTCAAGAATACAACTGACATTATTGAATGCACAATTTGTGCATATATGCTCATGTTTGAACGCAAAACGTGAACTTGTGCAAATTTAGGCACAAATGGTTTTGAACGTGTCATCCAATGCTCCAATTGCATTTTTATAGTACTAATTACTTATTCTAGAATTCAAAACTCTTGAATACAATTGACAAGATTGAATGCACAATTTGTGCACATTTGCACATCTTTGAACGCAAAACTTGAACTCGTGCAAATTTATTCACAAATGGTTTTGAACATGTTATCCAATGTTCCGATTGCATATTTTCAATACTAAGTACTTATTTTAGAGTTCTGAACTCATGAATACGATCGATATAATTGGATGCACAAATTGTGCACATGTTTGAGCGCAAAACTTGAACTCGTGCAAATTTGTGAACAAATGCTTTTGAACATGTTATCCAACGTTGCAATTGCATATTTTCAATAGTAAGTAGTTGTTCTAGAATTCTCAACTCATGAACACAATCGACATAATTGAATGCGCATTTGCACATGTTTGAAATCAAAATGCGACCTCGTTCAAATTTGTGCACAAATGGTTTTGAACATGTTATCCAATGTTCCGATTGTATATTTTCAATGCTAAGTACTTATTTTAGAGTTCTGAACTCGTGAATACAATTGACATAATTGAATGCACACTTTGTGTACATTCGCACATGTTTGAACGCTAAACTTGAACTCGTGCAAATTTGTGGACAAATGCTTTCGAATATGTTATCCAATGTTCCAATTGAATAATTGCAATACTAAGTACTTGTTCTCGAATTCTAATCTCATGAACACAATTGACATAATTGAATGCACGATTTGTCCACATTTGCACATGTTTGAATGCAAAACGTGCAAATTTGTGCATAAATGGTTTTGAACATGTTATCCAATGTTCCAATTGCATATTTACAAATACTAAGTACTTATTCTAGAGTTCTGAACTCATGAATACAATTGACATAATTGAATGCAGAATTTGTGCACATTTGCACATATTTGAACGCAAAACGTGAACTCGTGCAAATTTGCGAACAAATGCTTTTGAACATGTTATCCAATGTTGCAATTGCATATTTGTAGTACTAGGTACTCATTATAGAATTCTAAACTCATGAATACAATTGACGGAATTGAATGCACAATTTGTGCACATTTGCACATGTTTGAACGCAAAACGTGAACTCGTGCAAATTTGTGCACAAATGGTTTTGAACATGTTATCCAATGTTCCAATTGCATATTTACATTACTAAGCACTTGTTTTAGAGTTCTAAACTCATGAATACAATTGACATAATTGAATGCACAATTTGTGCACATTTGCGCATCTTTGAACGCAAAACTTGAACTCGTGCAAATTTATGCACAAATGGTTTTGAACATGTTATACAATGTTCCAATTGCATATTTTCAATACTATGTACTTATTTTAGGATTCTAAACTCATGAATACAATTGACATAATTGAATGCAGAATTTGTACACATTTGCACATGTTTGAACCCAAAACGTGAACTCGTGCAAATTTGTGCACAAACGGTTTTGAACATGTTATCCGATGCTTCAATTGCATACTTAAAAATACTTAGTTCTTATTTTAGAGTTATGAATTCATGAGTACAATTGACGTAATTGAATGCACAATTTGTGCACATTTGCATATGTTTTGAACACAAAACGTGAACTCGCGCAAATTTGTGCGCAAATGGTTTTGAACATTCTATCCAATGTTCCCAATTGCATGTTTACGATACTAATTACTTATTCATGAATTCTAAACTCATGAAAACAGTTGGCATAATTGAATGCACAATTTGTGCACATTTGCACACGTTTGAATGCAAAACGTGAACTCGTGCAAATTTGTGCACAAATGGTTTTGAACGTGTTATCCAATGTTCCGAATGCATATTTACAGTAACAATTGCTTATTTTATGCTTATGAACCGATGATAACAATTGACATAATTGAATGCACAATTTGTGCATATTTGCTCATGTTTAAACGCAAAACGTGAACTCTTGCAAATTTGTGCACAAATGGTATTGAACATGTTATCCAATGTTCCAATGGCATATTTACAATACAAAGTACTTAGTTTAGAGTTCTTATCTCATGAATACAATTGACATAATTGAATGCGCAATTTGTGCACATTTGTAGATGTTTGGACGCAAAACGTGAACTCGTGCAAATTTGTGAACAAATGCTTTTGAACATGTTATCTAGTGCTACAATTGTATATTTGCAATACTAGGTACTTATGCTAGAATTCTAAACTCATGAATACAATTGACATTATTGAATGCACAATTTGTGCATATATGCTCATGTTTGAACGCAAAACGTGAACTTGTGCAAATTTAGGCACAAATGGTTTTGAACGTGCCATCCAATGCTCCAATTGCATTTTTACAGTACTAACTACTTATTCTAGAATTCAAAACTCTTGAATACAATTGACAAGATTGAATGCACAATTTGTGCACATTTGTACATCTTTGAACGCAAAACTTGAACTCGTGCAAATTTATTCACAAATGGTTTTGAACATGTTATCCAATGTTCCGATTGCATATTTTCAATACTAAGTAATTATTTTAGAGTTCTGAACTCATGAATACGATCGATATAATTGGATGCACAAATTGTGCACATGTTTGAGCGCAAAACTTGAACTAGTGCAAATTTGTGAACAAATGCTTTTGAACATGTTATCCAACGTTGCAATTGCATATTTTCAATAGTAAGTACTTGTTCTAGAATTCTCAACTCATGAACACAATCGACATAATTGAATGCGCATTTGCACATGTTTGAACGCAAAATGCAACCTCGTGCAAATTTGTGCACAAATGGTTTTGAACATGTTATCCAATGTTCCGATTGTATATTTTCAATGCTAAGTACTTATTTTAGAGTTCTTGATGTGAATCCAAGTTCAAAGCCTAAAGAGATCCAAGATCCATTAATGGTTCAAGAAGGCCCAATCACAAGGTCCAAGTCCAAGAAGCTTCAAGAAGCCATATTGGGTTTAATTAAGGACATAGGGAAAGCCCAAGAATTTCAGCCCAATAAGGCATCCATGGAGGCCCAAGGAATAATATTTAACTTGTTTTTGAGTTAATAACAATTAGGGTTACATGTAGCCACCATATACAAGTTAATAGGGTAATTAATACCAAGTAATGGCTATTATTATGGGTAGTGGTTACTAAAGTTAATGGGGTAATCAATAACAAGTAATGGCTATTAATGTGGGTAATGGTTATTAAGGCCATTTAAGAGTAAAAGTAATCCTATGTGTGTGAATATATTTTAGTAGTGTGAGCATGGACTTGTACTCTATATAAACAAGTCCTTTGCTTTCTTTTGTAGGATGAATGAATTTGATATATGAATTATAACTTTGTTTTAGTTTTATTGTGAGGAATTTTGTCTTTAATTTCTTGCATAAACTTTGTGACTTATCAAGCTTTATTCTAGCTTGTGGTGTCAAAATCTAAATCTTTGTTTTCTTTTTATTTATCAAACTTTCTTGTTTGTGGCATAAGAGGAAATTCAAAGTCTATCTTAGTATCTTTATCCTTGTTGGTAAAGGGGTTAAGTAGCATCTATCTTCTTACTTCAATCTTTGAACGATCCGAATTTGTGGATTAAATTGGTAATTTCTAGTTTTCGTCTAATTCAACTTATCATAGTATTCTTGCTATTGGGGAGTTAATTGATGAAACCTACAATTCCCATCATAAGTGGTATCAGAGCATTGGCTCAAGATTGAGGTTTGCGTATCCAAAAGTATCTTTTAGTTCTCAATATATTGTGTTCATCTTATATTTTGCACCTTTCTTGCTATCTATTATTCTTGTTATTTTTTTTATCTTTATTCTTCTTATCTCAAGATTTTGTTTGCAGATATCAAAAAAAAAAAAATATTCGTCCAAAAAAAAAAAAAAAGTATATGTTATCTTTGATATTCCTATGTTAGATCTCAGTTTACATTAAAAAAAAATTGACTCTTCATATTCCATTGAGATCTATCTTTATAATTCTGTCTCTTTGTGTTCTTTGATAATCTATCTTTGTTTTTCATTTCTATTAGCCTATTTGTTACAAATTGTTCTTTTCTTTAAGCCTACCTTATTATTTTCTTGTTAGCCTACCTTATTTTTTTTTTATCATTGATTATTACATTCTTGAATTTTGTTTGATTGAGAAACTTAGTTAATCTAAGAAATCAAAAGGCAAATTTGAGAGGTAAAAGGCAAGAGTGTGAGATCATTAGAGAAAAAGCCAAAATTGAGTGTAAACACGAGTGGTATACATCAATTTTGAGTGAAACACGTGAGGGAGTGTTGTGAGATTTTTTTTCTATTTTCTTTTGTTAAAATTTTAGGTTTTACATTCATGTCAAAAGGCACAAATTCTTCTTCTACAAATGATCATGTGATTCAAGCTATGCAACAACAATTCGAAAGAATGTTTAACATGATGGCGGGAGTCAATGAGAAATTGGAGAGGCATGATGGCATCCTTAACCAATTACAAGGAGAGCCTAAAGAAAGGAGACGTCCACCAATTGACCAAGAGGACTATGAAGGAGAGGATGAATTGGATGATGATCAAGTCACCTTGGTGGGACAACAAATCAATCCTAGGAGACAAGCTAGGAGAGGACGTCCTAAAGATGATGTTGATCGCAACCTTGGAAGCATCAAAATGAAGATTCCTTCATTCCAAGGAAGAAATGATCCAGATGTGTACCTTGAATGGGAGAGGAAAGTGGAACTCATCTTCGAATGTCACAATTATTCGGAGGAGAAAAAGGTAAAACTTGCTGCTGTTGAGTTTAGTGATTATGCAATTATTTGGTGGGATTAATTTTGTAAGGAAAGACGTAGATATGAAGAAAGACCCGTGGAGTCTTGGAGGGAAATGAAGCAAATCATGAGAAAGAGGTTTGTTCTAAGCCACTACTATAGAGAGCTTCATCAAAGGTTACAAACTCTATTTCAAGGATCCATGAGTGTGGAGGAGTATCACAAAGAAATGGAGAAGGCTATGATTAGAGCAAACGTGGTAGAAGATCGTGAAGCTACCATGGCAAGATTCTTGAGAGGGCTAAACAAAAACATTGCTGATGTTGTTGATTTGCAACATTATGTGGAGATTGAAGATATGGTGAATTTGGACATGAAAGTGGAAAGGCAATTGAAAGGAAAGAGGTATGATTCTAAACCAAATGTGGGTTCTTCTTCTTCTTGGAAAACTTCTTGGGGGAAAAAGGATGATAAACCTTTTAACAAGTCAAAAGTGGAAGAAAATAAACCTAAAATTGACTTGGCTAATAAGGGAAAGGGTGAGAATCAACCAACCCAAGCTAGGGGAATAAAATGTTTTAAGTGTTTGGGTCATGGACACATTGCTAGGGAATGTCCAAATAAGAAAGCTATGATTCTAAGGGATGGTGATATTGAATCGGAGAGTGAGGGGGATAGTGATGATGATATGCCTTCTTTAGAAGATTGTAGTGATGTTGAATGTGCTAAGGGAGATAATCTTGTTGTTCAAAGAACATTGAGTTTGCAAAATAAACATGATGTCCATAGGGAGCAAAGGGAAAATTTGTTTCATACTCATTGTTTGATTTCTAACAAGTTGTGCAACATGATTATGGATAGTGGAAGTTGTACTAATGTAGCAAGCACTTTGCTAGTGGAGAAATTGAAGTTGCCTACTACCAAGCACCCAAGACCATACAAGTTGCAATGGCTTAATGAAAGTGGAGTTGTAAAGGTAAATAAGCAAGTTCTAATTTCTTTTCAAATTGGTAGATATAAGGATGAGGTGTTGTGTGATGTGTTACCAATGTTGGCCGGACATATGTTGTTGGGGAGACCTTGGCAATATGATAGAAGGGCTAATCATGATGGATTCAAAAATATGTATACTTTGACTATGGATGGAAAAAGGTTTAACCTTGGACCATTAACTCCAAAACAGATTTTTGAAGACCAAATGCGCATCAAGCAACAATATGAAGAAATGGGTTCTTCATTGGGAAATTCTTTGGGAAGGGAAACCTTTGAGAGTAAAGAAAAAGGTGAGACGAGTGAACCTAAAAATTCCAATTCTCTTGACCAAAATGGGAAACACATGGTGAGAGAAAACAAGGAAGGTTCAAATGAAAGAAAAATGAGTGTTTATGCAAAAATGAGTGATGTGAAGGAAGCTATGCTTTTGAGGCAATACATGCTTGTACTTATGTACAAGGAGATTTTGCATATTTCTAACGAAATAACCAATGGTTTGCCTAGTGTTGTTATTGATCTTTTGCAGGTTTATGAAGATTTATTCCCAGAAGAAATTCCAAATGGTTTGCCACCTAAAAGAGGCATTGAGCACCAAATTGATTTCATACCCGGAGCAAGCATTCCAAATAGACCAGCATATAGATGTAATCCGGAGGAGACCAAGGAAATCCAAAAGCAAGTGAGTGAGCTTATGGAGAAGGGTTATGTTCGTGAAAGCATGAGTCCATGTGCCGTACCCGTCTTGTTAGTGCCTAAGAAAGATGGAACTTGGAGGATGTGTGTTGATTGTCGTGCCATCAACAAAATCACAGTGAAGTATAGACATCCCATTCCTAGGCTAGATGACATGTTGGATGAATTGCATGGTTCATATTTGTTTTCAAAAATTGATTTGAAATCTGGTTATCATCAAATTAGAATGAGAGAAGGTGATGAATGGAAAACAGCTTTTAAAACTAAACATGGTTTATATGAGTGGTTAGTAATGCCTTTTGGTTTAACTAATGCACCAAGCACTTTCATGAGATTGATGAATCATGTTTTAAGAGCATTCATAGGCAAATTTGTTGTTGTCTATTTTGATGATATCTTGGTTTATAGCAAAAATTCAGATGAGCATGTACAACATTTGACTTGTGTTTTTGATGTGCTTAGAGAAGAGAAGTTGTATGCTAATCTAAAGAAATGCTGTTTTTGCACTAATGAAATTACTTTTCTTGGATATATTGTCAATGACAAGGGCATTCATGTTGATCAAGAAAAGGTAAAAGTAATTAGAGAATGGCCAACACCCACAAGTGTAAGTGATGCAAGAAGCTTTCATGGTTTAGCTAGCTTTTATAGAAGGTTCATTAAAAATTTTTCTACCATAGCTGCACCTTTAACTGAATGCATCAAAAAGAATGTTGGTTTTAAGTGGGGAATTGAACAAGATGAGGCTTTTAACTTGCTAAAAGACAAATTAAGTTCTGCACCCTTATTATCTTTGCCAAATTTTACTAAACCTTTTGAGATTGAGTGCGATGCAAGTGGCTTAGGTATTGGAGGAGTTTTGATGCAAGAACGCAAGCCCATAGCATTCTTTAGCGAAAAGCTAAGTGGAGCAAGTCTAAACTACCCTACATACGACAAGGAGTTCTATGCATTGGTGAGAGTTCTAAGGACATGGCAGCATTACCTTGGTTACAAAGAATTCATAATTCACACTGACCATGAGTCCTTGAAGTATCTCAAAGGACAAGGAAAGCTCAACAAGAGACATGCAAAATGGGTGGAATTCATTGAATCCTTTCCGTACATCATTAAGTACAAGCAAGGGAAAGAAAATGTGGTGGCCGATGCATTATCAAGAAGGTATGCCTTGATCTCTAAACTTGATGCAAAATTATTAGGATTTGAATACATCAAAGATCTTTATTCTAATGATCCTGATTTTTCTAATGTTTATGGGGCATGTGAGAAAGGGGGTTTTGATAAGTTCTATAAGTTTGAAGGTTTTCTTTTTCGGGAAAACAAATTGTGTGTGCCACAAAGTTCTTTAAGAGAGTTACTTGTGAGAGAGGCACATAGCGGAGGTTTAATGGGGCATTTTGGGATTAAGAAAACTTTGGATGTGTTGGGTGACCATTTCTTTTGGCCATACATGAAAAGGGATGTTAAGAGAATTTGTGAGACATGCATTACTTGCAAACAAGCCAAATCCAAAGCAGTGCCTCATGGTTTGTATACACCTCTTACCATACCAAATGAACCTTGGGTAGACATTTCTATGGATTTTGTTTTAGGATTACCTAGGTCCAAGGGAGGGAGAGATTCCATTTTTGTTGTTGTGGACAGGTTTAGCAAAATGGCACATTTCATTCCATGTCACAAGACGGATGATGCAACCCATATTGCCAATCTATTCTTCAAGGAGATTGTTAGGCTACATGGAGTGCCAAGGACCATTGTGAGTGATAGGGATGTCAAATTCCTAAGTCACTTTTGGAAGACTCTTTGGGGAAAGATGGGGACAAAGCTTTTGTATTCTACAACTTGTCATCCACAAACGGATGGACAAACGGAGGTGGTCAATAGGACACTTTCAACACTTTTGAGGGCTGTCATCCAAAGAAATCTGAAGAATTGGGAAGAATGTTTGCCACATGTGGAATTTGCTTACAATAGGAGTGTGCATGGTTCAACAAATTGCTCACCATTTGAAGTTGTGTATGGATTCAACCCAATGACTCCATTAGATTTGCTACCATTTCCATTGGACAAAGCTAATCTAGAGGGGAAACAAAAAGCTGACTTCATCAAGACTTTGCATGAGAGGGTGCGTGCAAACATTGAGAAGAAGACACTACAATATGAAAAGCAACACAACAAGGGGAGGAAGCAAGTCATTTTTGAGCCCGGAGATTAGGTGTGGGTGCACTTGAGGAAGGAAAGATTTCCTAACCAAAGGAAATCAAAGCTTATGCCAAGAGGAGATGGTCCTTTTAAAGTGCTTCAACGCATCAACAACAATGCCTACAAGCTAGAACTTCCAAGTGAGTATGGCAATGTTAGTGCTACATTTAATGTTAGTGACTTGTCTTTGTTTGATTTAGGTGATAAAGATGATGGAGCTGATTTGAGGACAAATCCTTTTGAAGAAAGGGGGAATGAAGTGAATCCAAGTTCAAAGCCTAAAGAGATCCAAGATCCATTAATAGTAAAAGAAGGCCCAATCACAAGGTCCAAATCCAAGAAGCTTCAAGAAGCCATATTGGGTTTAATTAAGGACATTTGGAAAGCCCATGAATTTTAGCCCAATAAGGCATCCATGGAGGCCCAAGGAATAATATTTAACTTGTTTTTGTGTTAATAACAATTAGGGTTACATGTAGCCACCATATACAAGTTAATAGGGTAATTAATACTAAGTAATGGCTATTATTATGGGTAGTGGTTACTAAAGTTAATGGGGTAATCAATACCAAGTAATGGCTATTAATGTGGGTAATGGTTATTAAGGCCATTTAAGAGTAAAAGTAATCCTATGTGTGTGAGTCTATTTTAGTAGTGTGAGCATGGACTTGTACTCTATATAAAGAAGTCCTTTTCTTTCTTTTGTGGCATGAATGAATTTCATATATGAATTATAACTTTGTTTGAGTTTTATTGTGAGGAATTTTGTCTTTAATTTCTTGCATAAACTTTGTGACTTATCAAGCTTTATTCTAGCTTGTGGTGTCAAAATCTAAATCTTTGTTTTCTTTTTATTTATCAAACATTCTTGTTTGTGGCATAAGAGGAAATTCAAAGTCTATCTTAGTATCTTTATCCTTGTTGGTAAAGGGGTTAAGTAGCATCTATCTTCTTACTTCACTCTTTGAACGATCCGAATTTGTGGATTAAATTGGTAATTTCTAGTTTTCTTTCAATTCAACTTATCATAGTATTCTTGCTATTGGGGAGTTAATTGATGAAACCTATAATTCCCATCACAAATGGTATTGAACATGTTATCCAATGTTCCAATGGCATATTTACAATACAAAGTACTTAGTTTAGAGTTCTTATCTCATGAATACAATTGACATAATTGAATGCGCAATTTATGTACATTTGCACATGGTTGGACGCAAAACGTGAACTCGTGCAAATTTGTGAACAAATGTTTCTGAACATGTTATCTAGTGCTACAATTGTATATTTGCAATACTAGGTACTTATGCTAGAATTTTAAACTCATGAATACAATTGACATTATTGAATGCACAATTTGTGGATATATGCTCATGTTTGAACGCAAAACGTGAACTTGTGCAAATTTAGGCACAAATGGTTTTGAACGTGTCATCCAATGCTCCAATTGCATTTTTACAGTACTAACTACTTATTCTAGAATTTAAAACTCTTGAATACAATTGACAAGATTGAATGCACAATTTGTGCACATTTGTACATCTTTGAACGCAAAACTTGAACTCGTGCAAATTTATTCACAAATGGTTTTGAGCATGTTATCCAATGTTCCGATTGCATATTTTCAATACTAAGTACTTATTTTAGAGTTCTGAACTCATGAATACGATCGATATAATTGGATGCACAAATTGTGCACATGTTTGAGCGCAAAACTTGAACTAGTGCAAATTTGTGAACAAATGCTTTTGAACATGTTATCCAACGTTGCAATTGCATATTTTCAATAGTAAGTACTTGTTCTAGAATTCTCAACTCATGAACACAATCGACATAATTGAATGCGCATTTGCACATGTTTGAACGCAAAATGCGACCTCGTGCAAATTTGTGCACAAATGGTTTTGAACATGTTATCCAATGTTCCGATTGTATATTTTCAATGCTAAGTACTTATTTTAGAGTTCTGAACTCGTGAATACAATTGACATAATTGAATGCACACTTTGTGCACATTGCACATGTTTGAACGCTAAACTTGAACTCGTGCAAATTTGTGGACAAATGCTTTCAAATATGTTATCCAATGTTCCAATTGAATATTTGCAATACTAAGTACTTGTTCTCAAATTCTAATCTCATGAACACAATTGACATAATTGAATGCACGATTTGTCCACATTTGCACATGTTTGAACGCAAAATGTGCAAATTTGTGCACAAATGGTTTTGAACATGTTATCCAATGTTCCAATTGCATATTTACAAATACTAAGTACTTATTCTAGAGTTCTGGACTCATGAATACAATTGACATAATTGAATGCAGAATTTGTGCACATTTGCACATATTTGAACGCAAAACGTGAACTCGTGCAAATTTGCGAACAAATGGTTTTGAACATGTTATCCAATGTTGCAATTTCATATTTGCAATACTAGGTACTCATTATAGAATTCTAAACTCATGAATACAATTGACAGAATTGAATGCACAATTTGTGCACATTTGCACATGTTTGAACGCAAAACGTGAACTCGTGCAAATTTAGGCACAAATGGTTTTGAACATGTTATCTAATGTTCCAATTGCATATTTACATTACTAAGCACTTATTTTAGTGTTCTGAACTCATGAATACAATTGACATAATTGAATGCACAATTTGTGCACTTTTGCACATCTTTGAACGTGAAACTTGAACTCGTACAAATTTATTCACAAATGGTTTTGAACATGTTATCCAATGTTCCGATTGCGTATTTTCAATACTAAGTACTTATTTTAGAGTTCTGAACTCATGAATACGATCGATATAATTGGAAGCACAAATTATGCACATGTTTGAGCGCAAAACTTGAACTCGTGCAAATTTGTGAACAAATGCTTTTGAACATGTTATCCAACGTTGCAATTGCATATTTTCAATAGTAAGTACTTGTTCTAGAATTCTCAACTCATGAACACAATCGACATAATTGAATGCGCATTTGCACATGTTTGAAATCAAAATGCGACCTCGTGCAAATTTGTGCACAAATGGTTTTGAACATGTTATCCAATGTTCTGATTGTATATTTTCAATGCTAAGTACTTATTTTAGAATTCTGAACTCGTGAATACAATTAACATAATTGAATGCACACTTTGTGCACATTCGCACATGTTTGAACGCTAAACTTGAACTCGTGCAAATTGTGGACAAATGCTTTCGAATATGTTATCCAATGTTCCAATTGAATATTTGCAACACTAAGTACTTGTTCTCGAATTCTAATCTCATGAACACAATTGACATAATTGAATGCACGATTTGTCCACATTTGCACATGTTTGGACGCAAAACGTGAACTCGTGCAAATTTGTGAACAAATGCTTTTGAACATGTTATCCAGTGCTGCAATTGTATATTTGCAATACTAGGTACTTATGCTAGAATTCTAAACTCATGAATACAATTGACATTATTGAATGCACAATTTGTGCATATATGCTCATGTTTGAACGCAAAATGTGAACTTGTGCAAATTTAGGCACAAATGGTTTTGAATGTGTCATCCAATGCTCCAATTGCATTTTTACAGTACTAATTACTTATTCTAGAATTCAAAACTCTTGAATACAATTGACAAGATTGAATGCACAATTTGTGCACATTTGCACATCTTTGAACGCAAAGCTTGAACTCATGCAAATTTATTCACAAATGGTTTTGAACATGTTATCCAATGTTCCGATTGCATATTTTCAATACTAAGTACTTATTTTAGAGTTCTGAACTCATGAATACGATCGATATAATTGGATGCACAAATTGTGCACATGTTTGAGCGCAAAACTTGAACTCGTGCAGATTTGTGAACAAATGCTTTTGAACATGTTATCCAACGTTGCAATTGCATATTTTCAATAGTAAGTAGTTGTTCTAGAATTCTCAACTCATGAACACAATCGACATAATTGAATGCGCATTTGCAAATGTTTGAAATCAAAATGCGACCTCGTGCAAATTTGTGCACAAATGGTGATGTGAATCCAAGTTCAAAGCCTAAAGAGATCCAAGATCCATTAATAATACAAGAAGGCCCAATCACAAGGTCCAAATCCAAGAAGCTTCAAGAAGCCATATTGGGTTTAATTAAGGACATTTGGAAAGCCCAAGAATTTCAGCCCAATAAGGCATCCATGGAGGCCCAAGGAATAATATTTAACTTGTTTTTGTGTTAATAACAATTAGGGTTACATGTAGCCACCATATACAAGTTAATAGGGTAATTAATACCAAGTAATGGCTATTATTATGGGTAGTGGTTACTAAAGTTAATGGGGTAATCAATACTAAGTAATGGCTATTAATGTGGGTAATGGTTATTAAGGCCATTTAAGAGTAAAAGTAATCCTATGTGTGTGAGTCTATTTTAGTAGTGTTAGCATGGACTTGTACTCTATATAAACAAGTCCTTTTCTTTCTTTTGTAGCATGAATGAATTTGATATATGAATTATAACTTTGTTTGAGTTTTATTGTGAGGAATTTTGTCTTTAATTTCTTGCATAAACTTTGTGACTTATCAAGCTTTATTCTAGCTTGTGGTGTCAAAATCTAAATCTTTGTTTTCTTTTTATTTATCAAACTTTCTTGTTTGTGGCATAAGAGGAAATTCAAAGTCTATCTTAGTATCTTTATCCTTGTTGGTAAAGGGGTTAAGTAGCATCTATCTTCTTACTTCAATCTTTGAACGATCCGAATTTGTGGATTAAATTGGTAATTTCTAGTTTTCTTTCAATTCAACTTATCATAGTATTCTTGCTATTGGGGAGTTAATTGATGAAACCTACAATTCCCATCATAAGTGGTATCAGAGCATTGGCTCAAGATTGAGGTTTGCGTATCCAATACTATCTTTTAGTTCTCAATATATTGTGTTCATCTTATATTTTGCACCTTTCTTGCTATCTATTATTCTTGTTATTTTTTTTATCTTTATTCTTCTTATCTCAAGATTTTGTTTGCAGATATCAAAAAAAAAAAAAATTCGTCCAAAACAAAAAAAAAAGTATATGCTATCTTTGATATTCCTATGTTAGATCTCAGTTTACATTAAAAAAAAAATTGACTCTTCATATTCCATTGAGATCTATCTTTATAATTCTGTCTCTTTGTGTTCTTTGATAATCTATCTTTGTTTTTTTCATTTCTATTAGCCTATTTGTTACAAATTGTTCTTTTCTTTAAGCCTACCTTATTATTTTCTTGTTAGCCTACCTTATTTTTTATCATTGATTACTACATTCTTGAATTTTGTTTGATTGAGAAACTTAGTTAATCTAAGAAATCAAAAGGCAAATTTGAGAGGTAAAAGGCAAGAGTGTGAGATCATTAGAGAAAAAGCCAAAATTGAGTGTAAACACGAGTGGTATACATCAATTTTGAGTGAAACACGTGAGGGAGTGTTGTGAGATTGTTTTTTTTTTCTATTTTCTTTTGTTAAAATTTTAGGTTTTACAATCATGTCAAAAGACACAAGTTCTTCTTCTACAAATGATCATGTGATTCAAGCTATGCAACAACAATTCGAAAGAATGTTTAACATGATGGCGGGAGTCAATGAGAAATTGGAGAGGCATGATGGCATCCTTAACCAATTACAAGGAGAGCCTAAAGAAAGGAGACGTCCACCAATTGACCAAGAGGACTATGAAGGAGAGGATGAATTGGATGATGATCAAGTCACCTTGGTGGGACAACAAATCAATCCTAGGAGACAAGCTAGGAGAGGACGTCCTAAAGATGATGTTGATCGTAACCTTGGAAGCATCAAAATGAAGATTCCTTCATTCCAAGGAAGAAATGATCCAGATGTGTACCTTGAATGGGAGAGGAAAGTGGAACTCATCTTTGAATGTCACAATTATTTGGAGGAGAAAAAGGTAAAACTTACCGCTGTTGAGTTTAGTGATTATGCAATTGTTTGGTGGGATCAATTTTGCAAGGAAAGACGTAGATATGGAGAAAGACCCGTGGAGTCTTGGAGGGAAATGAAGCAAATCATGAGAAAGAGGTTTGTTCCAAGCCATTACTATAGAGAGCTTCATCAAAGGTTACAAACTCTAATTCAGGGATCCATGAGTGTTGAGGAGTATCACAAAGAAATGGAGAAGGCTATGATTAGAGCAAATGTGGTAGAAGATCGTGAAGCTACCATGGCAAGGTTTTTGAGAGGGCTAAACAAAAACATTGCTGATGTTGTTGATTTGCAACATTACGTGGAGATTGAAGATATGGTGAATTTGGCCATGAAAGTGGAAAGGCAATTGAAAGGAAAGAGGTATGATTCTAAACCAAATGTGGGTTCTTCTTCTTCTTGGAAAACTTCTTGGGGGAAAAAGGATGATAAACCTTTTAATAAGTCAAAAGTGGAAGAAAATAAACCTAAAATTGACTTGGCTCATAAGGGAAAGGGTGAGAATCAACCAGCCCAAACTAGGGGAATAAAATGTTTTAAGTGTTTGGGTCATGGGCACATTGCTAGGGAATGTCCAAATAAGAAAGCTATGATTCTAAGGGATGGTGATATTGAATCGGAGAGTGAGGGGGATAGTGATGATGATATGCCTTCTTTAGAAGATTGTAGTGATGTTGAATGTGCTAAGGGAGATAATCTTGTTGTTCAAAGAACATTGAGTTTGCAAAATAAACATGATGTCCATAGGGAGCAAAGGGAAAATTTGTTTCATACTCATTGTTTGATTTCTAACAAGTTGTGCAACATGATTGTGGATAGTGGAAGTTGTACTAATGTAGCAAGCACTTTGCTAGTGGAGAAATTGAAGTTGCCTACTACCAAGCACCCAAGACCATACAAGTTGCAATGGCTTAATGAAAGTGGAGTTGTAAAGGTAAATAAGCAAGTTCTAATTTCTTTTCAAATTGGTAGATATAAGGATGAGGTGTTGTGTGATGTGTTACCAATGTTGGCCGGACATATGTTGTTGGGGAGACCTTGGCAATATGATAGAAGGGCTAATCATGATGGATTCAAAAATATGTATACTTTGACTATGGATGGAAAAAGGTTTAACCTTGGACCATTAACCCCAAAACAGATTTTTGAAGACCAAATGCGCATCAAGCAACAATATGAAGAAATGGGTTCTTCATTGGGAAATTCTTTGGGAAGGGAAACCTTTGAGAGTAAAGAAAAAGGTGAGATGAGTGAACCTAAAAATTCCAATTCTCTTGACCAAAATGGGAAACACATGGTGAGAGAAAACAAGGAAGGTTCAAATGAAAGAAAAATGAGTGTTTATGCAAAAATGAGTGATGTGAAGGAAGCTATGCTTTTGAGGCAACACATGCTTTTACTTATGTACAAGGAGATTTTGCATATTTCTAACGAAATAACCAATGGTTTGCCTAGTGTTGTTGTTGATCTTTTGCAGGTTTATGAAGATTTATTCCCAGAAGAAATTCCAAATGGTTTGCCACCTAAAAGAGGCATTGAGCACCAAATTGATTTCATACCCGGAGCAAGCATTCCAAATAGACCAGCATATAGATGTAATCCGGAGGAGACCAAGGAAATCCAAAAGCAAGTGAGTGAGCTTATGGAGAAGGGTTATGTTCATGAAAGCATGAGTCCATGTGCCGTACCCGTCTTGTTAGTGCCTAAGAAAGATGGAACTTGGAGGATGTGTGTTGATTGTCGTGCCATCAACAAAATCACGGTGAAGTATAGACATCCCATTCCTAGGCTAGATGACATGTTGGATGAATTGCATGGTTCATATTTGTTTTCAAAAATTGATTTGAAATCTGGTTATCATCAAATTAGAATGAGAGAATGTGATGAATGGAAAACAGCTTTTAAAACTAAACATGGTTTATATGAGTGGTTAGTAATGCCTTTTGGTTTAACTAATGCACCAAGCACTTTCATGAGATTGATGAATCATGTTTTAAGAGCATTCATAGGCAAATTTGTTGTTGTCTATTTTGATGATATCTTGGTTTATAGCAAAAATTTAGATGAGCATGTACAACATTTGACTTGTGTTTTTGATGTGCTTAGAGAAGAAAAGTTGTATGCTAATCTAAAGAAATGTTGTTTTTGCACTAGTGAAATTACTTTTCTTGGATATATTGTCAATGACAAAGGCATTCATGTTGATCAAGAAAAGGTAAAAGTAATTAGAGAATGGCCAACACCCACAAGTGTAAGTGATGCAAGAAGCTTTCATGGTTTAGCTAGCTTTTATAGAAGGTTCATTAAAAAATTTTCTACCATAGCTGCACCTTTAATTGAATGCATCAAAAAGAATGTTTGTTTTAAGTGGGGAATTGAACAAGATGAGGCTTTTAACTTGCTAAAAGACAAATTAAGTTCTGCACCCTTGTTATCTTTGCCAAATTTTACTAAACCTTTTGAGATTGAGTGTGATGCAAGTGGCATAGGTATTGGAGGAGTTTTGATGCAAGAAGGCAAGCCCATAGCATTCTTTAGCGAAAAGCTAAGTGGAGCAAGTCTACACTACCCTACATATGACAAGGAGTTCTATGCATTGGTGAGAGTTCTAAGGACATGGCAGCATTACCTTGGTTACAAAGAATTCATAATTCACACTGACCATGAGTCCTTGAAGTATCTCAAAGGACAAGGAAAGCTCAACAAGAGACATGCAAAATGGGTGGAATTCATTGAATCCTTTCCGTACATCATTAAGTACAAGCAAGGGAAAGAAAATGTGGTGGCCGATGCATTATCAAGAAGGTATGCCTTGATCTCTAAACTTGATGCAAAATTATTAGGATTTGAATACATCAAAGATCTTTATTCTAATGATCCTGATTTTGCTAATGTTTATGGGGTATGTGAGAAAGGGGGTTTTGATAAGTTCTATAAGTTTAATGGTTTTCTTTTTCGGGAAAACAAATTGTGTGTGCCACAAAGTTCTTTAAGAGAGTTACTTGTGAGAGAGGCACATAGCGGAGGTTTAATGGGGCATTTTGGGATTAAGAAAACTTTGGATGTGTTGGGTGACCATTTCTTTTGGCCACACATGAAAAGGGATGTTAAGAGAATTTGTGAGAAATGCATTACTTGCAAACAAGCCAAATCCAAAGCAATGCCTCATGGTTTGTATACACCTCTTACCATACCAAATGAACCTTGGGTAGACATTTCTATGGATTTTGTTTTAGGATTACCTAGGTCCAAGGGAGGGAGAGATTCCATTTTTGTTGTTGTGGACAGGTTTAGTAAAATGGCACATTTCATTCCATGTCACAAAACGGATGATGCAACCCATATTGCCAATCTATTCTTCAAGGAGATTGTTAGGCTACATGGAGTGCCAAGGACCATTGTGAGTGATAGGGATGTCAAATTCCTAAGTCACTTTTGGAAGACTCTTTGGGGAAAGATAGGGACAAAGCTTTTGTATTCTACAACTTGTCATCCACAAACGGATGGACAAACGGAGGTGGTCAATAGGACACTTTCAACACTTTTGAGGGCTGTCATCCAAAGAAATCTGAAGAATTGGGAAGAATGTTTGCCACATGTGGAATTTGCTTACAATAGGAGTGTGCATGGTTCAACAAATTGCTCACCATTTGAAGTTGTGTATGGATTCAACCCAATGACTCCATTAGATTTGCTACCATTGCCATTGGACAAAGCTAATCTAGAGGGGAAACAAAAAGCTGACTTCATCAAGACTTTGCATGAGAGGGTGCGTGCAAACATTGAGAAGAAGACACTCCAATATGAAAAGCAACACAACAAGGGGAGGAAGCAAGTCATTTTTGAGCCCGGAGATTGGGTGTGGGTGCACTTGAGGAAGGAAAGATTTCCTAACCAAAGGAAATCAAAGCTTATGCCAAGAGGAGATGGTCCTTTTAAAGTGCTTCAACGCATCAACAACAATGCCTACAAGCTAGAACTTCCAAGTGAGTATGGCAATGTTAGTGCTACACTTAATGTTAGTGACTTGTCTTTGTTTGCTTTAGGTGATAAAGATGATGGAGCTGATTTGAGGACAAATCCTTTTGAAGAAAGGGGGAATGAAGTGAATCCAAGTTCAAAGCCTAAAGAGATCCAAGATCCATTAATAATACAAGAAGGCCCAATCACAAGGTCCAAATCCAAGAAGCTTCAAGAAGCCATATTGGGTTTAATTAAGGACATTTGGAAAGCCCAAGAATTTCAGCCCAATAAGGCATCCATGGAGGCCCAAGGAATAATATTTAACTTGTTTTTGTGTTAATAACAATTAGGGTTACATGTAGCCACCATATACAAGTTAATAGGGTAATTAATACCAAGTAATGGCTATTATTATGGGTAGTGGTTACTAAAGTTAATGGGGTAATCAATACTAAGTAATGGCTATTAATGTGGGTAATGGTTATTAAGGCCATTTAAGAGTAAAAGTAATCCTATATGTGTGAGTCTATTTTAGTAGTGTTAGCATGGACTTGTACTTTATATAAACAAGTCCTTTTCTTTCTTTTGTAGCATGAATGAATTTGATATATGAATTATAACTTTGTTTGAGTTTTATTGTGAGGAATTTTGTCTTTAATTTCTTGCATAAACTTTGTGACTTATCAAGCTTTATTCTAGCTTGTGGTGTCAAAATCTAAATCTTTGTTTTCTTTTTATTTATCAAACTTTCTTGTTTGTGGCATAAGAGGAAATTCAAAGTCTATCTTAGTATCTTTATCCTTGTTGGTAAAGGGGTTAAGTAGCATCTATCTTCTTACTTCAATCTTTGAACGATCCGAATTTGTGGATTAAATTGGTAATTTCTAGTTTTCTTTCAATTCAACTTATCATAGTATTCTTGCTATTGGGGAGTTAATTGATGAAACCTACAATTCCCATCAAATGGTTTTGAACATGTTATCCAATGTTCCGATTGTATATTTTCAATGCTAAGTACTTATTTTAGAGTTCTAAACTCGTGAATACAATTGACATAATTGAATGCACACTTTGTGCACATTCGCACATGTTTGAACGCTAAACTTGAACTCGTGCAAATTTGTGGACAAATGCTTTCGAATATGTTATCCAATGTTCCAATTGAATATTTGCAATACTAAGTACTTGTTCTCGAATTCTAATCTCATGAACACAATTGACATAATTGAATGCACAATTTGTCCACATTTGCACATGTTTGAACGCAAAACGTGCAAATTTGTGCACAAATGGTTTTGAACATGTTATCCAATGTTCCAATTGCATATTTACAAATACTAAGTACTTATTCTAGAGTTATGAACTCATGAATACAATTGACATAATTGAATGCAGAATTTGTGCACATTTGCACATATTTGATCGCAAAACGTGAACTCGTGCAAATTTGCGAACAAATGCTTTTGAACATGTTATCCAATGATGCAATTGCATATTTACAGTACTAGGTAATCATTATAGAATTCTAAACTCATGAATACAATTGACAGAATTGAATGCACAATTTGTGCACATTTGCACATGTTTGAACGCAAAACGTGAACTCGTGCAAATTTGTGCACAAATGGTTTTGAACATGTTATCCAATGTTCCAATTGCATATTTACATTACTAAGCACTTGTTTTATAGTTCTGAACTCATGAATACAATTGACATAATTGAATACACAATTTGTGCACATTTGCGCATCTTTGAATGCAAAACTTACACTCGTGCAAATTCATGCACAAATGGTTTTGAACATGTTATACAATGTTCCAATTGCATATTTTCAATACTATGTACTTATTTTAGGATTCTAAACTCATGAATACAAATGACATAATTGAATGCAGAATTTGTACACATTTGCACATGTTTGAACCCAAAACGTGAACTCGTGCAAATTTGTGCACAAATGGTTTTGAACATGTTATCCGATGCTTCAATTGCATACTTAAAAATACTTAGTTCTTATTTTAGAGTTCTGAATTCATGAGTACAATTGACGTAATTGAATGCACAATTTGTGCACATTTGCACATTTTTTGAACATAAAACGTGAACTCGCACAAATTTGTGTGCAAATGGTTTTGAACATGCTATCCAATGTTCCCAATTGCATGTTTACGATACTAATTACTTATTCATGAATTCTAAACTCATGAAAACAGTTGGCATAATTGAATGCACAATTTGTGCACATTTGCACACGTTTGAATGCAAAACATGAACTCGTGCAAATTTGTGCACAAATGGTTTTGAACGTGTTATCCAATGTTCCAAATGCATATTTACAGTAACAATTGCTTATTTTAGGTTTCTGAACCGATGATTACGATTGACATAATTGAATGCACAATTTGTGCATATTTGCTCATGTTTAAAAGCAAAACGTGAACTCTTACAAATTTGTGCACAAATGGTATTGAATATGTTATCCAATGTTCCAATGGCATATTTACAATACAAAGTACTTAGTTTAGAGTTCTTATCTCATGAATACAATTGACATAATTGAATGCGCAATTTGTTCACATTTGCACATGTTTGGACGCAAAACGTGAACTCGTGCAAATTTGTGAACAAATGCTTTTGAACATATTATCCAGTGCTGCAATTGTATATTTGCAATACTAGGTACTTATGCTAGAATTCTAAACTCATGAATACAATTGACATTATTGAATGCACAATTTGTGCATATATGCTCATGTTTGAACGCAAAACGTGAACTTGTGCAAATTTAGGCACAAATGGTTTTGAACGTGTCATCCAATGCTCCAATTGCATTTTTACAGTACTAATTACTTATTCTAGAATTCAAAACTCTTGAATACAATTGACAAGATTGAATGCACAATTTGTGCACATTTGCACATCTTTGAACGCAAAGCTTGAACTCGTGCAAATTTATTCACAAATGGTTTTGAACATGTTATCCAATGTTCAAATTGCATATTTTCAATACTAAGTACTTATTTTAGAGTTCTGAACTCATGAATACGATCGATATAATTGGATGCACAAATTGTGCACATGTTTGAGTGCAAAACTTGAACTCGTGCAGATTTGTGAACAAATGCTTTTGAACATGTTATCCAACTTTGCAATTGCATATTTTCAATAGTAAGTAGTTGTTCTAGAATTCTCAACTCATGAACACAATCGACATAATTGAATGCGCATTTGCACATATTTGAACACAAAATGCGACCTCGTGCAAATTTGTGCACAAATGGTTTTGAACATGTTATCCAATGTTCTGATTGTATATTTTTAATGCTAAGTACTTATTTTAGAGTTCTGAACTCGTGAATACAATTGACATAATTGAATGCACACTTTGTGCACATTCGCACATGTTTGAACGCTAAACTTGAACTCGTGCAAATTTGTGGACAAATGCTTTCGAATATGTTATCCAATGTTCCAATTGAATATTTGCAATACTAAGTACTTGTTCTCGAATTCTAATCTCATGAACACAATTGACATAATTGAATGCACGATTTGTCCACATTTGCACATGTTTGAACGCAAAACGTGCAAATTTGTGCACAAATGGTTTTGAACATGTTATCCAATGTTCCAATTGCATATTTACAAATACTAAGTACTTATTCTAGAGTTCTAAACTCATGAATACAATTGACATAATTGAATGCAGAATTTGTGCACATTTGCACATATTTGAACGCAAAACGTGAACTCGTGCAAATTTGTGAACAAATGCTTTTAAACATGTTATCCAATGTTGCAATTGCATATTTGTAGTACTAGGCACTCATTATAGAATTCTAAACTCATGAATACAATTGACAGAATTGAATGCACAATTTGTGCACATTTGCACAAGTTTGAACGCAAAACGTGAACTAGTGCAAATTTGTGCACAAATGGTTTTGAACATGTTATCCAATGTTCCAATTGCATATTTACATTAATAAGCACTTGTTTTAGAGTTCTGAACTCATGAATACAATTGACATAATTGAATGCACAATTTGTGCACATTTGCGCATCTTTGAACGCAAAACTTGAACTCGTGCAAATTTATGCACAAATGGTTTTGAACATGTTATACAATGTTCCAATTGCATATTTTCAATACTATGTACTTATTTTAGGATTATAAACTCATGAATACAATTGACATAATTGAATGCAGAATTTGTACACATTTTCACATGTTTGAACCCAAAACATGAACTCGTGCAAATTTGTGCACAAACGGTTTTGAACATGTTATCCAATGCTTCAATTGCATACTTAAAAATACTTAGTTCTTATTTTAGAGTTATGAATTCATGAGTACAATTGACGTAATTGAATGCACAATTTGTGCACATTTGCACATGTTTTGAACACAAAACGTGAACTCGCGCAAATTTGTGCGCAAATGGTTTTGAACATGCTATCCAATGTTCCCAATTGCATGTTTACGATACTAATTACTTACTCATGAATTCTAAACTCATGAAAACAGTTGGCATAATTGAATGCACAATTTGTGCACATTTGCACACGTTTGAATGCAAAACGTGAACTCGTGCATATTTGTGCACAAATGGTTTTGAACGTGTTATCCAATGTTCCGAATGCATATTTACAGTAACAATTGCTTATTTTAGGTTTCTGAACCGATGATTACAATTGACATAATTGAATGCACAATTTATGCATATTTGCTCATGTTTAAACGCAAAACGTGAACTCTTGCAAATTTGTGCACAAATGGTATTGAACATGTTATCCAATGTTCCAATGGCATATTTACGATACAAAGTACCTATTTTAGAGTTCTTATCTCATGAATACAATTGACATAATTGAATGCGCAATTTGCCCACATTTGCACATGTTTGCACACAAAACGTGAACTCGTGCAAATTTGTGAACAAATGCTTTTGAACATGTTATCCAGTGCTGCAATTGTATATTTGCAATACTAGGTACTTATGCTAGAATTCTAAACTCATGAATACAATTGACATTACTGAATGCACAATTTGTGCATATATGCTCATATTTGAACGCAAAACGTGAACTTGTGCAAATTTAGGCACAAATGGTTTTGAACGTGTCATCCAATGCTCCAATTGCATTTTTACAGTACTAACTACTTATTCTAGAATTCAAAACTCTTGAATACAATTGACAAGATTGAATGCACAATTTGTGCACATTTGTACATCTTTGAACGTAAAACTTGAACTCATGCAAATTTATTCACAAATGGTTTTGAACATGTTATCCAATGTTCCAATTGAATATTTTCAATACTAAGTACTTATTTTAGAGTTCTGAACTCATGAATACGATCGATATAATTGGATGCACAAATTGTGCACATGTTTGAGCGTAAAACTTGAACTAGTGCAAATTTGTGAACAAATGCTTTTGAACATGTTATCCAACGTTGCAATTGCATATTTTCAATAGTAAGTACTTGTTCTAGAATTCTCAACTCATGAACACAATCGACATAATTGAAAGTGCATTTGCACATGTTTGAACGCAAAATGCGACCTCGTGCAAATTTGTGCACAAATGGTTTTGAACATGTTATCCAATGTTTCGATTGTATATTTTCAATGCTAAGTACTTATTTTAGAGTTCTAAACTCATGAATACAATTGACATAATTGAATGCACACTTTGTGCACATTCGCACATGTTTGAACGCTAAACATGAACTCCTGCAAATTTGTGGACAAATGCTTTCGAATATGTTATCCAATGTTCCAATTGAATATTTGCAATACTAAGTACTTGTTCTCAAATTCTAATCTCATCAACACAATTGACATAATTGAATGCACGATTTGTCCACATTTGCACATGTTTGAACGCAAAACGTGCAAATTTGTGCACAAATGGTTTTGAACATGTTATCCAATGTTCCAATTGCATATTTACAAATACTAAGTACTTATTCTAGAGTTCTGGACTCATGAATACAATTGACATAATTGAATGCAGAATTTGTGCACATTTGCACATATTTGAACGCAAAACGTGAACTCGTGCAAATTTGCGAACAAATGCTTTTGAACATGTTATCCAATGTTGCAATTGCATATTTGCAATACTAGGTACTCATTATAGAATTCTAAACTCATGATTACAATTGACAGAATTGAATGCACAATTTGTGCACATTTGCACATGTTTGAACGCAAAACGTGAACTCGTGCAAATTTGTGCACAAAAGGTTTTGAACATGTTATCCAATGTTCCAATTGCATATTTACATTACTAATCACTTATTTTAGAGTTCTGAACTCATGAATACAATTGACATAATTGAATGCACAATTTGTGCACATTTGCACATCTTTGAACGTGAAACTTGAACTCGTACAAATTTATTCACAAATGGTTTTAAACATGTTATCCAATGTTCCGATTGCATATTTTCAATACTAAGTACTTATTTTAGAGTTCTGAACTCATGAATACGATCGATATAATTGGATGCACAAATTGTGCACATGTTTGAGCGCAAAACTTGAACTCGTGCAAATTTGTGAACAAATGCTTTTGAACATGTTATCCAACGTTGCAATTGCATATTTTCAATAGTAAGTACTTGTTCTAGAATTCTCAAATCATGAACACAATCGACATAATTGAATGCGCATTTACACATGTTTGAACGCAAAATGCGACCTCGTGCAAATTTGTGCACAAATGGTTTTGAACATGTTAGCCAATGTTCCGATTGTATATTTTCAATGCTAAGTACTTATTTTAGAGTTCTGAACTCGTGAATACAATTGACATAATTGAATGCACACTTTGTGCACATTCGCACATGTTTGAACGCTAAACTTGAACTCGTGCAAATTTGTGGACAAATGCTTTCGAATATGTTATCCAATGTTCCAATTGAATATTTGCAATACTAAGTACTTGTTCTCAAATTCTAATCTCATGAACACAATTGACATAATTGAATGCACGATTTGTCCACATTTGCACATGTTTGAACGCAAAACGTGCAAATTTGTGCACAAATGGTTTTGAACATGTTATCCAATGTTCCAATTGCATATTTACAAATACTAAGTACTTATTCTAGAGTTCTGAACTCATGAATACAATTGACATAATTGAATGCAGAATTTGTGCACATTTGCACATATTTGAACGCAAAACGTGAACTCGTGCAAATTTGCGAACAAATGCTTTTGAACATGTTATCCAATGGTGTAATTGCATATTTGCAGTACTAGGCACTCATTATAGAATTCTAAACTCATGAATACAATTGACAGAATTGAATGCACAATTTGTGCACATTTGCACATGTTTGAACGCAAAACGTGAACTCGTGCAAATTTGTGCACAAATGGTTTTGAACATGTTATCCAATGTTCCAATTGCATATTTACATTACTAAGAACTTGTTTTAGAGTTCTGAACTCATGAATACAATTGACATAATTGAATGCACAATTTGTGCACATTTGCGCATCTTTGAACGCAAAACTTGAACTCGTGCAAATTTATGCACAAATGGTTTTGAACATGTTATACAATGTTCCAATTGCATATTTTCAATACTATGTACTTATTTTAGGATTCTAAAATCATGAATACAATTGACATAATTGAATGCAGAATTTGTACACATTTGCACATGTTTGAACCCAAAACGTGAACTCGTGCAAATTTGTGCACAAACGGTTTTGAACATGTTATCCGATGCTTCAATTGCATACTTAAAAATACTTAGTTCTTATTTTAGAGTTATGAATTCATGAGTACAATTGACGTAATTGAATGCACAATTTGTGCACATTTGCACATGTTTTGAACACAAAACGTGAACTCGCGCAAATTTGTGCGCAAATGGTTTTGAACATGCTATCCAATGTTCCCAATTGCATGTTTACGATACTAATTACTTATTCATGAATTCTAAACTCATGAAAATAGTTGGCATAATTGAATGCACAATTTGTGCACATTTGCACACACTTGAATGCAAAACGTGAACTCGTGCATATTTGTGCACAAATGGTTTTGAACGTGTTATCCAATGTTCCGAATGCATATTTACAGTAACAATTGCTTATTTTAGGTTTCTGAACCGATGATTACAATTGACATAATTGAATGCACAATTTATGCATATTTGCTCAAGTTTAAACGCAAAACGTGAACTCTTGCAAATTTGTGCACAAATGGTATTGAACATGTTATCCAATGTTCCAATGGCATATTTACGATACAAAGTACCTATTTTAGAGTTCTTATCTCATGAATACAATTGACATTATTGAATGCACAATTTGTGCATATATGCTCATGTTTGAACACAAAACGTGAACTTGTGCAAATTTAGGCACAAATGGTTTTGAACGTGTCATCCAATGCTCCAATTGCATTTTTACAGTACTAACTACTTATTCTAGAATTCAAAACTCTTGAATATAATTGACAAGATTGAATGCACAATTTGTGCACATTTGTACATCTTTGAACGCAAAACTTGAACTCGTGCAAATTTATTCACAAATGGTTTTGAACATGTTATCCAATGTTCCGATTGCATATTTTCAATACTAAGTACTTATTTTAGAGTTCTGAACTCATGAATACGATCGATATAATTGGATGCACAAATTGTGCACATGTTTGAGCGCAAAACTTAAACTAGTGCAAATTTGTGAACAAATGCTTTTGAACATGTTATCCAACGTTGCAATTGCATATTTTCAATAGTAAGTACTTGTTCTAGAATTCTCAACTCATGACCACAATCGACATAATTGAATGCGCATTTGCACATGTTTGAAATCAAAATGCGACCCCGTGCAAATTTGTGCACAAATGGTTTTGAACATGTTATCCAATGTTCCGATTGTATATTTTCAATGCTAAGTACTTATTTTAGAGTTCTGAACTCGTGAATACAATTGACATAATTGAATGCACATTTTGTGCACATTCGCACATGTTTGAACGCTAAACTTGAACTCATGCCAATTTGTGGACAAATGCTTTCGAATATGTTATCCAATGTTCCAATTGAATATTTGCAATACTAAGTACTTGTTCTCGAATTCTAATCTCATGAACACAATTGACATAATTGAATGCACGATTTGTCCACATTTGCACATGTTTGAATGAAAAATGTGCAAACTTGTGCACAAATGGTTTTGAACATGTTATCCAATGTTCCAATTGCATATTTACAAATACTAAGTACTTATTCTAGAGTTCTGAACTCATGAATACAATTGACATAATTGAATGCAGAATTTGTGCACATTTGCACATATTTGAACGCAAAACATGAACTCGTGCAAATTTGCGAACAAATGCTTTTGAACATGTTATCCAATGTTGCAATTGCATATTTGCAGTACTAGGTACTCATTATAGAATTCTTAACTCATGAATACAATTGACAGAATTGAATGCACAATTTGTGCACATTTGCACATGTTTGAACGCAAAACGTGAACTCGTTGAAATTTGTGCACAAATGGTTTTGAACATGTTATCCAATGTTCCAATTGCATATTTACATTTCTAAGCACTTGTTTTAGAGTTCTGAACTCATGAATACAATTGACATAATTGAATGCACAATTTGTGCACATTTGCGCATCTTTGAACGCAAAACTTGAACTCGTGCAAATTTATGCACAAATGGTTTTGAACATGTTATACAATGTTCCAATTGGATATTTTCAATACTATGTACTTATTTTCGGATTCTAAACTCATGAATACAATTGACATAATTGAATGCAGAATTTGTACACATTTGCACATGTTTGAACCCAAAACGTGAACTCGTGCAAATTTATGCTCAAACGGTTTTGAACATGTTATCCATTGCTTCAATTGCATACTTAAAAATACTTAGTTCTTATTTTAGAGTTCTGAATTCATGAGTACAATTGACGTAATTGAATGCACAATTTGTGCACATTTGCACATGTTTTGAACACAAAACGTGAACTCGCACAAATTTGTGCGCAAATGGTTTTGAACATGCTATCCAATGTTCCCAATTGCATGTTTACGATACTAATTACTTATTCATGAATTCTAAACTCATGAAAACAGTTGGCATAATTGAATGCACAATTTGTGCACATTTGCACACGTTTGAATGCAAAACGTGAACTCGTGCAAATTTGTGCACAAATGGTTTTGAACGTGTTATCCAATGTTCCGAATGCATATTTACAGTAACAATTGCTTATTTTAGGTTTCTAAACCGATGATTACAATTGACATAATTGAATGCACAATTTGTGCATATTTGCTCATGTTTAAACGCAAAACGTGAACTCTTGCAAATTTGTGCACAAATGGTATTGAACATGTTATCCAATGTTCCAATGGCATATTTACAATACCAAGTACTTAGTTTAGAGTTCTTATCTCATGAATACAATTGACATAATTGAATGCGCAATTTCTGCACATTTGCACATGTTTGGACACAAAACGTGAACTCGTGCAAATTTGTGAACAAATGCTTTTGAACATATTATCCAGTGCTGCAATTGTATATTTGCAATACTAGGTACTTATGCTAGAATTCTAAACTCATGAATACAATTGACATTATTGAATGCACAATTTGTGCTTATATGCTCATGTTTGAACGCAAAACGTGAACTTGTGCAAATTTAGGCACAAATGGTTTTGAACGTGTCATCCAATGCTCCAATTGCATTTTTACAGTACTAATTACTTATTCTAGAATTCAAAACTCTTGAATACAATTGACAAGATTGAATGCACAATTTGTGCACATTTGCGCATCTTTGAACGTAAAACTTGAACTCTTGCAAATTTATTCACAAATGGTTTTGAACATGTTATCCAATGTTCCGATTGCATATTTTCAATACTAAGTACTTATTTTAGAGTTCTGAACTCATGAATACGATCGATATAATTGGATGGACAAATTGTACACATGTTTGAGCGCAAAACTTGAACTCGTGCAAATTTGTGAACAAATGCTTTTGAACATGTTATCCAACGTTGCAATTGCATATTTTCAATAGTAAGTACTTGTTCTAGAATTCTCAACTCATGAACACAATCGACATAATTGAATGCGCATTTGCACATGTTTGAAATCAAAATGCGACCCCGTGCAAATTTGTGCACAAATGGTTTTGAACATGTTATCCAATGTTCCGATTGTATATTTTCAATGCTAAGTACTTATTTTAGAGTTCTGAACTTGTGAATACAATTGACATAATTGAATGCACACTTTGTGCACATTCGCACATGTTTGAACGCTAAACTTGAACTCATGCAAATTTGTGGACAAATGCTTTCGAATATGTTATCCAATGTTCCAATTGAATATTTGCAATACTAAGTACTTGTTCTCGAATTCTAATCTCATGAACACAATTGACATAATTGAATGCACGATTTGTCCACATTTGCACATGTTTGAACGCAAAATGTGCAAATTTGTGCACAAATGGTTTTGAACATGTTATCCAATGTTCCAATTGCATATTTACAAATACTAAGTACTTATTCTAGAGTTCTGAACTCATGAATACAGTTGGCATAATTGAATGCAGAATTTGTGCACATTTGCACATATTTGAACGCAAAACATGAACTCGTGCAAATTTGCGAACAAATGCTTTTGAACATGTTATCCAATGCTGCAATTGCATATTTGCAGTACTAGGTACTCATTATAGAATTCTAAACTCATGAATACAATTGACATAATTGAATGCAGAATTTGTACACATTTGCACATGTTTGAACCCAAAACGTGAACTCGTGCAAATTTATGCTCAAACGGTTTTGAACATGTTATCCATTGCTTCAATTGCATACTTAAAAATACTTAGTTCTTATTTTAGAGTTCTGAATTCATGAGTACAATTGACGTAATTGAATGCACAATTTGTGCACATTTGCACATGTTTTGAACACAAAACGTGAACTCGCATAAATTTGTGCGCAAATGGTTTTGAACATGCTATCCAATGTTCCCAATTGCATGTTTACGATACTAATTACTTATTCATGAATTCTAAACTCATGAAAACAGTTGGCATAATTGAATGCACAATTTGTGCACATTTGCACACGTTTGAATGCAAAACGTGAACTCGTGCAAATTTGTGCACAAATGGTTTTGAACGTGTTATCCAATGTTCCGAATGCATATTTACAGTAACAATTGCTTATTTTAGGTTTCTAAACCGATGATTACAATTGACATAATTGAATGCACAATTTGTGCATATTTGCTCATGTTTAAACGCAAAACGTGAACTCTTGCAAATTTGTGCACAAATGGTATTGAACATGTTATCCAATGTTCCAATGGCATATTTATGATACAAAGTACTTATTTTAGAGTTCTTATCTCATGAATACAATTGACATAATTGAATGCGCAATTTGTGCACATTTGCACATGTTTGCACGCAAAACGTGAACTCGTGCAAATTTGTGAACAAATGCTTTTGAACATGTTATCCAGTGCTGCAATTGTATATTTACAATACTAGGTACTTATGCTAGAATTCAAAACTCATGAATACAATTGACATTATTGAATGCACAATTTGTGCATATATGCTCATGTTTGAACGCAAAACGTGAACTTGTGCAAATTTAGGCGCAAATGGTTTTGAACGTGTCATCCAATGCTCCAATTGCATTTTTACAGTACTAACTACTTATTCTAGAATTCAAAACTCTTGAATACAATTGACAAGATTGAATGCACAATTTGTGCACATTTGCACATCTTTGAACGCAAAACTTGAACTCGTGCAAATTTATTCACAAATGGTTTTGAACATGTTATCCAATGTTCTGATTGCATATTTTCAATATTAAGTACTTATTTTAGAGTTCTGAACTCATGAATACGATCGATATAATTGGATGCACAAATTATGCACATGTTTGAGCGCAAAACTTAAACTCGTGCAAATTTGTGAACAAATGCTTTTGAACATGTTATCCAACGTTGCAATTGCATATTTTCAATAGTCAGTACTTGTTCTAGAATTCTCAACTCATGAACACTATCGACATATTTGAATGCGCATTTGCTCATGTTTGAACGCAAAATGCGACCTCGTGTAAATTTGTGCACAAATGGTTTTGAACATGTTATCCAATGTTCCGATTGTATATTTTCAATGCTAAGTACTTATTTTAGAGTTCTGAACTCGTGAATACAATTGACATAATTGAAAGCACACTTTGTGCACATTCGAACATGTTTGAACGCTAAACATGAACTCATGCAAATTTATGGACAAATGCTTTCGAATATGTTATCCAATGTTCCAATTGAATATTTGCAATACTAAGTACTTGTTCTCAAACTCTAATCTCATGAACACAATTGACATAATTGGATGCACGATTTGTCCACATTTGCACATGTTTGAACGCAAAACGTGCAAATTTGTGCACAAATGGTTTTGAACATGTTATCCAATGTTCCAATTGCATATTTACAAATACTAAGTACTTATTCTAGAGTTCTGAACTCATGAATACAATTGACATAATTGAATGCAGAATTTGTGCACATTTGCACATATTTGAACGCAAAACATGAACTCGTGCAAATTTGCGAACAAATGCTTTTGAACATGTTATCCAATGCTGCAATTGCATATTTGCAGTACTAGGTACTCATTATAGAATTCTAAACTCATGAATACAATTGACAGAATTGAATTCACAATTTGTGCACATTTGCACATGTTTGAACGCAAAATGTGAACTCGTGCAAATTTGTCCACAAATGGTTTTGAACATGTTATCCAATGTTCCAATTGCATATTTACATTACTAAGCACTTGTTTTACAGTTCTGAACTCATGAATACAATTGACATAATTGAATGCACAATTTGTGCACATTTGTACATCTTTGAACGTGAAACTTGAACTCGTACAAATTTATTCACAAATGGTTTTGAACATGTTATCCAATGTTCCGATTGCATATTTTCAATACTAAGTACTTATTTTAGAGTTCTGAACTCATGAATACGATCGATAAAATTGGATGCACAAATTGTGTACATGTTTGAGCGCAAAACTTGAACTCGTGCAAATTTGTGAACAAATGCTTTTGAACATGTTATCCAACGTTGCAATTGCATATTTTCAATAGTAAGTACTTGTTCTAGAGTTCCCAACTCATGAACACAATCGACATAATTGAATGCGCATTTGCACATGTTTGAAATCAAAATGCGACCTCGTGCAAATTTGTGCACAAATGGTTTTGAACATGTTATCCAATGTTCTGATTGTATATTTTAAATGCTAAGTACTTATTTTAGAGTTCTGAACTCATGAATACAATTGACATAATTGAATGCACACGTTGTGCACACTCGCACATGTTTGAACGCTAAACTTGAACTCGTGCAAATTTGTGGACTAATGCTTTCGAATATGTTATCCAATGTTCCAATTGAATATTTACAATACTAAGTACTTGTTCTCGAATTCTAATCTCATGAACACAATTGACATAATTGAATGCACGATTTGTCCGCATTTGCACATGTTTGAATGCAAAATGTGCAAATTTGTGCACAAATGGTTTTGAACATGTTATCCAATGTTCCAATTGCATATTTACAAATACTAAGTACTTATTCTAGAGTTCTGAACTCATGAATACAATTGACATAATTGAATGCAGAATTTGTGCACATTTGCACATATTTGAATGCAAAACGTGAACTCGTGCAAATTTGCGAACAAATGCTTTTGAACATGTTATCCAATGTTGCAATTGCATATTTGCGGTACTAGGTACTCATTATAGAATTCTAAACTCATGAATACAATTGACAGAATTGAATGCACAATTTGTGCACATTTGCACATGTTTGAACGCAAAACGTGAACTCGTGCAAATTTGTGCACAAATGGTTTTGAACGTGTTATCCAATGTTCCGAATGCATATTTACAGTAACAATTGCTTATTTTAGGTTTCTGAACCGATGATTATGATTGACATAATTGAATGCACAATTTGTGCATATTTGCTCATGTTTAAACGCAAAACGTGAACTCTTGCAAATTTGTGCACAAATGGTATTGAACATGTTATCCAATGTTCCAATGGCATATTTACGATACAAAGTACTTATTTTAGAGTTCTTATCTCATGAATACAATTGACATAATTGAATGGGCAATTTGTGCACATTTGCACATGTTTGCACGCAAAACGTGAACTCGTGAAAATTTGTGAACAAATGCTTTTGAACATGTTATCCAGTGCTGCAATTGTATATTTGCAATACTAGGTACTTATGCTAGAATTATAAACTCATGAATACAATTGACATTATTGAATGCACAATTTGTGCATATATGCTCATGTTTGAACGCAAAACGTGAATTTATGCAAATTTAGGCACAAATGGTTTTGAACGTGTCATCCAATGCTCCAATTGCATTTTTACAGTACTAATTACTTATTCTAGAATTCAAAACTCTTGAATACAATTGACAAGATTGAATGCACAATTTGTGCACATTTGCACATCTTTGAACGCAAAACTTGAACTCGTGCAAATTTATTCACAAATGGTTTTGAACATGTTATCCAATGTTCCGATTGCATATTTTCAATACTAAGTACTTATTTTAGAGTTCTGAACTCATGAATACGATCAATATAATTGGATGCACAAATTGTGCACATGTTTGAGCGCAAAACTTGAACTCGTGCAAATTTGTGAACAAATGCTTTTGAACATGTTATCCAACATTGCAATTGCATATTTTCACTAGTAAGTACTTGTTCTAGAATTCTCAACTCATGAACACAATCGACATAATTGAATGCGCATTTGCACATGTTTGAACGCAAAATGCGACCTCGTGCAAATTTGTGCACAAATGGTTTTGAACATGTTATCCAATGTTCTGATTGTATATTTTCAATGCTAAGTACTTATTTTAGAGTTCTGAACTCGTGAATACAATTGACATAATTGAATGCACACTTTGTGCACATTCGCACATGTTTGAACGCTAAACTTGAACTCGTGAAAATTTGTGGACAAATCCTTTCGAATATGTTATCCAATGTTCCAATTGAATATTTGCAATACTAAGTACTTGTTCTCGAATTCTAATCTCATGAACACAATTGACATAATTGAATGCACGATTTGTCCACATTTGTAAATGTTTGAACGCAAAACGTGCAAATTTGTGCACAAATGGTTTTGAACATGTTATCCAATGTTCCAATTGCATATTTACAAATGCTAAGTACTTATTCTAGAGTTCTGAACTCATGAATACAATTGACATAATTGATTGCAGAATTTGTGCACATTTGCACATATTTGAACGCAAAACGTGAACTCGTGCAAATTTGCGAACAAATGCTTTTGAACACATTATCCAATGTTGCAATTGCATATTTGCAGTACTAGGTACTCATTATAGAATTCTAAACTCATGAATACAATTGACAACATTGAATGCACAATTTGTGCACATTTGCACATGTTTGAACACAAAACGTGAACTCGTGCAAATTTGTGCACAAATGGTTTTGAACATGTTATCCAATGTTCCAATTGCATATTTACATTACTAAGCACTTGTTTTAGAGTTCTGAACTCATGAATACAATTGACATAATTGAATGCACAATTTGTGCACATTTGCGCATCTTTGAACGCAAAACTTGAACTCGTGCAAATTTATGCACAAATGGTTTTGAAAATGTTATACAATGTTCCAATTGCATATTTTCAATACTATGTACTTATTTTAGGATTCTAAACTCATGAATACAATTGACATAATTGAATGCAGAATTTGTACACATTTGCACATGTTTGAACCCAACACGTGAACTCGTGCAAATTTGTGCACAAACGGTTTTGAACATGTTATCCAATGCTTCAATTGCATACTTAAAAATACTTAGTTCTTATTTTAGAGTTCTAAATTCATGAATACAATTGACGTAATTGAATGCACAATTTGTGCACATTTGCACATGTTTTGAACACAAAACGTGAACTCGCACAAATTTGTGCGCAAATGGTTTTGAACATGCTATCCAATGTTCCCAATTTCATGTTTACGATACTAATTACTTATTCATGAATTCTAAACTCATGAAAACAGTTTGCATAATTGAATGCACAATTTGTGCACATTTGCACACGTTTGAATGCAAAACGTGAACTCGTGCAAATTTGTGCACAAATGGTTTTGAACATGTTATCCAATGTTCCGAAAGCATATTCATAGTAACAATTGCTTATTTTAGGTTTCTGAACCAATGATTACAATTGACATAATTGAATGCACAATTTGTGCATATTTGCTCATGTTTAAACGCAAAACGTGAACTCTTGCAAATTTGTGCACAAATGGTATTGAACATGTTATCCAATGTTCCAGTGGCATATTTACAATACAAAGTACTTATTTTAGAGTTCTTATCTCATGAATACAATTGACATAATTGAATGCGCAATTTGTGCACATTTGCACATGTTTGCACGCAAAACGTGAACTCGTGAAAATTTGTGAACAAATGCTTTTGAACATGTTATCCAGTGCTGCAATTGTATATTTGCAATACTAGTTACTTATGCTAGAATTATAAACTCATGAATACAATTGACATTATTGAATGCACAATTTGTGCATATATGCTCATGTTTGAACGCAAAACGTGAACTTTTGCAAATTTAGGGACAAATGGTTTTGAACGTGTCATCCAATGCTCCAATTGCATTTTTACAATACTAATTACTTATTCTAGAATTCAAAACTCTTGAATACAATTGACAAGATTGAATGCACAATTTGTGCACATTTGCACATCTTTGAACGCAAAACTTGAACTCGTGCAAATTTATTCACAAATGGTTTTGAACATGTTATCCAATGTTCCGATTGCATATTTTCAATACTAAGTACTTATTTTAGAGTTCTGAACTCATGAATACGATCGATATAATTGGATGCACAAATTGTGCACATGTTTGAGCGCAAAACTTGAACTCGTGCAAATTTGTGAACAAATGCTTTTGAACATGTTATCCAACATTGCAATTGCATATTATCAATAGTAAGTACTTGTTCTAGAATTCTCAACTCATGAACACAATCGACATAATTGAATGCGCATTTGCACATGTTTGAACGCAAAATGCGACCTCGTGCAAATTTGTGCACAAATGGTTTTGAACATGTTATCCAATGTTCCGATTGTATATTTTCAATGCTAAGTACTTATTTTAGAGTTCTGAACTCGTGAATACAATTGACATAATTGAATGCACACTTTGTGCACATTCGTACATGTTTGAACGCTAAACTTGAACTTGTGCAAATTTGTGGACAAATGCTTTCGAATATGTTATCCAATGTTCCAATTGAATATTTGCAATACTAAGTACTTGTTCTCGAATTCTAATCTCATGAACACAATTGACATAATTGAATGCACGATTTGTCCACATTTGCACATGTTTGAACGCAAAACGTGCAAATTTGTGCACAAATGGTTTTGAACATGTTATCCAATGTTCCAATTGCATATTTACAAATACTAAGTACTTATTCTAGAGTTCTGAACTCATGAATACAATTGACATAATTGAATGCAGAATTTGTGCACATTTGCACATATTTGAACGCAAAACGTGAACTCGTGCAAATTTGCGAACAAATGCTTTTGAACATGTTATCCAATGTTGCAATTGCATATTTGCAGTACTAGGTACTCATTATAGAATTCTAAACTCATGAATACAATTGACAAAATTGAATGCACAATTTGTGCACATTTGCACATGTTTGAATGCAAAACGTGAACTCGTGCAAATTTGTGCACAAATGGTTTTGAACATGTTATCCAATGTTCCAATTGCATATTTACATTACTAAGCACTTGTTTTAGAGTTCTGAACTCATGAATACAATTGACATAATTGAATGCACAATTTGTGCACATTTGCGCATCTTTGAACGCAAAACTTGAACTCGTGCAAATTTATGCACAAATGGTTTTGAACATGTTATACAATGTTCCAATTGCATATTTTTAATACTATGTACTTATTTTAGGATTCTAAACTCATGAATACAATTGACATAACTGAATGCAGAATTTGTACACATTTGCACATGTTTGAACCCAACACGTGAACTCATGCAAATTTGTGCACAAACTGATACGAACCCTACCTATAATAGAGATAGAACGCGCATCCAACTTTGAATATTAGCCTAAGGATCATCAAGGATAGTTGTGTTGATGGAGCTAAACCCCTTGCTCATTAATTTGAAGCAAGATACTTAGCTATTATAAGATGAACAATCACACAATTCTAAGTTTAATCTAACCTAGCAATTGTAATGAAAGGTAGAAGTGAAACAATTCAAGTAAACTTGCAAAGTTTCAAAAGAACAAAGTTTAAGGAAAAACCTTACTTTTAATATTTCAATACTTCTTAAATTCGTATGTCATAGGGTTAGCCCTTATATAGGCATATAAACAAACTAATCCTTAAAGGAAAAGGTTCTATTCCTTATTCCCAAAGATACCTATATAGGAAAATCCTTAATTAAGGAGATTTCCTTTAAAATAGGACAACTAATGACAACTCATCTTTGAAAAGTCAAAATTGACAACAGATTACAATTCATGACAACTAAGCAAAATGACAACTCATGACAACTAAGCATTAAAGCATGCCATGTCACATGCCATGTCATATGTTGACCATTGACCATTGACTTTGACTTGTTGACTATTTAACTTTGACTTGTTGACTTTGACTTGGAATATTCTTGAATCTTCTCACATCTTCTAGAATCTTCTTGAATCTTCCTTATTGACTCCAAAATAGGAAAATAAATCAAAATTCGTCCAATCAAGCTAATTAATTTCAGAATAGGAAATTAAGCTAATTAGCTTGAATTCTTCATATTTAGGCATTGTTGATCCCTTTTAGGGTTCATATTATTCCCTCTCTCTTGAAGATGATTCGCCCTCGAATCATAGCCATCTTCTAGAGTTGATAAATTTGCAAATCCTCCAGGGTCAAACATAAACTTCTTTATTGAAAACTTCTCTTTCGAAGTAATTCTCCACAAAAACAGCTTCAATATAACATGAATGTGATTGGACAAGTGGAACATAAAACTCTCATCCATGAACTTGTAAGGATTGTATTCTTGTTGCTTCCTTCTAAACTTGAAACATGAATATCTCAAGTACTTCTTGGTACAAGTAAAGACTCCATATATTGCATTGTGGACATAAGGAACTTCAATAACATCAGCAAAGGAATCTTTGTATGGCATAGAAGTCTGTAAAAAAATTTTCAAAACACTAGAACAAGAAAGAATAAAGTTAGCATAATCATGATGAATAACTAGCTTGTTATCCTCCTCTTTCTTTCGTGCACAAACTTCTTGGTTTGACTCTTCATGAGTTAATCCTTGCACACCTTCACTAGATTGCTCAAAACTTTGCAAATAATCCTTATTATCTTCAATGACTTCAACAAAGTCACTATTCTTGGATTTGCACTCTATGTTGATCTCCTCACATACAACTACTTCTTTTTCACACTTCTCTTCATGAATAATGATCTCCTCCACTTTATTAGCTTGATCATATAATTGATCCTTATGCTTCTTCTCATGATCATTTAACACCACTTCAGCATTAGCACTACTTTGATTATCAACCTTATTACTCCAACTCTCTCTATCTAAAGCAAGTGAAATTACATCATTCAAAGATAAATTAAGCTGCAATTGTACCACAAACATAAGATCTTGTCTAATTTCACTCTTAAGCCCATTTATGAATCTTGTAATTTTTTGTCCTTCAAATTCACCTAAATCACTTGCAATTACAAAAAACTTAAACTTTTTAGCATAATCATCAATAGTTAAAACATCACCTTGTTTAAGTCTTTCTAATTTAAGATAAAATTTATTCCTAACATCATGAGGAATGAAATATCTAGACATTAACATTTTCATTAACTCCCAATTTCTAACCTCATTTACCATCAAATCTTCCCACCATATAGCTGCATGACCTACAAATTTATTAGAAGCAAGTTTGCACTTTTTAAAATCACTTATTTGAAGAGAATCAAATACCTCCTCCATTTGTTGCACCCATTTCAAGTAAACAAAAGGATCATCCCCACCAAGAAAATAAGGCATGTCCACGCTAAAAAAAATAGTTTTTGAAAAGATATAGAAAGAAAAAAAATCCTCACAAAGCACTCCCTTACGTGTTTACACTCAAGGATGTGAATGCTCTCGTGTTTCACTCAAATTTTTTTTTTGTTTTTTTTTTAATATATGAAGAATTGAGAAGAAGAAAAGAATAGATAATACATAAAAATTAAAGGATACATAACCAAACCTTGAAGTTTGGCTCTGATACCAAACTAATACGAACTCTACCTATAATAGAGATAGAACGGGCATCCAACTTTGAATATTAGCCCAAGGATCATCAAGGATAGTTGTGTTGATGGAGCTAAACCCCTTGCTTATTAATTTGAAGCAAGATACTTAGCTATTATAAGATGAAAAATCACACAATTCTAAGTTTAATCTAACCTAGCAATTGTAATGAAAGGTGGAAGTGAAACAATTTGATGTGAATCCAAGTTCAAAGCCTAAAGAGATCCAAGATCCATTAATAGTAAAAGAAGGCCCAATCACAAGGTCCAAATCCAAGAAGCTTCAAGAAGCCATATTGGGTTTAATTAAGGACATTTGGAAAGCCCACGAATTTCAGCCCAATAAGGCATCCATGGAGGCCCAAGGAATAATATTTAACTTGTTTTTGTGTTAATAAAAATTAGGGTTACATGTAGCCACCATATACAAGTTAATAGGGTAATTAATACTAAGTAATGGCTATTATTATGGGTAGTGGTTACTAAAGTTAATGGGGTAATCAATACCAAGTAATGGCTATTAATGTGGGTAATGGTTATTAAGGCCATTTAAGAGTAAAAGTAATCCTATGTGTGTGAGTCTATTTTAGTAGTGTGAGCATGGACTTGTACTCTATATAAACAAGTCCTTTTCTTTCTTTTGTAGCATGAATGAATTTGATATATGAATTATAACTTTGTTTGAGTTTTATTGTGAGGAATTTTGTCTTTAATTTCTTGCATAAACTTTGTGACTTATCAAGCTTTATTCTAGCTTGTGGTGTCAAAATCTAAATCTTTGTTTTCTTGTTATTTATCAAACATTCTTGTTTGTGGCATAAGAGGAAATTCAAAGTCTATCTTAGTATCTTTATCCTTGTTGGTAAAGGGGTTAAGTAGCATCTATCTTCTTACTTCAATCTTTGAACGATCCGAATTTGTGGATTAAATTGGTAATTTCTAGTTTTCTTTCAATTCAACTTATCATAGTATTCTTGCTATTGGGGAGTTAATTGATGAAACCTACAATTCCCTTCATAAGTGGTATCAGAGCATTGGCTCAAGATTGAGGTTTGCATATCCAAAACTATCTTTTAATTCTCAATAACTTGTGTTCATCTTATATTTTGCCCCTTTCTTGCTATCTATTATTCTTGTTATTTTTTTTATCTTTATTCTTCTTATCTCAAGATTTTGTTTGCAGATATCAAAAAAAAAAAAAAAAATTCGTCCATAAAAAAAAAGTATATGTTATCTTTGATATTCCTATGTTAGATCTCAGTTTACATTAAAAAAAAAAATTTGACTCTTCATATTCCATTGAGATCTATCTTTATAATTCTGTCTCTTTGTGTTCTTTGATAATCTATCTTTGTTTTTCATTTCTGTTAGCCTATTTGTTACAAATTGTTCTTTTCTTTAAGCCTACCTTATTATTTTCTTGTTAGCCTACCTTATTTTTTATCATTGATTACTACATTCTTGAATTTTGTTTGATTGAGAAACTTAGTTAATCTAAGAAATCAAAAGGCAAATTTGAGAGGTAAAAGGCAAGAGTGTGAGATCATTAGAGAAAAAGCCAAAATTGAGTGTAAACACGAGTGGTATACATCAATTTTGAGTGAAACACGTGAGGGAGTGTTGTGAGATTGTTTCTTTCTATTTTCTTTTGTTAAAATTTTAGGTTTTACAATCATGTCAAAAGACACAAGTTCTTCTTCTACAAATGATCATGTGATTCAAGCTATGCAACAACAATTCGAAAGAATGTTTAACATGATGGCGGGAGTCAATGAGAAATTGGAGAGGCATGATGGCATCCTTAACCAATTACAAGGAGAGCCTAAAGAAAGGAGACGTCCACCAATTGACCAAGAGGACTATGAAGGAGAGGATGAATTGGATGATGATCAAGTCACCTTGGTGGGACAACAAATCAATCCTAGGAGACAAGCTAGGAGAGGACGTCCTAAAGATGATGTTGATCGCAACCTTGGAAGCATCAAAATGAAGATTCCTTCATTCCAAGGAAGAAATGATCCAGATGTGTACCTTGAATGGGAGAGGAAAGTGGAACTCATCTTCGAATGTCACAATTATTCGGAGGAGAAAAAGGTAAAACTTGCCGCTGTTGAGTTTAGTGATTATGCAATTGTTTGGTGGGATCAATTTTGCAAGGAAAGACGTAGATATGAAGAAAGACCCATGGAGTCTTGGAGGGAAATGAAGCAAATCATGAGAAAGAGGTTTGTTCCAAGCCACTACTATAGAGAGCTTCATCAAAGGTTACAAACTCTAATTCAAGGATCCATGAGTGTGGAGGAGTATCACAAAGAAATGGAGAAGGCTATGATTAGAGCAAATGTGGTAGAAGATCGTGAAGCTACCATGGCAAGGTTCTTGAGAGGGCTAAACAAAAACATTGCTGATGTTGTTGATTTGCAACATTATGTGGAGATTGAAGATATGGTGAATTTGGCCATGAAAGTGGAAAGGCAATTGAAAGGAAAGAGGTATGATTCTAAACCAAATGTGGGTTCTTCTTCTTCTTGGAAAACTTCTTGGGGGAAAAAGGATAATAAACCTTTTAACAAGTCAAAAGTGGAAGAAAATAAACCAAAAATTGACTTGGGTAATAAGGGAAAGGGTGAGAATCAACCAACCCAAACTAGGGGAATAAAATGTTTTAAGTGTTTGGGTCATGGACACATTGCTAAGGAATGTCCAAATAAGAAAGCTATGATTCTAAGGGATGGTGATATTGAATCAGAGAGTGAGGGGGATAGTGATGATGATATGCCTTCTTTAGAAGATTGTAGTGATGTTGAATGTGCTAAGGGAGATAATCTTGTTGTTCAAAGAACATTGAGTTTGCAAAATAAACATGATGTCCATAGGGAGCAAAGGGAAAATTTGTTTCATACTCATTGTTTGATTTCTAACAAGTTGTGCAACATGATTGTGGATAGTGGAAGTTGTACTAATGTAGCAAGCACTTTGCTAGTGGAGAAATTGAAGTTGCCTACTACCAAGCACCCAAGACCATACAAGTTGCAATGGCTTAATGAAAGTGGAGTTGTAAAGGTAAATAAGCAAGTTCTAATTTCTTTTCAAATTGGTAGATATAAGGATGAGGTGTTGTGTGATGTGTTACCAATGTTGGCCGGACATATGTTGTTAGGGAGACCTTGGCAATATGATAGAAGGGCTAATCATGATGGATTCAAAAATATGTATACTTTGACTATGGATGGAAAAAGGTTTAACCTTGGACCATTAACCCCAAAACAGATTTTTGAAGACCAAATGCGCATCAAGCAACAATATGAAGAAATGGGTTCTTCATTGGGAAATTCTTTGGGAAGGGAAACCTTTGAGAGTAAAGAAAAAGGTGAGATGTGTGAACCTAAAAAATCCAATTCTCTTGACCAAAATGGGAAACACATGGTGAGAGAAAACAAGGAAGGTTCAAATGAAAGAAAAATGAGTGTTTATGCAAAAATGAGTGATGTGAAGGAAGCTATGCTTTTGAGGCAACAAATGCTTGTACTTATGTACAAGGAGATTTTGCATATTTCTAATGAAATAACCAATGGTTTGCCTAGTGTTGTTGTTGATCTTTTGCAGGTTTATGAAGATTTATTTCCAGAAGAAATTCCAAATGGTTTGCCACCTAAAAGAGGCATTGAGCACCAAATTGATTTCATACCTGGAGCAAGCATTCCAAATAGACCAGCATATAGATGTAATCCGGAGGAGACCAAGGAAATCCAAAAGCAAGTGAGTGAGCTTATGGAGAAGGGTTATGTTCGTGAAAGCATGAGTCCATGTGCCGTACCCGTCTTGTTAGTGCCTAAGAAAGATGGAACTTGGAGGATGTGTGTTGATTGTCGTGCCATCAACAAAATCACGGTGAAGTATAGACATCCCATTCCTAGGCTAGATGACATGTTGGATGAATTGCATGGTTCATATTTGTTTTCAAAAATTGATTTGAAATCTGGTTATCATCAAATTAGAATGAGAGAAGGTGATGAATGGAAAATAGCTTTTAAAACTAAACATGGTTTATATGAGTGGTTAGTAATGCCTTTTGGTTTAACTAATGCACCAAGCACTTTCATGAGATTGATGAATCATGTTTTAAGAGCATTCATAGGCAAATTTGTTGTTGTCTATTTTGATGATATCTTGGTTTATAGCAAAAATTTAGATGAGCATGTACAACATTTGACTTGTGTTTTTGATGTGCTTAGAGAAGAGAAGTTGTATGCTAATCTAAAGAAATGCTATTTTTGCACTAATGAAATTACTTTTCTTGGATTTATTGTCAATGACAAGGGCATTCATGTTGATCAAGAAAAGGTAAAAGTAATTAGAGAATGGCCAACACCCACAAGTGTAAGTGATGCAAGAAGCTTTCATGGTTTAGCTAGCTTTTATAGAAGGTTCATTAAAAATTTTTCTACCATAGCTGCACCTTTAACTGAATGCATCAAAAAGAATGTTGGTTTTAAGTGGGGAATTGAACAAGATGAGGCTTTTAACTTGCTAAAAGACAAATTAAGTTCTGCACCCTTGTTATCTTTGCCAAATTTTACTAAACCTTTTGAGATTGAGTGCGATGCAAGTGGCATAGGTATTGGAGGAGTTTTGATGCAAGAAGGCAAGCCCATAGCATTCTTTAGCGAAAAGCTAAGTGGAGCAAGTCTAAACTACCCTACATATGACAAGGAGTTCTATGCATTGGTGAGGGTTCTAAGGACATGGCAGCATTACCTTGGTTACAAAGAATTCATAATTCATACTGACCATGAGTCCTTGAAGTATCTCAAAGGACAAGGAAAGCTCAACAAGAGACATGCAAAATGGGTGGAATTCATTGAATCCTTTCCGTACATCATTAAGTACAAGCAAGGGAAAGAAAATGTGGTGGCCGATGCATTGTCAAGAAGGTATGCCTTGATCTCTAAACTTGATGCAAAATTATTAGGATTTGAATACATCAAAGATCTTTATTCTAATGATCCTGATTTTTCTAATGTTTATGGGGCATGTGAGAAAGGGGGTTTTGATAAGTTCTATAAGTTTGAAGGTTTTCTTTTTCGGGAAAACAAATTGTGTGTGCCACAAAGTTCTTTAAGAGAGTTACTTGTGAGAGAGGCACATAGCGGAGGTTTAATGGGGCATTTTGGGATTAAGAAAACTTTGGATGTGTTGGGTGACCATTTCTTTTGGCCACACATGAAAAGGGATGTTAAGAGAATTTGTGAGAAATGCATTACTTGCAAACAAGCCAAATCCAAAGCAATGCCTCATGGTTTGTATACACCTCTTACCATACCAAATGAACCTTGGGTAGACATTTCTATGGATTTTGTTTTAGGATTACCTAGGTCTAAGGGAGGGAGAGATTCCATTTTTGTTGTTGTGGACAGGTTTAGCAAAATGGCACATTTCATTCCATGTCACAAGACGGATGATGCAACCCATATTGCCAATCTATTCTTCAAGGAGATTGTTAGGCTACATGGAGTGCCAAGGACCATTGTGAGTGATAGGGATGTCAAATTCCTAAGTCACTTTTGGAAGACTCTTTGGGGAAAGATGGGGACAAAGCTTTTGTATTCTACAACTTGTCATCCACAAACGGATGGACAAACGGAGGTGGTCAATAGGACACTTTCAACACTTTTGAGGGCTGTCATCCAAAGAAATCTGAAGAATTGGGAAGAATGTTTGCCACATGTGGAATTTGCTTACAATAGGAGTGTGCATGGTTCAACAAATTGCTCACCATTTGAAGTTGTGTATGGATTCAACCCAATGACTCCATTAGATTTGCTACCATTGCCATTGGACAAAGCTAATCTAGAGGGGAAACAAAAAGCTGAGTTCATCAAGACTTTGCATGAGAGGGTGCGTGCAAACATTGAGAAGAAGACACTCCAATATGAAAAGCAACACAACAAGGGGAGGAAGCAAGTCATTTTTGAGCCCGAAGATTGGGTGTGGGTGCACTTGAGGAAGGAAAGATTTCCTAACCAAAGGAAATCAAAGCTTATGCCAAGAGGAGATGGTCCTTTTAAAGTGCTTCAACGCATCAACAATAATGCCTACAAGCTAGAACTTCCAAGTGAGTATGGCAATGTTAGTGCTACTTTCAATGTTAGTGACTTGTCTTTGTTTGATTTAGGTGATAAAGATGATGGAGCTGATTTAAGGACAAATCCTTTTGAAGAAAGGGGGAATGATGTGAATCCAAGTTCAAAGCCTAAAGAGATCCAAGATCCATTAATAGTAAAAGAAGGCCCAATCACAAGGTCCAAATCCAAGAAGCTTCAAGAAGCCATATTGGGTTTAATTAAGGACATTTGGAAAGCCCACGAATTTCAGCCCAATAAGGCATCCATGAAGGCCCAAGGAATAATATTTAACTTGTTTTTGTGTTAATAACAATTAGGGTTACATGTAGCCACCATATACAAGTTAATAGGGTAATTAATACTAAGTAATGGCTATTATTATGGGTAGTGGTTACTAAAGTTAATGGGGTAATCAATACCAAGTAATGGCTATTAATGTGGGTAATGGTTATTAAGGCCATTTAAGAGTAAAAGTAATCCTATGTGTGTGAGTCTATTTTAGTAGTGTGAGCATGGACTTGTACTCTATATAAACAAGTCCTTTTCTTTCTTTTGTAGCATGAATGAATTTGATATATGAATTATAACTTTGTTTGAGTTTTATTGTGAGGAATTTTGTCTTTAATTTCTTGCATAAACTTTGTGACTTATCAAGCTTTATTCTAGCTTGTGGTGTCAAAATCTAAATCTTTGTTTTCTTGTTATTTATCAAACATTCTTGTTTGTGGCATAAGAGGAAATTCAAAGTCTATCTTAGTATCTTTATCCTTGTTGGTAAAGGGGTTAAGTAGCATCTATCTTCTTACTTCAATCTTTGAACGATCCGAATTTGTGGATTAAATTGGTAATTTCTAGTTTTCTTTCAATTCAACTTATCATAGTATTCTTGCTATTGGGGAGTTAATTGATGAAACCTACAATTCCCATCACAATTCAAGTAAACTTGCAAAGTTTCAAAAGAACAAAGTTTAAGGAAAAACCTTACTTTTAATATTTCAATACTTCTTAAATTCGTATGTCATAGGGTTAGCCCTTATATAGGCATATAAACAAACTAATCCTTAAAGGAAAAGGTTCTATTCCTTATTCCTAAAGATACCTATATAGGAAAATCCTTAATTAAGGAGATTTCCTTTAAAATAGGACAACTAATGACAACTAATGACAACTCATCTTTGAAAAGTCAAAATTGACAACTCATTACAATTCATGACAACTAAGCAAAATGACAACTCATGACAACTAAGCATTAAAGCATGCCATGTCACATGCCATGTCATATGTTGACCATTGACCATTGACTTTGACTTGTTGACTATTTGACTTTGACTTGTTGACTTTGACTTGGAATATTCTTGAATCTTCTCACATCTTCTAGAATCTTCTTGAATCTTCCTTATTGACTCCAAAATAGGAAAATAAATCAAAATTCATCCAATCAAGCTAATTAATTTCAGAATAGGAAATTAAGCTAATTAGCTTGAATTCTTCATATTTAGGCATTGTTGATCCCTTTTAGGGTTCATATTACAAACGGTTTTGAACATGTTATCCAATGCTTCAATTGCATACTTAAAAATACTTAGTTCTTATTTTAGAGTTCTGAATTCATGAATACAATTGACGTAATTGAATGCACAATTTGTGCACATTTGCACATGTTTTGAACACAAAACGTGAACTCACACAAATTTGTGCACAAATGGTTTTGAACATGCTATCCAATGTTCCAAATTGCATGTTTACGATACTAATTACTTATTCATGAATTCTAAACTCATGAAAACAGTTGGCATAATTGAATGCACAATTTGTGCACATTTGCACACGTTTGAATACAAAACGTGAACTCGTGCAAATTTGTGCACAAATGGTTTTGAACGTGTTATCCAATGTTCTGAATGCATATTTACAGTAACAATTGCTTATTTTAGGTTTCTGAACCGATGATTACAATTGACATAATTGAATGCACAATTTGTGCATATTTGCTCATGTTTAAACGCAAAACGTGAACTCTTGCAAATTTGTGCACAAATGGTATTGAACATGTTATCCAATGTTCCAATGGCATATTTACAATACAAAGTACTTATTTTAGAGTTCTTATCTCATGAATACAATTGACATAATTGAATGCGCAATTTGTGCACATTTGCACATGTTTGCACGCAAAACGTGAACTCGTGCAAATTTATGAACAAATGCTTTTGAACATGTTATCCAGTGCTGCAATTGTATATTTGCAATACTAGGTACTTATGCTAGAATTCTAAACTCACGAATACAATTGACATTATTGAATGCACAATTTGTGCATATATGCTCATGTTTGAACGCAAAACGTGAACTTGTGCAAATTTAGGCACAAATGGTTTTGAACGTGTCATCCAATGCTCCAATTGCATTTTTACAGTACTAATTACTTATTCTAGAATTCAAAACTCTTGAATACAATTGACAAGATTGAATGCACAATTTGTGCACATTTGCACATCTTTGAATGCAAAACTTGAACTCGTGCAACTTTATTCACAAATGGTTTTGAACATGTTATCCAATGTTCCGATTGCATATTTTCAATACTAAGTACTTATTTTAGAGTTCTGAACTCATGAATACGATCGATATAATTGGATGCACAAATTGTGCATATGTTTGAGTGCAAAACTTGAACTCGTGCAAATTTGTGAACAAATGCTTTTGAACATGTTATCCAACGTTGCAATTGCATATTTTCAATAGTAAGTACTTGTTTTAGAATTCTCAACTCATGAACACAATCGACATAATTGAATGCGCATTTGCACATGTTTGAATGCAAAATGCGACCTCGTGCAAATTTGTGCACAAATGGTTTTGAACATGTTATCCAATGTTCCGATTGTATATTTTCAATGCTAAGTACTTATTTTAGAGTTCTGAACTCGTGAATACAATTGACATAGTTGAATGCACACTTTGTGCACATTCGCACATGTTTGAACGCTAAACATGAACTCGTGCAAATTTGTGGACAAATGCTTTCGAATATGTTATCCAATGTTCCAATTGAATATTTGCAATACTAAGTACTTGTTCTCGAATCCTAATCTCATGAACACAATTGATATAATTGAATGCACGATTTGTCCACATTTGCACATGTTTGAACGCAAAACGTGCAAATTTGTGTACAAATGGTTTTGAACATGTTATCCAATGTTCCAATTGCATATTTACAAATACTTAGTACTTATTCTAGAGTTCTGAACTCATGAATACAATTGACATAATTGAATGCAGAATTTGTGCACATTTGCACATATTTGAACGCAAAACGTGAACTCGTGCAAATTTGTGAACAAATGCTTTTGAACATGTTATCCAATGTTGCAATTGCATAATTGCAGTACTAGGTACTCATTATAGAATTCTAAACTCATGAATACAATTGACAGAATTGAATGCACAATTTATGCACATTTGCGCATCTTTGAATGCAAAACTTGAACTCGTGCAAATTTATGCACAAATGGTTTTGAACATGTTATACAATGTTCCAATTGCATATTTTCAATACTATGTACTTATTTTAGGATTCTAAACTCATGAATACAATTGACATAATTGAATGCAGAATTTGTACACATTTGCACATGTTTGAACCCAACACGTGAACTCGTGCAAATTTGTGCACAAACGGTTTTGAACATGTTATCCAATGTTCCGATTGTATATTTTGAATGCTAAGTACTTATTTTAGAGTTCTGAACTCGTGAATACAATTGACAAAATTGAATGCACACTTTGTACACATTCGTACATGTTTGAACGCTAAACTTGAACTCGTGCAAATTTGTGGACAAATGCTTTCGAAAATGTTATCCAATGTTCCAATTGAATATTTGCAATACTAAGTACTTGTTCTCGAATCCTAATCTCATGAACACAATTGACATAATTGAATGCACGATTTGTCCACATTTGCACATGTTTGAACGTAAAACGTGCAAATTTGTGCACAAATGGTTTTGAACATGTTATCCAATGTTCCAATTGCATATTTACAAATACTAAGTACTTATTCTAGAGTTCTGAACTCATGAATACAATTGACATAATTGAATGCAGAATTTGTGCACATTTGCACATATTTGAACGCAAAACGTGAACTCGTGCAAATTTGCGAACAAATGCTTTTGAACATGTTATCCAATGTTGCAATTGCATATTTGCAGTACTAGGTACTCATTATAGAATTCTAAACTCATGAATACAATTGACAGAATTGAATGCACAATTTGTGCACATTTGCACATGTTTGAACGCAAAACGTGAACTCGTGCAAATTTGTGCACAAATGGTTTTGAACATGTTATCCAATGTTCCAATTGCATATTTACATTACTAAGCGCTTGTTTTAGAGTTCTGAACTCATGAATACAATTGACATAATTGAATGCACAATTTGTGCACATTTGCGCATCTTTGAACGCAAAACTTGAACTCGTGCAAATTTATGCACAAATGGTTTTGAACATGTTATACAATGTTCCAATTGCATATTTTCAATACTATGTACTTATTTTAGGATTCTAAACTCATGAATACAATTGACATAATTGAATGCAGAATTTGTACACATTTCCACATGTTTGAACCCAACACGTGAAGTCGTGCAATTTTGTGCACAAACGGTTTTGAACATGTTATCCAATGCTTCAATTGCATACTTAAAAATACTTAGTTCTTATTTTTGAGTTCTAAATTCATGAATACAATTGACGTAATTGAATGCACAATTTATGCACATTTGCACATGTTTTGAACACAAAATGTGAACTCGCGTAAATTTGTGCGCAAATGGTTTTGAACATGCTATCCAATGTTCCCAATTGCATGTTTACGATACTAATTACTTATTCATGAATTCTAAACTCATGAAAACAGTTGGCATAATTGAATGCACAATTTGTGCACATTTGCACACGTTTGAATGCAAAACGTGAACTCGTGCAAATTTCTGCACAAATGGTTTTGAACGTGTTATCCAATGTTCCGAATGCATATTTACAGTAACAATTGCTTATTTTAGGTTTCTGAACCGACGATTACAATTGACATAATTGAATGCACAATTTGTGCATATTTGCTCATGTTTAAACGCAAAACGTGAACTCTTGCAAATTTGTGCACAAATGGTATTGAACATGTTATCCAATGTTCCAATGGCATATTTACAATACAAAGTAATTATTTTAGAGTTCTTATCTCATGAATACAATTAACATAATTGAATGCGCAATTTGTGCACATTTGCACATGTTTGAACGCAAAACGTGAACTCGTGCAAATTTGTGAACAAATGCTTTTGAACATGTTATCCAGTGCTGCAATTGTATATTTGCAATACTAGGTACTTATGCTAGAATTCTAAACTCATGAATACAATTGACATTATTGAATGCACAATTTGTGCATATATGTTCATGTTTGAACGCAAAACATGAACTTGTGCAAATTTAGGCACAAATGGTTTTGAACGTGTCATCCAATGCTCCAATTGCATTTTTACAGTACTAATTACTTATTCTAGAATTCAAAACTCTTGAATACAATTGACAAGATTGAATGCACAATTTGTGCACATTTGCACATCTTTGAACGCAAAACTTGAACTCGTGCAAATTTATTCACAAATGATTTTGAACATGTTATCCAATGTTCCGATTGCATATTTTCAATACTAAGTACTTATTTTAGAGTTCTGAACTCATGAATACGATCGATATAATTGGATGCACAAATTGTGCACATGTTTGAGCGCAAAACTTGAACTCATGCAAATTTGTGAACAAATGCTTTTGAACATGTTATCCAACGTTGCAATTGCATATTTTCAATAGTAAGTACTTGTTCTAGAATTCTCAACTCATTAACACAATCGACATAATTGAATGCGCATTTGCACATGTTTGAACGCAAAATGCGACCTCGTGCAAATTTGTGCACAAATGGTTTTGAACATGTTATCCAATGTTCTAATTGTATATTTTAAATGCTAAGTACTTATTTTAGAGTTCTGAACTCGTGAATACAATTGACATAATTGAATGCACACTTTGTGCACATTCTAATATGAACCCTAAAAGGGATCAACAACGCCTAAATATGAAGAAGTCAAGCTAATTAGCTTAATTTCCTATTCTGAAATTAATTAGCTTGAGTGGACGAATTTTGATTTATTTTCCTTTTTTGGAGTCAATAAGGAAGATTCAAGAAGATTCTAGAAGATGTGAGAAGATTCAAGAATATTCCAAGTCAAAGTCAACAAGTCAAAGTCAAAGTCAAATAGTCAACAAGTCAAAGTCAATGGTCAATGGTCAACATATGACATGGCATGCTTTAATGCTTAGTTGTCATTTTGCTTAGTTGTCATGAATTGTAATGAGTTGTCAATTTTGACTTTTCAAAGATGAGTTGTCATTAGTTGTCCTATTTTAAAGGAAATCTCCTTAATTAAGGATTTTCCTATATAGGTATCTTTAGGAATAAGGAATAGAACCTTTTCCTTTAAGGATTAGGTTGTTTACATGCCTATATAAGGGCTAACCCTATGACATTCGAATTTAAAAGAAGATTGAAATATTAAAAGTAAGGTTTTTTCCTTAAACTTTGTTTTTGAAACTTTGCAAGTTTACTTAAATTGTTTCACTTCTACCTTTCATTACAATTGCTAGGTTAGATTAAACTTAGAATTGTGTGATTGTTCATCTTATAATAGCTAAGTATCTTGCTTCAAATTAATAAGCAAGGGGTTTAGCTCCATCTTCACAACCTTATCTTGACGATCTTGGGCAACGATTTCAAAGTTGGATGCGCGTTCTATCTCTATTATAGGTAGGGTTCGTATCACATTCGCACATGTTTGAACGCTAAACTTGAACTCGTGCAAATTTGTGGACAAATGCTTTTGAATATGTTATCCAATGTTCCAATTGAATATTTGCAATACTAAGTACTTGTTCTCGAATCCTAATGATGTGAATCCAAGTTCAAAGCCTAAAGAGATCCAAGATCCATTAATAGTACAAGAAGGCCCAATCACAAGGTCCAAATCCAAGAAGCTTCAAGAAGCCATATTGGGTTTAATTAAGGACATTTGGAAAGCCCACGAATTTCAGCCCAATAAGGCATCCATGGAGGCCCAAGGAATAATATTTAACTTGTTTTTGTATTAATAATAATTAGGGTTACATGTAGCCACCATATACAAGTTAATAGGGTAATTAATACCAAGTAATGGTTATTATTATGGGTAGTGGTTACTAAAGTTAATGGGGTAATCAATACCAAGTAATGGCTATTAATGTGGGTAATGGCTATTAAGGCCATTTAAGAGTCAAAGTAATCCTATGTGTGTGAGTCTATTTTAGTAGTGTGAGCATGGACTTGTACTCTATATAAACAAGTCCTTTTCTTTCTTTTGTAGCATGAATGAATTTGATATATGAATTATAACTTTGTTTGAGTTTTATTGTGAGGAATTTTGTCTTTAATTTCTTGCATAAACTTTGTGACTTATCAAGCTTTATTCTAGCTTGTGGTGTCAAAATCTAAATCTTTGTTTTCTTGTTATTTATCAAACATTCTTGTTTGTGGCATAAGAGGAAATTCAAAGTCTATCTTAGTATCTTTATCCTTGTTGGTAAAGGGGTTAAGTAGCATCTATCTTCTTACTTCAATCTTTGAACGATCCGAATTTGTGGATTAAATTGGTAATTTCTAGTTTTCTTTCAATTCAACTTATCATAGTATTCTTGCTATTGGGGAGTTAATTGATGAAACCTACAATTCCCATCATAAGTGGTATCAGAGCATTGGCTCAAGATTGAGGTTTGCATATCCAAAACTATCTTTTAATTCTCAATATCTTGTGTTCATCTTATATTTTGCCCCTTTCTTGTTATCTATTATTCTTGTTATTTTTTTTTATCTTTATTCTTCTTATCTCAAGATTTTGTTTGCAGATATCAAAAAAAAAAAAAATTCGTCCATAAAAAAAAAGTATATGTTATCTTTGATATTCCTATGTTAGATCTCAGTTTACATTAAAAAAAAAAATTGACTCTTCATATTCCATTGAGATCTATCTTTATAATTCTGTCTCTTTGTGTTCTTTAATAATCTATCTTTGTTTTTCATTTCTATTAGCCTATTTGTTACAAATTGTTCTTTTCTTTAAGCCTACCTTATTATTTTCTTGTTAGCCTACCTTATTTTTTATCATTGATTACTACATTCTTGAATTTTGTTTGATTGAGAAACTTAGTTAATCTAAGAAATCAAAAGGCAAATTTGAGAGGTAAAAGGCAAGAGTGTGAGATCATTAGAGAAAAAGCCAAAATTGAGTGTAAACACGAGTGGTATACATCAATTTTGAGTGAAACACGCGAGGGAGTGTTGTGAGATTGTTTCTTTCTATTTTCTTTTGTTAAAATTTTAGGTTTTACAATCATGTCAAAAGACACAAGTTCTTCTACAAATGATCATGTGATTCAAGCTATGCAACAACAATTCGAAAGAATGTTTAACATGATGGTGGGAGTCAATGAGAAATTGGAGAGGCATGATGGCATCCTTAACCAATTACAAGGAGAGCCTAAAGAAAGGAGACGTCCACCAATTGACCAAGAGGACTATGAAGGAGAGGATGAATTGGATGATGATCAAGTCACCTTAGTGGGACAACAAATCAATCCTAGGAGACAAGCTAGGAGAGGACGTCCTAAAGATGATGTTGATCGTAACCTTGGAAGCATCAAAATGAAGATTCCTTCATTCCAAGGAAGAAATGATCCAGATGTGTACCTTGAATGGGAGAGGAAAGTGGAACTCATCTTCGAATGTCACAATTATTCGGAGGAGAAAAAGGTAAAACTTGCCGCTGTTGAATTTAGTGATTATGCAATTGTTTGGTGGGATCAATTTTGCAAGGAAAGACGTAGATATGGAGAAAGACCCGTGGAGTCTTGGAGGGAAATGAAGCAAATCATGAGAAAGAGGTTTGTTCCAAGCCATTACTATAGAGAGCTTCATCAAAGGTTACAAACTCTAATTCAGGGATCCATGAGTGTTGAGGAATATCACAAAGAAATGGAGAAGGCTATGATTAGAGCAAATGTGGTAGAAGATCGTGAAGCTACCATGGCAAGGTTTTTGAGAGGGCTAAACAAAAACATTGCTGATGTTGTTGATTTGCAACATTATGTGGAGATTGAAGATATGGTGAATTTGGCCATGAAAGTGGAAAGGCAATTGAAAGGAAAGAGGTATGATTCTAAACCAAATGTGGGTTCTTCTTCTTCTTGGAAAACTTCTTGGGGGAAAAAGGATGATAAACCTTTTAACAAGTCAAAAGTGGAAGAAAATAAACCTAAAATTGACTTGGGTAATAAGGGAAAGGGTGAGAATCAACTAGCCCAAACTAGGGGAATCAAATGTTTTAAGTGTTTGGGTCATGGGCACATTGCTAGGGAATGTCCAAATAAGAGAGCTATGATTCTAAGGGATGGTGATATTGAATCGGAGAGTGAGGGGGATAGTGATGATGATATGCCTTCTTTAGAAGATTGTAGTGATGTTGAATGTGCTAAGGGAGATAATCTTGTTGTTCAAAGAACATTGAGTTTGCAAAATAAACATGATGTCCATAGGGAGCAAAGGGAAAATTTGTTTCATACTCATTGTTTGATTTCTAACAAGTTGTGCAACATGATTGTGGATAGTGGAAGTTGTACTAATGTAGCAAGCACTTTGCTAGTGGAGAAATTGAAGTTGCCTACTACCAAGCACCCAAGACCATACAAGTTGCAATGGCTTAATGAAAGTGGAGTTGTAAAGGTAAATAAGCAAGTTCTAATTTCTTTTCAAATTGGTAGATATAAGGATGAGGTGTTGTGTGATGTGTTACCAATGTTGGCCGGACATATGTTGTTGGGGAGACCTTAGCAATATGATAGAAGGGCTAATCATGATGGATTCAAAAATATGTATACTTTGACTATGGATGGAAAAAGGTTTAACCTTGGACCATTAACCCCAAAACAGATTTTTGAAGACCAAATGCGCATCAAGCAACAATATGAAGAAATGGGTTCTTTATTGGGAAATTCTTTGGGAAGGGAAACCTTTGAGAGTAAAGAAAAAGGTGAGATGAGTGAACCTAAAAAATCCAATTCTCTTGACCAAAATGGGAAACACATGGTGAGAGAAAACAAGGAAGGTTCAAATGAAAGAAAAATGAGTGTTTATGCAAAAATGAGTGATGTGAAGGAAGCTATGCTTTTGAGGCAACACATGCTTGTACTTATGTACAAGGAGATTTTGCATATTTCTAACGAAATAACCAATGGTTTGCCTAGTGTTGTTGTTGATCTTATGCAGGTTTATGAAGATTTATTCCCAGAAGAAATTCCAAATGGTTTGCCACCTAAAAGAGGCATTGAGCACCAAATTGATTTCATACCCGGAGCAAGCATTCCAAATAGACCAGCATATAGATGTAATCCGGAGGAGACCAAGGAAATCCAAAAGCAAGTGAGTGAGCTTATGGAGAAGGGTTATGTTCGTGAAAGCATGAGTCCATGTGCCGTACCCGTCTTGTTAGTGCCTAAGAAAGATGGAACTTGGAGGATGTGTGTTGATTATCGTGCCATCAACAAAATCACGGTGAAGTATAGACATCCCATTCCTAGGCTAGATGACATGTTGGATGAATTGCATGGTTCATATTTGTTTTCAAAAATTGATTTGAAATCTGGTTATCATCAAATTAGAATGAGAGAAGGTGATGAATGGAAAACAGCTTTTAAAACTAAACATGGTTTATATGAGTGGTTAGTAATGCCTTTTGGTTTAACTAATGCACCAAGCACTTTCATGAGATTGATGAATCATGTTTTAAGAGCATTCATAGGCAAATTTGTTGTTGTCTATTTTGATGATATCTTGGTTTATAGCAAAAATTTAGATGAGCATGTACAACATTTGACTTGTGTTTTTGATGTGCTTAGAGAAGAGAAGTTGTATGCTAATCTAAAGAAATGCTGTTTTTGCACTAATGAAGTTACTTTTCTTGGATATATTGTCAATGACAAGGGCATTCATGTTGATCAAGAAAAGGTAAAAGTAATTAGAGAATGGCCAACACCCACAAGTGTAAGTGATGCAAGAAGCTTTCATGGTTTAGCTAGCTTTTATAGAAGGTTCATTAAAAATTTCTCTACCATAGCTGCACCTTTAACTGAATGCATCAAAAAGAATGTTGGTTTTAAGTGGGGAATTGAACAAGATGAGGCTTTTAACTTGCTAAAAGACAAATTAAGTTCTGCACCGTTGTTATCTTTGCCAAATTTTACTAAACCTTTTGAGATTGAGTGCGATGCAAGTGGCATAGGTATTGGAGGAGTTTTGATGCAAGAAGGCAAGCCCATAGCATTCTTTAGCGAAAAGCTAAGTGGAGCAAGTCTAAACTACCCTACATATGACAAGGAGTTCTATGCATTAGTGAGGGTTCTAAGGACATGGCAGCATTACCTTGGTTACAAAGAATTCATAATTCACACTGACCATGAGTCCTTGAAGTATCTCAAAGGACAAGGAAAGCTTAACAAGAGACATGCAAAATGGGTGGAATTCATTGAATCCTTTCCGTACATCATTAAGTACAAGCAAGGGAAAGAAAATGTGGTGGCCGATGCATTGTCAAGAAGGTATGCCTTGATCTCTAAACTTGATGCAAAAATATTAGGATTTGAATACATCAAAAATCTTTATTCTAATGATCCTGATTTTGCTAATGTTTATGGGGCATGTGAGAAAGGGGGTTTTGATAAGTTCTATAAGTTTGATGGTTTTCTTTTTCGGGAAAACAAATTGTGTGTGCCACAAAGTTCTTTAAGAGAGTTACTTGTGAGAGAGGCACATAGCGGAGGTTTAATGGGGCGTTTTGGGATTAAGAAAACTTTGGATGTGTTGGGTGACCATTTCTTTTGGCCACACATGAAAAGGGATGTTAAGAGAATTTGTGAGAAATGCATTACTTGCAAACAAGCCAAATCCAAAGCAATGCCTCATGGTTTGTATACACCTCTTACCATACCAAATGAACCTTGGGTAGACATTTCTATGGATTTTGTTTTAGGATTACCTAGGTCCAAGGGAGGGAGAGATTCCATTTTTGTTGTTGTGGACAGGTTTAGCAAAATGGCACATTTCATTCCATGTCACAAGACGGATGATGCAACCCATATTGCCAATCTATTCTTCAAGGAGATTGTTAGGCTACATGGAGTGCCAAGGACCATTGTGAGTGATAGGGATGTCAAATTCCTAAGTCACTTTTGGAAGACTCTTTGGGGAAAGATGGGGACAAAGCTTTTGTATTCTACAACTTGTCATCCACAAACGGATGGACAAACGGAGGTGGTCAATAGGACACTTTCAACACTTTTGAGGGCTGTCATCCAAAGAAATCTGAAGAATTGGGAAGAATGTTTGCCACATGTGGAATTTGCTTACAATAGGAGTGTGCATGGTTCAACAAATTGCTCACCATTTGAAGTTGTGTATGGATTCAACCCAATGACTCCATTAGATTTGCTACCATTGCCATTGGACAAAGCTAATCTAGAGGGGAAACAAAAAGCTGAGTTCATCAAGACTTTGCATGAGAGGGTGCGTGCAAACATTGAGAAGAAGACACTCCAATATGAAAAGCAACACAACAAGGGGAGGAAGCAAGTCATTTTTGAGCCCGGAGATTGGGTGTGGGTGCACTTGAGGAAGGAAAGATTTCCTAACCAAAGGAAATCAAAGCTTATGCCAAGAGGAGATGGTCCTTTTAAAGTGCTTCAACGCATCAACAACAATGCCTACAAGCTAGAACTTCCAAGTGAGTATGGCAATGTTAGTGCTACATTTAATGTTAGTGACTTGTCTTTGTTTGATTTAGGTGATAAAGATGATGGAGCTGATTTGAGGACAAATCCTTTTGAAGAAAGGGGGAATGATGTGAATCCAAGTTCAAAGCCTAAAGAGATCCAAGATCCATTAATAGTACAAGAAGGCCCAATCACAAGGTCCAAATCCAAGAAGCTTCAAGAAGCCATATTGGGTTTAATTAAGGACATTTGGAAAGCCCACGAATTTCAGCCCAATAAGGCATCCATGGAGGCCCAAGGAATAATATTTAACTTGTTTTTGTGTTAATAATAATTAGGGTTACATGTAGCCACCATATACAAGTTAATAGGGTAATTAATACCAAGTAATGGTTATTATTATGGGTAGTGGTTACTAAAGTTAATGGGGTAATCAATACCAAGTAATGGCTATTAATGTGGGTAATGGCTATTAAGGCCATTTAAGAGTCAAAGTAATCCTATGTGTGTGAGTCTATTTTAGTAGTGTGAGCATGGACTTGTACTCTATATAAACAAGTCCTTTTCTTTCTTTTGTAGCATGAATGAATTTGATATATGAATTATAACTTTGTTTGAGTTTTATTGTGAGGAATTTTGTCTTTAATTTCTTGCATAAACTTTGTGACTTATCAAGCTTTATTCTAGCTTGTGGTGTCAAAATCTAAATCTTTGTTTTCTTATTATTTATCAAACATTCTTGTTTGTGGCATAAGAGGAAATTCAAATTCTATCTTAGTATCTTTATCCTTGTTGGTAAAGGGGTTAAGTAGCATCTATCTTCTTACTTCAATCTTTGAACGATCCGAATTTGTGGATTAAATTGGTAATTTCTAGTTTTCTTTCAATTCAACTTATCATAGTATTCTTGCTATTGGGGAGTTAATTGATGAAACCTACAATTCCCATCACCTAATCTCATGAACACAATTGACATAATTGAATGCACGATTTGTCCACATTTGCACATGTTTGAACGCAAAACGTGCAAATTTGTGCACAAATGGTTTTGAACATGTTATCCAATGTTCCAATTGCATATTTACAAATACTAAGTACTTATTCTAGAGTTCTGAACTCATGAATACAATTGACATAATTGAATGCAGAATTTGTGCACATTTGCACATATTTGAACGCAAAATGTGAACTCGTGCAAATTTGCAAACAAATGCTTTTGAACATGTTATCCAATGTTGCAGTTGCATATTTGCAGTACTAGGTACTCATTATAGAATTCTAAACTCATGAATACAATTGATAGAATTGAATGCACAATTTGTGCACATTTGCACATGTTTGAACGCAACACGTGAACTCGTGCAAATTTGTGCACAAATGGTTTTGAACATGTTATCCAATGTTCCAATTGCATATTTACATTACTAAGCACTTGTTTTAGAGTTCTGAACTCATGAATACAATTGACATAATTGAATGCACAATTTGTGCACATTTGCGCATCTTTGAACGCAAAACTTGAACTCGTGCAAATTTATGCACAAATGGTTTTGAACATGTTATACAATGTTCCAATTGCATATTTTCAATACTATGTACTTATTTTAGGATTCTAAACTCATGAATACAATTGACATAATTGAATGCAGAATTTATACACATTTGCACATGTTTGAACCCAACACGTGAACTCGTGCAAATTTGTGCACAAACGGTTTTGAACATGTTATCCAATGCTTCAATTGCATTCTTAAAAATACTCAATTCTTATTTTAGAGTTCTGAATTCATGAATACAATTGACGTAATTGAATGCACAATTTGTGCACATTTGCACATGTTTTGAACACAAAACGTGAACTCGCGCAAATTTGTGCGCAAATGGTTTTGAACATGCTATCCAATGTTCCCAATTGCATGTTTACAATACTAATTACTTATTCATGAATTCTAAACTCATGAAAATAGTTGGCATAATTGAATGCACAATTTGTGCACATTTGCACACGTTTGAATGCAAAACGTGAACTCGTGCAAATTTGTGCACAAATGGTTTTGAACGTGTTATCCAATGTTCCGAATGCATATTTACAGTAACAATTGCTTATTTTAGGTTTCTGAACCGATGATTACAATTGACATAATTGAATGCACAATTTATGCATATTTGCTCATGTTTAAACGCAAAACGTGAACTCTTGCAAATTTGTGCACAAATGGTATTGAACATGTTATCCAATGTTCCAATGGCATATTTACAATACAAAGTACTTATTTTAGAGTTCTTATCTCATGAGTACAATTGACATAATTGAATGCGCAATTTGTGCACATTTGCACATGTTGGGACGCAAAACGTGAACTCGTGCAAATTTGTGAACAAATGCTTTTGAACATGTTATCCAGTGCTGCAATTGTATATTTGCAATACTAGGTGCTTATGCTAGAATTCTAAACTCATGAATACAATTGACATTATTGAATGCACAATTTGTGCATATATGCTCATGTTTGAACGCAAAACGTGAACTTGTGCAAATTTAGTCACAAATGGTTTTGAACGTGTCATCCAATGCTCCAATTGCATTTTTAGAGTACTAATTACTTATTCTAGAATTCAAAACTCTTGAATACAATTGACAAGATTGAATGCACAATTTGTGCACATTTGCACATCTTTGAATGCAAAACTTGAACTCGTGCAAATTTATTCACAAATGGTTTTGAACATGTTATCCAATGTTCCGATTGCATGTTTTCAATACTAAGTACTTATTTTAGAGTTCTGAACTAATGAATACGATCGATATAATTGGATGTACAAATTGTGCACATGTTTGAGCGCAAAACTTGAACTCGTGCAAATTTGTGAACAAATGCTTTTGAACATGTTATCCAACGTTGCAATTGCATATTTTCAATAGTAAGTACTTGTTCTAGAATTCTCAACTCATGAACACAATCGACATAATTGAATGCGCATTTGCACATGTTTGAACGCAAAATGTGACCTCGTGCAAATTTGTGCACAAATGGTTTTGAACATGTTATCCAATGTTCCGATTGTATATTTTCAATGCTAAGTACTTATTTTAGAGTTCTGAACTCGTGAATACAATTAACATAATTGAATGCACACTTTGTGCACATTCGCACATGTTTGAACGCTAAACTTGAACTCGTGCAAATTTGTGGACAAATGCTTTCGAATATGTTCTCCAATGTTCCAATTGAATATTTGCAATACTAAGTACTTGTTCTCGAATCCTAATCTTGTGAACATAATTGACATAATTGAATGCACGATTTGTCCACATTTGCACATGTTTGAACGTAAAACGTGCAAATTTGTGCACAAATGGTTTTGAACATGTTATCCAATGTTCCAATTGCATATTTACAAATACTAAGTACTTATTCTAGAGTTCTGAACTCATGAATACAATTGACATAATTGAATGCAGAATTTGTGCACATTTGCACATATTTGAACGCAAAACGTGAACTCGTGTAAATTTGTGAACAAATGCTTTTGAACATGTTATCCAATGTTGCAATTGCATATTTGCAGTACTAGGTACTCATTATAGAATTCTAAACTCATGAATACAATTGACAGAATTGAATGCACAATTTGTGCACATTTGCACATGTTTGAACGCAAAACGTGAACTCGTGCAAATTTGTGCACAAATGGTTTTGAACATGTTATCCAATGTTCCAATTGCATATTTACATTACTAAGCACTTGTTTTAGAGTTCTGAACTCATGAATACAATTGACATAATTGAATGCATAATTTGTGCACATTTGCGCATCTTTGAACGCAAAACTTGAACTCGTGCAAATTTATGCACAAATGGTTTTGAACATGTTATACAATGTTCCAATTGCATATTTTCAATACTATGTACTTATTTTAGGATTCTAAACTCATGAATACAATTGACATAATTGAATGCAGAATTTATACACATTTGCACATGTTTGAACCCAACACGTGAACTCGTGCAAATTTGTGGACAAACGGTTTTGAACATGTTATCCAATGCTTCAATTGCATACTTAAAAATACTTAGTTCTTATTTTAGAGTTCTGAATTCATGAATACAATTGACGTAATTGAATGCACAATTTGTGCACATTTGCACATGTTTTGAACACAAAACGTGAACTCGCGCAAATTTGTGCGCAAATGGTTTTGAACATGCTATCCAATGTTCCCAATTGCATGTTTACGATACTAATTACTTATTCATGAATTCTAAACTCATGAAAACAGTTGGCATAATTGAATGCACAATTTGTGCACATTTGCACACGTTTGAATGCAAAACGTGAACTCGTGCAAATTTGTGCACAAATGGTTTTGAACGTGTTATCCAATGTTTCGAATGCATATTTACAGTAACAATTGCTTATTTTAGGTTTCTGAACTGATGATTACAATTGACATAATTGAATGCACAGTTTATGCATATTTGCTCATGTTTAAACGCAAAACGTGAACTCTTGCAAATTTGTGCACAAATGGTATTGAACATGTTATCCAATGTTCCAATGGCATATTTACAATAAAAAGTACTTATTTTAGAGTTCTTATCTCATGAATACAATTGACATAATTGAATGCGCAATTTGTGCACATTTGCACATGTTGGGACGCAAAACGTGAACTCGTGCAAATTTGTGAACAAATGCTTTTGAACATGTTATCCAGTGCTGCAATTGTATATTTGCAATACTAGGTACTTATGCTAGAATTCTAAACTCATGAATACAATTGACATTATTGAATGCACAATTTGTGCATATATGCTCATGTTTGAACGCAAAACGTGAACTTGTGCAAATTTAGGCACAAATGGTTTTGAACGTGTCATCCAATGCTCCAATTGCATTTTTACAGTACTAATTACTTATTCTAGAATTCAAAACTCTTGAATACAATTGGCAAGATTGAATGCACAATTTGTGCACATTTGCACATCTTTGAATGCAAAACTTGAACTCGTGCAAATTTATTCACAAATGGTTTTGAACATGTTATCCAATGTTCCGATTGCATATTTTCAATCCTAAGTACTTATTTTAGAGTTCTGAACTCATGAATACGATCGATATAATTGGATGCACAAATTGTGCACATGTTTGAGCGTAAAACTTGAACTCGTGCAAATTTGTTAACAAATGCTTTTGCACATGTTATCCAACATTGCAATTGCATATTTTCAATAGTAAGTACTTGTTCTAGAATTCTCAACTCATGAACACAATCGACATAATTGAATGCGCATTTGCACATGTTTGAACGCAAAATGCGACCTCGTGCAAATTTGTGCACAAATGGTTTTGAACATGTTATCCAATGTTCCGATTGTATATTTTCAATGCTAAGTACTTATTTTAGAGTTCTGAACTCGTGAATACAATTGACATAATTGAATGCACACTTTGTGCACATTTGCACATGTTTGAACGCTAAACTTGAACTCGTGCAAATTTGTGGACAAATGCTTTCGAATATGTTATCCAATGTTCCAATTGAATATTTGCAATACTAAGTACTTGTTCTTGAATTCTAATCTCATGAACATAGTTGACATAATTGAATGCACGATTTGTCCACATTTGCACATGTTTGAACGCAAAACGCGCAAATTTGTGCACAAATGGTTTTGAACATGTTATCCAATGTTCCAATTGCATATTTACAAATATTAAGTACTTATTCTAGAGTTCTGAACTCATGAATACAATTGACATAATTGAATGCAGAATTTGTGCACATTTGCACATATTTGAACGCAAAACGTGAACTCGTGCAAATTTGCGAACAAATGCTTTTGAACATGTTATCCAATGTTGCAATTGCATATTTGCAGTACTAGGTACTCATTATAGAATTCTAAACTCATGAATACAATTGATAGATTTGAATGCACAATTTGTGCACATTTGCACATGTTTGAACGCAAAACGTGAACTCGTGCAAATTTGTGCACAAATGGTTTTGAACATGTTATCCAATGTTCCAATTGCATATTTACATTACTAAGCACTTGTTTTAGAGTTCTGAACTTATGAATACAATTGACATAATTGAATGCACAATTTGTGCACATTTGCGCATCTTTGAACTTAAAACTTGAACTCGTGCAAATTTATGCACAAATGGTTTTGAACATGTTATACAATGTTCCAATTGCATATTTTCAATACTATGTACTTATTTTAGGATTCTAAACTCATGAATACAATTGACATAATTGAATGCAGAATTTGTACACATTTGCACATGTTTGAACCCAAAACGTGAACTCGTGCAAATTTGTGCACAAATGGTTTTGAACATGTTATCCAATGCCTCAATTGCATACCTAAAAATACTTAGTTCTTATTTTAGAGTTCTTAATTCATGAATACAATTGACGTAATTGAATGCACAATTTGTGCACATTTGCACATGTTTTGAACACAAAACGTGAACTCGCGCAAATTTGTGCGCAAATGGTTTTGAACATGCTATCAAATGTTCCTAATTGCATGTTTACGATACTAATTACTTATTCATGAATTCTAAACTCATGAAAATAGTTGGCATAATTGAATGCACAATTTGTGCACATTTGCACACGTTTGAATGCAAAACGTGAACTCGTGCAAATTTGTGCACAAACAATGTTCCGAATGCATATTTATAGTAACAATTGCTTATTTTAGGTTTCTGAACCGATGATTACAATTGACATAATTGAATGCATAATTGGTGCATATTTGCTCATATTTAAAGGCAAAACGTGAACTCTTGCAAATTTGTGCACAAATGGTATTGAACATGTTATCCAATGTTCCAATGGCATATTTACAATACAAAGTACTTATTTTAGAGTTCTTATCTCATGAATACAATTGACATAATTGAATGCGCAATTTGTGCACATTTGCACATGTTGGGAGGCAAAACGTGAACTCGTGCAAATTTGTGAACAAATGCTTTTGAACATGTTATCCAGTTCTGCAATTGTATATTTGCAGTACTAGGTACTTATGCTAGAATTCTAAACTCATGAATACAATTGACATTATTGAATGCACAATTTGTGCATATATGCTCATGTTTGAACGCAAAACGTGAACTTGTGCAAATTTAGGCACAAATGGTTTTGAACGTGTCATCCAATGCTCCAATTGCATTTTTACAGTACTAATTACTTATTCTAGAATTCAAAACTCTTGAATACAATTGACAAGATTGAATGCACAATTTGTGTACATTTGCACATCTTTGAATGCAAAACTTGAACTCGTGCAAATTTATTCACAAATGGTTTTGAACATGTTATCCAATGTTCCGATTGCATATTTTCAATCCTAAGTACTTATTTTAGAGTTCTGAACTCATGAATACGATCGATATAATTGGATGCACAAATTGTGCACATGTTTGAGCGCAAAACTTGAACTCGTGCAAATTTGTGAACAAATGCTTTTGAACATGTTATCCAACGTTGCAATTGCATATTTTCAATAGTAAGTACTTGTTCTAGAATTCTCAACTCATGAACACAATCGACATAATTGAATGCGCATTTGCACATGTTTGAACGCAAAATGCGACCTCGTGCAAATTTGTGCACAAATGGTTTTGAACATGTTATCCAATGTTCCGATTGTATATGCTAAGTACTTATTTTAGAGTTCTGAACTCGTGAATACAATTGACATAATTGAATGCACACTTTGTGCACATTCGCACATGTTTGAACGCTAAACTTGAACTCGTGCAAATTTATGGGCAAATGCTTTTGAATATGTTATCCAATGTTCCAATTGAATATTTGCAATACTAAATACTTGTTCTCGAATTCTAATCTCATGAACATAGTTGACATAATTGAATGCACGATTTGTCCACATTTGCACATGTCTGAACGCAAAACGCGCAAATTTGTGCACAAATGGTTTTGAACATGTTATCCAATGTTCCAATTGCATATATACAAATATTAAGTACTTATTCTAGAGTTCTGAACTCATGAATACAATTGACATAATTGAATGCAGAATTTGTGCACATTTGCACATATTTGAACGCAAAACGTGAACTCGTGCAAATTTGCGAACAAATGCTTTTGAACATGTTATCCAATGTTGCAATTGCATATTTGTAGTACTAGGTACTCATTATAGAATTCTAAACTCATGAATACAATTGACAGAATTGAATGCACAATTTGTGCACATTTGCACATGTTTGAACGCAAAACGTGAACTCGTGCAAATTTGTGCACAAATGGTTTTGAACATGTTATCCAATGTTCCAATTGCATATTTACATTACTAAGCACTTGTTTTAGAGTTCTGAACTCATGAATACAATTGACATGATTGAATGCACAATTTGTGCACATTTGCGCATCTTTGAACGCAAAACTTGAACTCGTGCAAATTTATGCACAAATGGTTTTGAACATGTTATACAATGTTCCAATTGCATATTTTCAATACTATGTACTTATTTTAGGATTCTAAACTCATGAATACAATTGACATAATTGAATGTAGAATTTGTACACATTTGCACATGTTTGAACCCAAAACGTGAACTCGTGCAAATTTGTGCACAAATGGTTTTGAACATGTTATCCAATGCTTCAATTGCATACCTAAAAATACTTAGTTCTTATTTTAGAGTTCTTAATTCATGAATACAATTGACGTAATTGAATGCACAATTTGTGCACATTTGCACATGTTTTGAACACAAAACGTGAACTCGCGCAAATTTGTGCGCAAATGGTTTTGAACATGCTATAAAATGTTCCCAATTGCATGTTTACAATACTAATTACTTATTCATGAATTCTAAACTCATGAAAACAGTTGCCATAATTGAATGCACAATTTGTGCACATTTGTACACGTTTGAATGCAAAACGTGAACTCGTGCAAATTTGTGCACAAATGGTTTTGAACGTGTTATCCAATGTTCCGAATGCATATTTATAGTAACAATTGCTTATTTTAGGTTTCTGAACCGATGATTACAATTGACATAATTGAATGCATAATTGGTGCATATTTGCTCATGTTTAAACGCAAAACGTGAACTCTTGCAAATTTGTGCACAAATGGTATTGAACATGTTATCCAATGTTCCAATGGCATATTTACAATACAAAGTACTTATTTTAGAGTTCTTATCTCATGAATACAATTGACATAATTGAATGCGCAATTTGTCCACATTTGCACATGTTGGGACGCAAAACGTGAACTCGTGCAAATTTGTGAACAAATGCTTTTGAACATGTTATCCAGTGCTGCAATTGTATATTTGCAATACTAGGTACTTATGCTAGAATTCTAAACTCATGAATACAATTGACATTATTGAATGCACAATTTGTGCATATATGCTCATGTTTGAACGCAAAACGTGAACTTGTGCAAATTTAGGCACAAATGGTTTTGAACGTGTCATCCAATGCTCCAATTGCATTTTTACAGCACTAATTACTTATTCTAGAATTCAAAACTCTTGAATACAATTGACAAGATTGAATGCACAATTTGTGCACATTTGCACATCTTTGAATGCAAAACTTGAACTCGTGCAAATTTTTTCACAAATGGCTTTGAACATGTTATCCAATGTTCCAATTGCATATTTTCAATACTAAGTACTTATTTTAGAGTTCTGAACTCATGAATACGATCGATATAATTGGATGCACAAATTGTGCACATGTTTGAGTGCAAAACTTGAACTCGTGCAAATTTGTGAACAAATGCTTTTGAACATGTTATCCAACGTTGCAATTGCATATTTTCAATAGTAAGTACTTGTTCTAGAATTCTCAACTCATGAACACAATCGACATGATTGAATGCGCATTTGCACATGTTTGAACGCAAAATGCGACCTCATACAAATTTGTGCACAAAGGGTTTTGAACATGTTATCCAATGTTCCGATTGTATATTTTCAATGCTAAGTACTTATTTTAGAGTTCTAAACTCGTGAATACAATTGACATAATTGAATGCACACTTTGTGCACATTCGCACATGTTTGAACGCTAAACTTGAACTCGTGCAAATTTGTGGACAAATGCTTTTGAATATGTTATCGAATGTTCCAATTGAATATTTGCAATACTAAGTACTTGTTCTCGAATTCTAATCTCATTAACACAATTGACATAATTGAATGCACGATTTGTCCACATTTGCACATGTTTGAACGCAAAACGTGCAAATTTGTGCACAAATGGTTTTGAACATGTTATCAAATGTTCCAATTGCATATTTACAAATACTAAGTACTTATTCTAGAGTTCTGAACTCATGAATACAATTGACATAATTGAATGCAGAATTTGTGCACATTTGCACATATTTGAACGCAAAACGTGAACTCGTGCAAATTTGCGAACAAATGCTTTTGAACATGTTATCCAATGTTGCAATTGCATATTTTCAGTACTAGGTACTCATTATAGAATTCTAAACTCATAAATACAATTAACAGAATTGAATGCACAATTTGTGCACATTTTGCACATGTTTGAACGCAAAACGTGAACTCGTGCAAATTTGTGCACAAATGGTTTTGAACATGTTATCCAATGTTCCAATTGCATATTTACATTACTAAGCACTTGTTTTAGAGTTCTGAACACATGAATACACTTGACATAATTGAATGCACAATTTGTGGACATTTGCGCATCTTTGAACGCAAAACTTGAACTCGTGCAAATTTATGCACAAATGGTTTTGAACATGTTATACAATGTTCCAATTGCATATTTTCAATACTATGTACTTATTTTAGGATTCTAAACTCATGAATACAATTGACATAATTGAATGCAGAATTTGTACACATTTGCACATGTTTGAACCCAACACGTGAACTCGTGCAAATTTGTTCACAAACGGTTTTGAACATGTTATCCAATGCTTCAATTGCATACTTAAAAATACTTAGTTCTTATTTTGGAGTTCTTAATTCATGAATACAATTGACGTAATTGAATGCACAATTTGTGCACATTTGCACATGTTTTGAACATAAAACGTGAACTCGCGCAAATTTGTGCGCAAATGGTTTTGAACATGCTATCCAATGTTCCCAATTGCATGTTTACGATACTAATTACTTATTCATGAATTCTAAACTCATGAAAATAGTTGGCATAATTGAATGCACAATTTATGCACATTTGCACACGTTTGAATGCAAAACGTGAACTCGTGCAAATTTGTGCACAAATGGTTTTGAACGTGTTATCCAATGTTCTGAATGCATATTTACAGTAACAATTGCTTATTTTAGGTTTCTGAACCGATGATTACAATTGACATAATTGAATGCACAATTTGTGCATCTTTGCTCATGTTTAAACGCAAAACGTGAACTCTTGCAAATTTGTCCACAAATGGTATTGAACATGTTATCCAATGTTCCAATGGCATATTTACAATACAAAGTACTTATTTTAGATTTCTTATCTCATGAATACAATTGACATAATTGAATGCGCAATTTGTGCACATTTACACTTGTTGGGACGCAAAACGTGAACTCGTGCAAATTTGTGAACAATTGCTTTTGAACATGTTATCCAGTGCTGCAATTGTATATTTGCAATACTAGGTACTTATGCTAGAATTCTAAACTCATGAATACAATTGACATTATTGAATGCACAATTTATGCATATATGCTCATGTTTTAACGCAAAACGTGAACTTGTGCAAATTTAGGCACAAATGGTTTTGAACGTGTCATCCAATGCTCCAATTGCATTTTTACAGTACTAATTACTTATTCTAGAATTCAAAACTCTTGAATACAATTGACAAGATTGAATGCACAATTTGTGCACATTTGCACATCTTTGAACGCAACACTTGAACTCGTGCAAATTTATTCACAAATGGTTTTGAACATGTTATCCAATGTTCCGATTGCATATTTTCAATACTAAGTACTTATTTTAGAGTTCTGAACTCATGAATACGATCGATATAATTGGATGCACAAATTGTGCACGTGTTTGAGCGCAAAACTTGAACTCGTGCAAATTTGTGAACAAATGTTTTTGAACATGCTATCCAATGTTGCAATTGCATATTTTCAATAGTAAGTACTTGTTCTAGAATTCTCAACTCATGAACACAATCGACATAATTGAATGCGCATTTGCACATGTTTGAACGCAAAATGCGACCTCGTGTAAATTTGTGCACAAATGGTTTTGAACATGTTATCCAATGTTCCGATTGTATATTTTCAATGCTAAGTACTTATTTTAGAGTTCTGAACTCGTGAATACAATTGACATAATTGAATGCACACTTTGTGCACATTCGCACATGTTTGAACGCTAAACTTGAACTCGTGCAAATTTGTGGACAAATGCTTTCGAATATGTTATCGAATGTTCCAATTGAATATTTGCAATACTAAGTACTTGTTCTCGAATTCTAATCTCATTAACACAATTGACATAATTGAATGCACGATTTGTCCACATTTGCACATGTTTGAACGCAAAACGTGCAAATTTGTGCACAAATGGTTTTGAACATGTTATCCAATGTTCCAATTGCATATTTACAAATACTAAGTACTTATTCTAGACTTCTGAACTCATGAATACAATTGACATAATTGAATGCAGAATTTGTGCACATTTGCACATATTTGAACGCAAAACGTGAACTCGTGCAAATTTGCGAACAAATGCTTTTGAACATGTTATCCAATGTTGCAATTGCATATTTGCAGTACTAGGTACTCATTATAGAATTCTAAACTCATGAATACAATTGACAGAATTGAATGCACAATTTGTGCACATTTGCACATGTTTGAACGCAAAACGTGAACTCGTGCAAATTTGTGCACAAATGGTTTTGAACATGTTATCCAATGTTCCAATTGCATATTTACATTACTAAGCACTTGTTTTAGAGTTCTGAACTCATGAATACAATTGACATAATTGAATGCACAATTTGTGCACATTTGCGCATCTTTGAACGCAAAACTTGAACTCGTGCAAATTTATGCACAAATTGTTTTGAACATGTTATACAATGTTCCAATTGCATATTTTCAATACTATGTACTTATTTTAGGATTCTAAACTCATGAATACAATTGACATAATTGAATGCAGAATTTGTACACATTTGCACATGTTTGAACCCAAAACGTGAACTCGTGCAAATTTGTGCACAAACGGTTTTGAACATGTTATCCAATCCTTCAATTGCATACTTAAAAATACTTAGTTCTTATTTTAGAGTTCTGAATTCGTGAATCCAATTGACGTAATTGAATGCACAATTTGTGCACATTTGCACATGTTTTGAACACAAAAAGTGAACTCGCGCAAATTTGTGCGCAAATGGTTTTGAACATGCTATCCAATGTTCCCAATTGCATGTTTATGATACTAATTACTTATTCATGAATTCTAAACTCATGAAAATAGTTGGAATAATTGAATGCACAATTTATGCACATTTGCACACGTTTGAACGCAAAACGTGCAAATTTGTGCACAAATGGTTTTGAACATGTTATCCAATGTTCCAATCGCATATTTACATTACTAAGCACTTGTTTTAGAGTTCTGAACTCATGAATACAATTGACATAATTGAATGCACAATTTGTGCATATTTGCGCATCTTTAAACGCAAAACTTGAACTCGTGCAAATTTATGCACAAATTGTTTTGAACATGTTATACAATGTTCCAATTGCATATTTTCAATACTATGTACTTATTTTAGGATTCTAAACTCATGAATACAATTGACATAATTGAATGCAGAATTTGTACACATTTGCACATGTTTGAACCCAAAACGTGAACTCGTGCAAATTTGTGCACAAACGGTTTTAAACATGTTATCCAATGCTTCAATTGCATACTTAAAAATACTTAGTTCTTATTTTAGATTTCTGAATTCATGAATACAATTGACATAATTGAATGCACAATTTGTGCACATTTGCACATGTTTTGAACACAAAAAGTGAACTCACGCAAATTTATGCGCAAATGGTTTTGAACATGCTATCCAATGTTCCCAATTGCATGTTTATGATACTAATTACTTATTCATGAATTCTAAACTCATGGAAACTGTTGGCTTAATTGAATGCACAAGATGTGCACATTTGCACATGTTTGAATGCAAAACGTGAACTCATGCAAATTTGTCCACAAATGGTTTTGAACGTGTTATCCAATGTTCTGAATGCATATTTACAGTAACAATTGCTTATTTTAGGTTTCTGAACCGATGATTACAATTGACATAATTGAATGCACAATTTGTGCATATTTGCTCATGTTTAAACGCAAAACGTGAACTCTTGCAAATTTGTGCACAAATGGTATTGAACATGTTATCCAATGTTCCAATGGCATATTTACAATACAAAGTACTTATTTTAGAGTTCTTATCTCATGAATACAATTGACATAATTGAATGCGCAATTTGTGCACATTTGCACATGTTTGAACGCAAAACGTGAACTCGTGCAAATTTATGAACAAATGCTTTTGAACATGTTATCCAATGCTGCAATTGTATATTTGCAATACTAGGTACTTATGCTAGAATTCTAAACTCATGAATACAATTGACATTATTGAATGCATAATTTGTGCATATATGCTCATGTTTGAATGCAAAACGTGAACTTGTGCAAGTTTAGGCACAAATGGTTTTGAACGTGTCATCCAATGCTCCAATTGCATTTTTATAGTACTAATTACTTATTCTAGAATTCAAAATTCTTGAATACAATTGACAAGATTCAATGCACAATTTGTGCACATTTGCACATCTTTGAACGTAAAACTTGAACTCGTGCAAATTTATTCACAAATGGTTTTGAACATGTTATCCAATGTTTCGATTGCATATTTTCAATACTAAGTACTTATTTTAGAGTTCTGAACTCATGAATACGATCGATATAATTGGATGCACAAATTGCGCACATGTTTGAGCGCAAAACTTGAACTCGTGCAAATTTGTGAACAAATGCTTTTGAACATGTTATCCAACGTTGCAATTGTATATTTTCAATAGTAAGTACTTGTTCTAGAATTCTCAACTCATGAACACAATCGACATAATTGAATGCGCATTTGCACATGTTTGAACGCAAAATGCAACCTCGTGCAAATTTGTGCACAAATGGTTTTGAACATGTTATCCAATGTTCTGATTGTATATTTTCAATGCTAAGTACTTATTTTAGAGTTCTGAACTCGTGAATACAATTGACATAATTGAATGCACACTTTGTGCACATTCGCACATGTTTGAACGCTAAACTTGAACTCGTGCAAATTTGTGGACAAATGCTTTCGAATATGTTATCCAAAGTTCCGATTGAATATTTGCAATACTAAGTACTTGTTCTCGAATTCTAATCTCATTAACACAATTGACATAATTGAATGCACGATTTGTCCACATTTGGACATGTTTGAATGCAAAACGTGCAAATTTGTGCACAAATGGTTTTGAACATGTTATCCAATGTTCCAATTGCATATTTACAAATACTAAGTACTTATTCTAGAGTTCTGAACTCATGAATACAATTGACATAATTGAATGCAGAATTTGTGCACATTTGCACATATTTGAACGCAAAACGTCAACTCGTGCAAATTTGCGAACAAATGCTTTTGAACATGTTATCCAATGTTGCAATTGCATATTTGCAGTATTAGGTACTCATTATAGAATTCTAAACTCATGACTAGAATTGACAGAATTGAATGCACAATTTGTGCACATTTGCACATGTTTGAACGCAAAACGTGAACTCGTGCAAATTTGTGCACAAATGGTTTTGAACATGTTATCCAATGTTCCAATTGCATATTTACATTACTAAGCACTTGTTTTAGAGTTTTGAGCTCATGAATATAATTGACATAATTGAATGCACAATTTGTGCACATTTACGCATCTTTGAACGCAAAACTTGAACTTGTGCAAATTTATGCACAAATGGTTTTGAACATGTTATACAATGTTCCAATTGCATATTTTCAATACTATGTACTTATTTTAGGATTCTAAACTCATGAATACAATTGACATAATTGAATGCAGAATTTGTACACATTTGCACATGTTTGAACCCAAAACGTGAACTCGTGCAAATTTGTGCACAAACGGTTTTGAACATGTTATCCAATGCTTCAATTGCATACTTAAAAATACTTAGTTCTTATTTTCGAGTTCTGAATTCATGAATACAATTGACGTAATTGAATGCACAATTTGTGCACATTTGCACATGTTTTGAACACAAAAAGTGAACTCGCGCAAATTTGTGCGCAAATGGTTTTGAACATGCTATCCAATGTTCCCAATTGCATTTTTACGATACTAATTACTTATTCATCAATTCTAAACTCATGAAAACAGTTGGCATAATTGAATGCACAATTTGTGCACATTTGCACACATGTGAATACAAAACGTGAACTCGTGCAAATTTGTGCACAAATGGTTTTGAACGTGTTATCCAATGTTCCGAATGCATATTTATAGTAACAATTGCTTATTTTAGGTTTCTGAATCGATGATTACAATTGACATAATTGAATGCACAATTTGTGCATATTTGCTCATGTTTAAACGCAAAACGTGAACTCTTGCAAATTTGTGCACAAATGGTATTGAACATGTTATCCAATGTTCCAATGGCATATTTACAATACAAAGTACATATTTTAGAGTTCTTATCTCATGAATACAATTGACATAATTGAATGCGCAATTTGTGCACATTTGCACATGTTTGAACGCAAAACGTGAACTCGTGCAAATTTGTTAACAAATGCTTTTGAAGATGTTATCCAGTGCTGCAATTATATATTTGCAATACTAGGTACTTATGCTAGAATTCTAAACTCATGAATACAATTGAAATTATTGAATGCACAATTTGTGCATATATGCTCATGTTTGAACGCAAAACGTGAACTTGTCCAAATTTAGGCACAAATGGTTTTGAACGTGTCATCCAATGCTCCAATTGCATTTTTACAGTACTAATTACTTATTCTAGAATTCAAAATTCTTGAATACAATTGACATAATTGAATGCAAAATTTGTGCACATTTGCACATCTTTGAACGCAAAACTTGAACTCGTGCAAATTTATTCACAAATGGTTTTGAACATGTTATCCAATGTTTCGATTGCATATTTTCAATACTAAGTACTTATTTTAGAGTTCTGAACTCATGAATACGATCGATATAATTGGATGCACAAATTGTGCACATGTTTGAGAGCAAAACTTGAACTCGTGCAAATTTGTGAACAAATGCTTTTGAACATGTTATCCAACGTTGCAATTGCATATTTTCAATAGTAAGTACTTGTTCTAGAATTCTCAACTCATGAACACAATCGACATAATTGAATGCGCATTTGCACATGTTTGAACGCAAAATGCGACTTCGTGCAAATTTGTGCACAAATGGTTTTGAACATGTTATCCAATGTTCCGATTGTATATTTTCAATGCTAAGTACTTATTTTAGAGTTCTGAACTCGTGAATACAATTGACATAATTGAATGCACACTTTGTGCACATTCGCACATGTTTGAACGCTAAACTTGAACTCGTGCAAATTTGTGGACAAATGCTTTCGAATATGTTATCCAATGTTCCGATTGAATATTTGCAATACTAAGTACTTGTTCTCGAATTCTAATCTCATTAACACAATTGACATAATTGAATGCACAATTTGTCCACATTTGCACATGTTTGAACGCAAAACGTGCAAATTTGTGCACAAATGGTTTTGAACATGTTATCCAATGTTCCGATTGTATATTTTCAATGCTAAGTACTTATTTTAGAGTTCTGAACTCGTGAATACAATTGACATAATTGAATGCACACTTTGTGCACATTCGCACATGTTTGAACACTAAACTTGAACTTGTGCAAATTTGTGGACAAATGCTTTCGAATATGTTATCCAATGTTCCAATTGAATATTTGCAATACTAAGTACTTGTTCTCGAATTCTAATCTCATTAACACAATTGACATAATTGAATGCACGATTTGTCCACATTTGCACATGTTTGAACGCAAAACGTGCAAATTTGTGCACAAATGGTTTTGAACATGTTATCCAATACTCCAATTGCATATTTACAAATACTAAGTACTTATTCTAGAGTTCTGAACTCATGAATACAATTGACATAATTGAATGCAGAATTTGTGCACATTTGCACATATTTCAACGCAAAACGTGAACTCGTGCAAATTTGCGAACAAATGCTTTTGAACATGTTATCCAATGTTGCAATTGCATATTTGAAATACTAGGTACTCATTATAGAATTATAAACTCATGAATACAATTGACAGAATTGAATGCACAATTTGTGCACATTTGCACATGTTTGAACGCAAAACGTGAACTCGTGCAAATTTGTGCGCAAATGGTTTTGAACATGTTATCCAATGTTCCAATTGCATATTTACATTACTAAGCACTTGTTTTAGAGTTTTGAACTCATGAATACAATTGACATAATTTAATGCACAATTTGTGCACATTTGCGCATCTTTGAACGCAAAACTTGAACTCGTGCAAATTTATGCACAAATTGTTTTGAACATGTTATACAATGTTCCAATTGCATATTTTCAATACTATGTACTTATTTTAGGATTCTAAACTCACGAATACAATTGACATAATTGAATGCAGAATTTGTACACATTTGCACATGTTTGAACCCAAAACGTGAACTCGTGCAAATTTATGCACAAACGGTTTTGAACATGTTATCCAATGCTTCAATTGCATACTTAAAAATATTTAGTTCTTATTTTAGAGTTCTGAATTCATGAATACAATTGACGTAATTGAATGCACAATTTGTGCACATTTGCACATGTTTCCAACATAAAAAGTGAACTCGCGCAAATTTGTGCGCAAATGGTTTTGAACATGCTATCCAATGTTCCCAATTGCATGTTTACGATACTAATTACTTATTCATCAATTCTAAACTCATGAAAACATTTGGCATTATTGAATGCAGAATTTGTGCACATTTGCACATGTTTGAACGCAAAACGTGAACTCGTGCAAATTTGTGAACAAATGCTTTTGAACATGTTATCCAGTGCTGCAATTGTATATTTGCAATACTAGGTACTTATGCTAGAATTCTAAACTCATGAATACAATTGACATTATTGAATGCACAATTTGTGCATATATGCTCATGTTTGAATGCAAAACGTGAACTTGTGCAAATTTAGGCACAAATTGATGTGAATCCAAGTTCAAAGCCTAAAGAGATCCAAGATCCATTAATAGTACAAGAAGGCCCAATCACAAGGTCCAAATCCAAGAAGCTTCAAGAAGCCATATTGGGTTTAATTAAGGACATTTGGAAAGCCCAAGAATTTCAGCCCAATAAGGCATCCATGGAGGCCCAAGGAATAATATTTAACTTGTTTTTGTGTTAATAACAATTAGGGTTACATGTAGCCACCATATACAAGTTAATAGGGTAATTAATACCAAGTAATGGCTATTATTATGGGTAGTGGTTATTAAAGTTAATGGGGTAATCAATACCAAGTAATGGCTATTAATGTGGGTAATGGCTATTAAGGCCATTTAAGAGTAAAAGTAATCCTATGTGTGTGAGTCTATTTTAGTAGTGTGAGCATGGACTTGTACTCTATATAAACAAGTCCTTTTCTTTTTTTTGTAGCATGAATGAATTTGATATATGAATTATCACTTTGTTTGAGTTTTATTGTGAGGAATTTTGTCTTTAATTTCTTGCATAAACTTTGTGACTTATCAAGCTTTATTCTAGCTTGTGGTGTCAAAATCTAAATCTTTGTTTTCTTGTTATTTATCAAACTTTCTTGTTTGTGGCATAAGAGGAAATTCAAAGTCTATCTTAGTATCTTTATCCTTGTTGGTAAAGGGGTTAAGTAGCATCTATCTTCTTACTTCAATCTTTGAACGATCCGAATTTGTGGATTAAATTGGTAATTTCTAGTTTTCTTCTAATTCAACTTATCATAGTATTCTTGCTATTGGGGAGTTAATTGATGAAACCTACAATTCCCATCACAAATGGTTTTGAACGTGTCATCCAATGCTCCAACTGCATTTTTACAATACTAATTACTTATTCTAGAATTCAAAATTCTTGAATACAATTGACAAGATTGAATGCACAATTTGTGCACATTTGCACATCTTTGAACGCAAAACTTGAACTCGTGCAAATTTATTCACAAATGGTTTTGAACATGTTATCCAATGTTCCGATTGTATATTTTCAATACTAAGTACTTATTTTAGAGTTTTGAACTCATGAATACAATCGATATAATTGGATGCACAAATTGTGCACATGTTTGAGCGCAAAACTTGAACTCGTGCAAATTTGTGAACAAATGCTTTTGAACATGTTATCCAATGTTGCAATTGCATATTTTCAATAGTAAGTACTTGTTCTAGAATTCTCAACTCATGAACACAATCGACATAATTGAATGCGCATTTGCACATGTTTGAACGCAAAATGCGACCTCGTGCAAATTTGTGCACAAATGGTTTTGAACATGTTATCCAATGTTCCGATTGTATATTTTCAATGCTAAGTACTTATTTTAGAGTTCTGAACTCGTGAATACAATTGACATAATTGAATGCACACTTTGTGCACATTCGCACATGTTTGAACGCTAAACTTGAACTCGTGCAAATTTGTGGACAAATGCTTTCGAATATGTTATCCAATGTTCCAATTGAATATTTGCAATACTAAGTACTTGTTCTTGAATTCTAATCTCATTAACACAATTGACATAATTGAATGCACGATTTGTCCACATTTCCATATGTTTGAACGCAAAACGTGCAAATTTGTGCACAAATGGTTTTGAACACGTTATCCAATGTTCCAATTGCATATTTACAAATACTAAGTACTTATTCTAGAGTTCTGAACTCATGAATATAATTGACATAATTGAATGCAGAATTTGTGCACATTTGCACATATTTGAATGCAAAATGTGAACTCGTGCAAATTTGCGAACAAATGCTTTTGAACATGTTATCCAATGTTGCAATTGCATATTTTCAGTACTAGGTACTCATTATAGAATTCTAAATTCATGAATACAATTGACAGAATTGAATGCACAATTTGTGCACATTTGCACATGTTTGAACGCAAAACGTGAACTCGTGCAAATTTGTGAACAAATGCTTTTGAACATGTTATCCAGTGCTGCAATTGTATATTTGCAATACTAGGTACTTATGCTAGAATTCTAAACTCATGAATACAATTGACATTATTGAATGCACAATTTGTGCATATATGCTCATGTTTGAATGCAAAACGTGAACATGTGCAAATTTAGGCACAAATGGTTTTGAACGTGTCATCCAATGCTCCAATTGCATTTTTACAGTACTAATTACTTATTCTAGAATTCAAAACTCTTGAATACAATTGACAAGATTGAATGCACAATTTGTGCACATTTGCACATCTTTGAATGCAAAACTTGAACTCATGCAAATTTATTCACAAATGGTTTTCAACAAGTTATCCAATGTTCCGATTGCATATTTTCAATACTAAGTACTTATTTTAGAGTTCTGAACTCATGAATACGATCGATATAATTGGATGCACAAATTGTGCACATGTTTGAGCGCAAAACTTGAACTCGTGCAAATTTGTGAACAAATGCTTTTGAACATGTTATCCAACGTTGCAATTGCGTATTTTCAATAGTAAGTACTTGTTCTAGAATTCTCAACTCATGAACACAATCGACATAATTGAATGCGCATTTGCACATGTTTGAACGCAAAATGCGACCTCGTGCAAATTTGTGCACAAATGGTTTTGAACATGTTCTCCAATGTTCCGATTGTATATTTTCAATGCTAAGTACTTATTTTAGAGTTTTGAACTCGTGAATACAATTGACATAATTGAATGCACACTTTGTGCACATTCGCACATGTTTGAACGCTAAACTTGAACTCGTGCAAATTTGTGGACAAATGCTTTCGAATATGTTATCCAATGTTCTAATTGAATATTTCCAATACTAAGTACTTGTTCTCGAATTCTAATCTCATGAACACAATTGACATAATTGAATGCACGATTTGTCCACATTTACACATGTTTGAACGCAAAACGTGCAAATTTGTGCACAAATGGTTTTGAACATGTTATCCAATGTTCCAATTGCATATTTACATTAATAAGCACTTTTTTTAGAGTTCTGAACTCATGAATACAATTGACATAATTGAATGCACAATTTGTGCACATTTGCGCATATTTGAACGCAAAACTTGAACTTGTGCAAATTTATGTACAAATGGTTTTGAATATGTTATACAATGTTCCAATTGCATATTTTCAATACTATGTACTTATTTTAGGATTCTAAACTCATGAATACAATTGACATAATTGAATGGAGAATTTGTACACATTTGCACATGTTTGAACCCAAAACGTGAACTCGTGCAAATTTGTGCACAAACGGTTTTGAACATGTTATCCAATGCTTCAATTGCATACTTAAAAATACTTAGTTCTTATTTTAGAGTTCTGAATTCATGAATACAATTGACGTAATTGAATGCACAATTTGTGCACATTTGCACATGTTTTGAACACAAAACGTGAACTCGCGCAAATTTGTGCGCAAATGGTTTTGAACATGCTATCCAATGTTCCCAATTGCATGTTTACGATACTAATTACTTATTCATGAATTCTAAACTCATGAAAATAGTTGGCATAATTGAATGCACAATTTGTGCACATTTGCACTGATGGGAATTGTAGGTTTCATCAATTAACTCCCCAATAGCAAGAATACTATGATAAGTTGAATTAGAAGAAAACTAGAAATTACCAATTTAATCCACAAATTTGGATCGTTCAAAGATTGATGTAAGAAGATAGATGCTACTTAACCCCTTTACCAACAAGGATAAAGATACTAAGATAGACTTTGAATTTCCTCTTATGCCACAAACAAGAAAGTTTGATAAATAACAAGAAAACAAAGATTTAGATTTTGACACCATAAGCTAGAATAAAGCTTGATAAGTCATAAAGTTTATGCAAGAAATTAAAGATAAAATTCCTCAGAATAAAACTCAAACAAAGTGATAATTCATATATCAAATTCATTCATGCTACAAAAGAAAGAAAAGGACTTGTTTATATAAAGTACAAGTCCATGCACACACTACTAAAATAGACTCACACACATAGGATTACTTTTACTCTTAAATAGCCTTAATAACCGCCACCCACATTAATAGCCATTACTTGGAATTAATTACCCCATTAACTCTTAATAACCACTACCCACATTAATAGCCATTACTTGGTATTAATTACCCCATTAACTTGTATATGGTGGCTACATGTAACCCTAATTGTTATTAACACAAAAACAAGTTAAATATTATTCCTTGGGCCTCCATGGATGCTTTATTGGGTTGAAATTCTTGGGCTTTCCAAATGTCCCTAATTAAACCCAATATGGCTTCTTGAAGCTTCTTGGATTTGGACCTTGTGATTGGGCCTTCTTGTACTATTAATGGATCTTGGATCTCTTTAGGCTTTGAACTTGGATTCACATCATTCCCCCTTTCTTCAAAAGTATTTGTCCTCAAATTAGCTCCATCATCTTTATCACCTACATCAAACAAAGACAAGTCACTAACATTGAAAGTAGCACTAACATTGCCATACTCACTTGGAAGTTCTAGCTTGTAGGCATTGTTGTTGATGCGTTGAAGCACTTTAAAAGGACCATCTCCTCTTGGCATAAGCTTTGATTTCCTTTGGTTAGGAAATCTTTCCTTCCTCAAGTGCACCCACACCCAATCTCCGGGCTCAAAAATGACTTGCTTCCTCCCCTTGTTGTGTTGCTTTTCATATTAGAGTGTCTTCTTCTCAATGTTTGCACGCACCCTCTCATGCAAAGTCTTGATGAACTCAGCTTTTTGTTTCCCCTCTAGATTAGCTTTGTCCAATGGCAATGGTAGCAAATCTAATGGAGTCATTGGGTTGAATCCATACACAACTTCAAATGGTGAGCAATTTGTTGAACCATGCACACTCCTATTGTAAGCAAATTCCACATGTGGCAAACATTCTTCCCAATTCTTCATATTTCTTTGGATGACAGCCCTCAAAAGTGTTGAAAGTGTCCTATTGACCACCTCCGTTTGTCCATCCGTTTGTGGATGACAAGTTGTAGAATACAAAAGCTTTGTCCCCATCTTTCCCCAAAGAGTCTTCCAAAAGTGACTTAGGAATTTGACATCCCTATCACTCATAATGGTCCTTGGCACTCCATGTAGCCTAACAATCTCCTTGAAGAATAGATTGGCAATATGGGTTGCATCATCCGTCTTGTGACATGGAATGAAATGTGCCATTTTGCTAAACCTATCCACAATAACAAAAATGGAATCTCTCCCTCCCTTGGACCTAGGTAATCCTAAAACAAAATCCATAGAAATGTCTACCCAAGATTCATTTGGTATGGTAAAAGGTGTATACAAACCATGAGGCATTGTTTTAGATTTGGCTTGTTTGCAAGTAACGCATTTCTCACAAATTCTCTTAACATCCCTTTTCATGTGTGGCTAAAAGAAATGGTCACCTAACACATCCAAAGTTTTCTTAATCCCAAAATGCCCCATTAAACCTCCGCTATGTGCCTCTCTCACAAGTAACTCTCTTAAAGAACTTTATGGCACACACAATTTGTTTTCCCGAAAAAGAAAACCATCAAACTTATAGAACTTATCAAAACCCCCTTTCTCACATGCCCCATAAACATTAGAAAAATTAGGATCATTAGAATAAAGATCTTTGATGTATTCAAATCCTAATAATTTTGCATCAAGTTTAGAGATCAAGGCATACCTTCTTGACAATGCATTGGCCACCACATTTTCTTTCCCTTGCTTGTACTTAATGATGTATGGAAAGGATTCAATGAATTCCACCCATTTTGCATGTCTCTTGTTGAGCTTTCCTTGTCCTTTGAGATACTTTAAGGACTCATGGTCAGTGTGAATTATGAATTCTTTGTAACCAAGGTAATGCTGCCATGTCCTTAGAACCCTCACCAATGCATAGAACTCCTTGTCATATGTAGGGTAGTTTAGACTTGCTCCACTTAGATTTTCACTAAAGAATGCTATGGGCTTGCCTTCTTGCATCAACACTCCTCCAATACCTATGCCACTTGCATCGCACTCAATCTCAAAAGGTTTAGTAAAATTTAGCAAAGATAACAAGGGTGCAGAACTTAATTTGTCTTTTAGCAAGTTAAAAGCCTCATCTTGTTCAATTCCCCACTTAAAACCAACATTCTTTTTGATGCATTCAGTTAAAGGTGCAGCTATGGTAGAAAATTTTTTAATGAACCTTCTATAAAAGCTAGCTAAACCATGAAAGCTTCTTGCATCACTTACACTTGTGGGTGTTGGCCATTCTCTAATTACTTTTACCTTTTCTTGATCAACATGAATGCCCTTGTCATTGACAATATATCCAAGAAAAGTAATTTCATTAGTGCAAAAATAGCATTTCTTTATATTAGAATACAACTTCTCTTCTCTAAGCACATCAAAAACATAAGTCAAATGTTGTACATGCTCATCTAAATTTTTGCTATAAACCAAGATATCATCAAAATAGACAACAACAAATTTGCCTATGAATGCTCTTAAAACATGATTCATCCATCTCATGAAAGTGCTTGGTGCATTAGTTAAACCAAAAGGCATTACTAACCACTCATATAAACCATGTTTAGTTTTAAAAGCTGTTTTCCATTCATCACCTTCTCTCATTCTAATTTGATGATAACCAGATTTCAAATAAATTTTTGAAAATAAATATGAACCATGCAATTCATCCAACATGTCATCTAGCCTAGGAATGGGATGTCTATACTTCACCATGATTTTGTTGATGGCACGACAATCAACACACATCCTCCAAGTTCCATCTTTCTTAGGCACTAACAAGACAGGTACGGCATATGGACTCATGCTTTCACGAACATAACCCTTCTCCATAAGCTCACTCACTTGCTTTTGGATTTCCTTGGTCTCCTCTGGATTACATCTATATGTTGGTCTATTTGGAATGCTTGCTCCGGGTATGAAATCAATTTGGTGCTCAATGCCTCTTTTAGGTGGCAAACCATTTGGAATTTCTTCTGGGAATAAATCTTCATAAGCCTGCAAAAGATCAACAACAACACTAGGCAAACCATTGGTTATTTCGTTAGAAATATGCAAAATCTCCTTGTACATAAGTAAAAGCATGTGTTGCCTCAAAAGCATAGCTTCCTTCACATCACTCATTTTTGCATAAACACTCATTTTTCTTTCATTTGAACCTTCTTTGTTTTCTCTCACCATGTGTTTCCCATTTTGGTCAAGAGAATTGGAATTTTTAGGTTCACTCATCTCACCTTTTTCTTTACTCTCAAAGGTTTCCCTTCCCAAAGAATTTCCCAATGAAGAACCCATTTCTTCATATTGTTGCTTGATGTGCATTTGGTCTTCAAAAATCTGTTTTGGGGTTAATGGTCCAAGGTTAAACCTTTTTCCATCCATAGTCAAAGTATACATATTTTTGAATCCATCATGATTAGCCCTTCTATCATATTGCCAAGGTCTCCCCAACAACATATGTCCGGCCAACATTGGTAACACATCACACAACACCTCATCCTTATATCTACCAATTTGAAAAGAAATTAGAACTTGCTTATTTACCTTTACAACTCCACTTTCATTAAGCCATTGCAACTTGTATGGTCTTGGGTGCTTAGTAGTAGGCAACTTCAATTTCTCCACTAGCAAAGTGCTTGCTACATTAGTACAACTTCCACTATCCACAATCATGTTGCACAACTTGTTAGAAATCAAACAATGAGTATGAAACAAATTTTCCCTTTGCTCCCTATGGACATCATGTTTATTTTGCAAACTCAATGTTCTTTGAACAACAAGATTATCTCCCTTAGCACATTCAACATCACTACAATCTTCTAAAGAAGGCATATCATCATCACTATCCCCCTCACTCTCCGATTCAATATCACTATCCCTTAGAATTATAGCTTTCTTATTTGGACATTCCCTAGCAATGTGCCCATGACCCAAACACTTAAAACATTTTATTCCCCTAGTTTGGGCTGGTTGATTCTCACCCTTTCCCTTATTACCCAAGTCAATTTTAGGTTTAGTTTCTTCCACTTTTGACTTATTAAAAGGTTTATCATCCTTTTTCCCCCAAGAAGTTTTCCAAGAAGAAGAAGAACCCACATTTGGTTTAGAATCATACCTCTTTCCTTTTAATTGCCTTTCCACTTTCATGGCCAAATTCACCATATCTTCAATCTCCACATAATGTTGCAAATCAACAACATCAGTAATGTTTTTGTTTAGCCCTCTCAAGAACCTTGCTATGGTAGCTTCACGATCTTCTACCACATTTTCTCTAATCATAGCCTTCTCCATTTCTTTGTGATACTCCTCCACACTCATGGATCCTTGAATTAGAGTTTGTAACCTTTGATGAAGCTCTCTATAGTAGTGGCTTGGAACAAACCTCTTTCTCATGATTTGCTTCATTTCCCTCCAAGACTCCATGGGTCTTTCTCCATATCTACGTCTTTCCTTGCAAAATTGATCCCACCAAACAATTGCATAATCACTAAACTCAACAGCGGCAAGTTTTACCTTTTTCTCCTCCGAATAATTGTGACATTCGAAGATGAGTTCCACTTTCCTCTCCCATTCAAGGTACACATCTGGATCATTTCTTCCTTGGAATGAAGGAATCTTCATTTTGATGCTTCCAAGGTTGCGATCAACATCATCTTTAGGACGTCCTCTCCTAGCTTGTCTCCTAGGATTGATTTGTTGTCCCACTAACGTGACTTGATCATCATCCAATTCATCCTCTCCTTCATAGTCCTCTTGGTCAATTGGTGGACGTCTCCTTTCTTTAGGCTCTCCTTGTAATTGGTTAAGGATGCCATCATGCCTCTCCAATTTCTCATTGACTCCCGCCATCATGTTAAACATTCTTTCAAATTGTTGTTGCATAGCTTGAATCACATGATCATTTGTAGAAGAAGAACTTGTGTCTTTTGACATGATTGTAAAACCTTAAATTTTAACAAAAGAAAATAGAAAAAAAAAGACAATCTCACAACACTCCCTCACGTGTTTCACTCAAAATTGATGTATACCACTCGTGTTTACACTCAATTTTGGCTTTTTGTCTAATGATCTCACACTCTTGCCTTTTACCTCTCAAATTTGCCTTTTGATTTCTTAGATGAACTAAGTTTCTCAATCAAACAAAATTCAAGAATGTAGTAATCAATGATAAAAAAAAAATAATAAGGTAGGCTAACAAGAAAATAATAAGGTAGGCTTAAAGAAAAGAACAATTTGTAACAAATAGGCTAATAGAAATGAAAAACAAAGATAGATTATCAAAGAACACAAAGAGACATAATTATAAAGATAGATCTCAATGGAATATGAAGAGTCAATTTTTTTTTTTAATGTAAACTGAGATCTAACATAGGAATATCAAAGATAACATATACTTTTTTTTATGGACGAATTTCTTTTTTTTTTTTTGATATATGCACGAATTGAAAGGTATCACAAAAATCTCAAAGATAACAACTTTTTTTTTTTTGATATCTGTAAACAAAATCTTGAGATAAGAAGAATAAAGAAAAAAAAATAACAAGAATAATAGATAGCAAGAAAGGTGCAAAATAGAAGATGAACACAAGATATTGAGAACTAAAAGATAGTTTTGGATACGCAAACCTCAATCTTGAGCCAATGCTCTGATACCACTTATGATGGGAATTGTAGGTTTCATCAATTAACTCCCCAATAGCAAGAATACTATGATAAGTTGAATTAGAAGAAAACTATAAATTACCAATTTAATCCATAAATTTGGATCGTTCAAAGATTGAAGTAAGAAGATAGATGCTACTTAACCCCTTTACCAACAAGGATAAAGATACTAAGATAGACTTTGAATTTCCTTTTATGCCACAAACAAGAAAGTTTGATAAATAACAAGAAAACAAAGATTTTGATTTTGACACCACAAGCTAGAATAAAGCTTGATAAGTCACAAAGTTTATGCAAGAAATCAAAGACAAAATTCCTCAGAATAAAACTCAAACAAAGTGATAATTCATATATCAAATTCATTCATGCTACAAAATAAAGAAAAGGACTTGTTTATATAGAGTACAAGTCAATGCACACACTACTAAAATAGACTCACACACATAGGATTACTTTTACTCTTAAATGGCCTTAATAACCACCACCCACATTAATAGCCATTACTTGGAATTAATTACCCCATTAACTCTTAATAACCACTACCCACATTAATAGCCATTACTTGGTATTAATTACCCCATTAACTTGTATATGGTGGCTACATGTAACCCTAATTGTTATTAACACAAAAACAAGTTAAATATTATTCCGTGGGCCTCCATGGATGCTTTATTGCGTTGAAATTCTTGGGCTTTCCAAATGTCCCTAATTAAACCCAATTTGGCTTCTTGGATTTGGACCTTGTGATTGGGCCTTCTTGTACTATTAATGGATCTTGGATCTCTTTAGACTTTGAACTTGGATTCACATCATGCACACGTTTGAATGCAAAACGTGAACTCGTGCAAATTTGTGCACAAATGGTTTTGAACGTGTTATCCAATGTTCCGAATGCATATTTACAGTAACAATTGCTTATTTTAGGTTTCTGAACTGATGATTACAATTGACATAATTGAATGCACAATTTGTGCATATTTGCTCATGTTTAAACGCAAAACGTGAACCCTTGCAAATTTGTACACAAATGGTATTGAACATGTTATCCAATGTTCCAATGGCATAAATGCTTTTGAACATGTTATCAAGTGCTGCAATTGTATATTTACAATACTAGGTACTTATGCTAGAATTCTAAACTTATGAGTACAATTGACATTATTGAATGCACAATTTATGCATATATGCTCATGTTTGAACGCAAAACGTGAACTTGTGCAAATTTAGGCACAAATGGTTTTGAACGTGTCATCCAATGCTCCAATCGCATTTTTACAGTACTAATTACTTATTCTAGAATTCAAAACTCTTGAATACAATTGACAAGATTGAATGCACAATTTGTGCACATTTGCACATCTTTGAACGCAAAACTTGAACTCGTGCAAATTTATTCACAAATGGTTTTGAACATGTTATCTAATGTTCCGATTGCATATTTTCAATACTAAGTACTTATTTTAGATTTCTGAACTCATGAATACGATCGATATAATTGGATGCACAAATTGTGCACATGTTTGAGCGCAAAACTTGAACTCATGCAAATTTGTGAACAAATGCTTTTGAACATGTTATCGAACGTTGCAATTGCCTATTTTCAATAGTAACTACTTGTTCTAGAATTCTCAACTCATGAACACAATCGACATAATTGAATGCACATTTGCACATGTTTGAAAGCAAAATACGACCTCGTGCAAATTTGTGCACAAATGGTTTTGAACATGTTATCCAATGTTCCGATTGTATATTTTCAATGCTAAGTACTCATTTTAGAGTTCTGAACTCGTGAATACAATTGACATAATTGAATGCACACTTTGTGCACATTCACACATGTTTGAACGCTAAACTTGAACTCGTGCAAATATGTGGACAAATGCTTTCGAATATGTTATCCAATGTTCCAATTGAATATTTGCAATACTAAGTACTTGTTCTCGAATTCCAATCTCATGAACACAATTGACAAAATTGAATGCACGATTTGTCCACATTTGCACATGTTTGAACGCAAAACATGCAAATTTGTGCACAAATGGTTCTGAACATGTTATCCAATGTTCCAATTGCATATTTACAAGTACTAAGTACTTATTCTAGAGTTCTGAACTCATGAATACAATTGACATAATTGAATGCAGAATTTGTGCACATTTGCACACATTTGAACGCAAAACGTGAACTCGTGCAAATTTGTGAACAAATGCTTTTGAACATGTTATCCAATGTTGCAATTGCATATTTGCAGTACTAGGTACTCATTATAGAATTCTAAACTCATGAATACAATTGACAAAATTGAATGCACAATTTGTGCACATTTGCACATGTTTGAACGCAAAACGTGAACTCGTGCAAATTTGTGCACAAATGGTTTTGAACATGTTATCCAATGTTCCAATTGCATATTTACATTACTAAGAACTTGTTTTAGAGTTCTGAACTCATGAATAAATTTGACATAATTGAATGCACAATTTGTGCACATTTGCGCATCTTTGAACGCAAAACTTGAACTCGTGCAAATTTATGCACAAATGCTTTTGAACATGTTATACAATGTTCCAAATGCATATTTTCAATACTATGTACTTATTTTAGGATTCTAAACTCATGAATACAATTGACATAATTGAATGCAGAATTTGTACACATTTGCACATGTTTGAACCCAAAACGTGAACTCGTGCAAATTTGTGCACAAACGATTTTGAACATGTTATCCAATGCTTCAATCGCATACTTAAAAATACTTAGTTCTTATTTTAGAGTTCTGAATTCATGAATACAATTGACGTAATTGAATGCACAATTTGTGCACATTTGCATATGCTTTAAACATAAAACGTGAACTCACAGAAATTTGTGCGCAAATGGTTTTGAACATGATATCCAATGTTCCAAATTGCATATTTACGATACTAATTACTTATTCATGAATTCTAAACTCATGAAAACAATTGACATAATTGAATGCACAATTTGTGCACATTTGCACACGTTTGAATGCAAAATGTGAACTTGTGCAAATTTGTGCACGAATGGTTTTGAACGTGCTATCCAATGTTCCAAATGCATATTTACAGTAACAATTGCTTATTTTAGGTTTCTGAACTGATGATTACAATTGACATAATTGAATGCACAATTTGTGCATATTTGCTCATGTTTAAACGCAAAACGTGAACCCTTGCAAATTTGTGCACAAATGGTATTGAACATGTTATCCAATGTTCCAATGGCATATTTACAATACAAAGTACTTATTTTAGAGTTCTTATCTCATGAATACAATTGACATAATTGAATGCGCAATTTGTGCACATTTGCACATGTTAGAATGCAAAACGTGAACTCGTGCAAATTTGTGAACAAATGCTTTTGAACATGTTATCCAGTGCTGCAATTGTATATTTGCAATACTAGGTACTTATGCTAGAATTCTAAACTCATGAATACAATTGACATTATTGAATGCACAATTTGTGCATATATGCTCATGTTTGAACGCAAAACGTGAACTTGTGCAAATTTAGGCACAAATGGTTTTGAACGTGTCATCCAATGCTCCAATTGCATTTTTACAGTACTAATTACTTATTCTAGAATTCAAAACTCTTGAATATAATTGACAAGATTGAATGCACAATTTGTGCACATTTGCACATCTTTGAACGCAAAACTTGAACTCGTGCAAATTTATTCACAAATGGTTTTGAACATGTTATCCAATGTTCCGATTGCATATTTTCAATACTAAGTACTTATTTTAGAGTTCTGAACTCATGAATATGATCGATATAATTGGATGCACAAATTGTGCACATGTTTGAGCGCAAAACTTGAACTCGTGCAAATTTGTGAACAAATGCTTTTGAACATGTTATCCAACTTTGCAATTGCATATTTTCAATAGTAAGTACGTGTTCTAGAATTCTCAACTCATGAACACAATCGACATAATTGAATGCACATTTGCACATGTTTGAACGCAAAATGCGACCTTGTGCAAATTTGTGCACAAATGGTTTTGAACATGTTATCCAATGTTCCGATTGTATATTTTCAATGCTAAGTACTTATTTTAGAGTTCTGAACTCGTGAATACAATTGACATAATTGAATGCACACTTTGTGCACATTCACACATGTTTGAACGCTAAACTTGAACTCATGCAAATTTTTGGACAAATGCTTTTGAATATGTTATCCAATGTTCCAATTGAATATTTGCAATACTAAGTACTTGTTCTCAAATTCTAATCTCATGAACACAATTGACATAATTGAATGCACGATTTGTCCACATTTGCACATGTTTGAACGCAAAACATGCAAATTTATGCACAAATGGTTTTGAACATGTTATCTGATGTGATCCTAGCTCCAAAGAGGAAGATTTCAAGATTTGTTCATGCTAATAAGGCAACGTTCATTCAAGAAAAGAGCAATTCGCATAAATTCGTATTTTGTGTAGCATACTTTAGTATTTTGCTCATAAATCACTCTACAAAACTCATATTGAGATGATTCAAGAAGCTGTTGAAATATGAGAAAGGGATCTACAACTTTAGTGAAGATATCTAGAGTAAATTCGGCTTTATACCTGAGCTAAAATTATGAAAGATTATCAGATCATGAATAACACTGGGCAGACTGAATATACATCAGTAAATGGGCTTTATCTCACTCAATATAGATTCAAATGAAGTGATTCAAGATGATACTGAAAGATAACAACAAGGGATACAACTTTTATGTTTTGGGCTTAAGTTAATTCGACCATCATTATATTGAAAAGTGTGCTACAATGTGCTGAATAAGTAAATCCGAATTTAATTAGGATTATATTTTCTTATTTAAGTAGAATTATATTTTCTTATTTAAGAAGGATTTTGTTTTCTTGTTTAGTTAGGATATTAATTAGGTTTTATTTAGGGTTTCTTTAAGCCTATATAAAGGCCTTATTTTATGTAACCTAGAGGGTATGCAATCATGGATGATTAATAAAATTTAGAGAGGATTCTCTTTGGTTACTTGGTGGTTAACCATGTGACAACCTTTGTGACTTATCAATCTATCTTTCAGATAGTAGATTGTGGCATCTTTTTAATAACCTTTGTTGCTTGTTTGTTATTGTTCAAAAGGTTAAAGCTTTGATATAGCTTTGGTTGTTTGGACTAACTAAACATGAGGTGAAGGTTCTCTATGTCTGAATTGGAACTTGATTTGAACTTTCCTTGAGAGCATGGGTTTGGGTTCATGTTGAACGGGTTCCTAGAGCAGGTTGTCTAGTGGGTTCGTATCAATTTGGTATCAGAGCCAAACTTCAAGGTTTGGTTATTTATCATTTAATTTTCGTTCATAATTTCTTCTTCTTCTTCTTCTTCTCAATCTCAAAAAAAAATAAACACCAATCATTGTGTTTTATGCAAAAGGGTTCAAAATCTATCAAAAGACCCTTAATTGAGTTAGTTTATTCAATTTCCATATCTATTGAGAAAAAAAAATTGTTACTTTGTTTTAATTCAAAATTGTGTTTTGGTTGTGTTTGTGGGTTTATAACTCAAATTTGACTTCTTTTGTTAATTTTCATTGTGTATGATTTCTTGGCTTCTAAAAATTGGGTTTTTCTTGATTTTGAGCTAAGTTTTGTTCACTTGCTTATTTTCTTATTTATTTGATTCATGAATAGTCACTTTGAATTTTGAGTTTAATTTGATTTTTGTGATTGTGGTGTTGAGTTGATTGAGCAATTTTTGTATAATTTGCATTAGTTTTATTAGAACTAAGATTTGGGGAATTTGAGTGATAAAAGGCGAGTGGTGAGCTCATAAAAGGGTAAGAGCCTTATTGAGTGAAACACGAGTGTGAGTGCCATTTAAATTGAGTGAAACACGTAAGGGAGTGTTTGGTGAGATCTTTTTTATTGCTACTAATAATTTCTTGTAGTAAAAATTAAAGTAATGACTCAAGAAGGTGAAGAAGGAATGCCCGATCAAAAGATGTACATGAAATCCATGACCCAATTGTTTGACAAGTTGAGACTAGATTTGGTAAACCAAATTGGAGACTTGGCAGACCGAATAGACAAGATAGAGTCAAGTCATCATGGAGATGCTAGTATAATCAATACTAGAACCCATGGGAGACATGAACAAGAGGATGATGAACAAACATCCAATTCAGGCAGAAACGGGCGTGCAAGAGTTGATAACAACTTGGGAAGCATTAAGATGAAAATTCCAAGCTTTCAAGGAAAAAGTGATGCTGAAGCCTATTTAGAGTGGGAGAAAAAAGTGGAGTTCATCTTTGAGTGCCATCAATATTCCGAAGAAAAGAAGGTGAAGCTAGCTGCCGTAGAGTTTACCGATTATGCACTTGTTTGGTGGGATCAATTGGTGACTAGTAGAAGAAGGAACCATGATCGACCTATTGAGACATGGGAGGAGATGAAGGCAATCATGCGCAAGAGGTTTGTTCCTACAGACTATTATAGAGAATTGTATAATAAACTTCAAAACCTTGTGCAAGGATCTAAAAGTGTAGAGGAGTACCATCAAGCAATGGAGATAGCTATGATTAGAGCAAATATTGATGAAGATCGTGAGGCAACAATGGCGAGGTTTTTGCATGGGCTGAATAGAAACATAGTCGACTTAGTGGAATTACATCACTATGTTGACATGGATGATATGTTGCACATGGCGATCAAGATTGAGAAGCAATTGAAGTTCAAGAATTCCAAAGGCAATTCAACTTCTTCTAGTGCTTCATGGAAGTCAAATTGGAAGAATGGAGATAAAAGCTTCACTAAGGCAAAATTTGACAACAATAAAGGAGGAAACGAAGGGGGCAATGCCAAGACCAAAGACAAAGGTGAAACTCAAACTAAACGATCTCGTGATGTTCAATGTTTTAAATGTTTGGGTTATGGGCATATCTCTTCTAACTGCCCAAATAAGCGCACCATGACGATGAGGGGTAGCGAAGTCTTTAGTGAAAGTGATGATGATGAGTGCAATTTGGAGATGCCTGAGCTTGAGGATGCAAGTGATGATGAGGCTGTACAAAGTCCATCACATGGTGAATTGCTTGTTACAAGGCGAATCATGAATGTGCAAACCAAGATGGAGGATGAGGCACAACGTGAGAACATCTTTCACACTAGATGCAAGGTGCAAGATAAGGTATGTTGTATGATCATTGATGGCGGTAGTTGCACAAATGTAGCTAGCACCATGTTAGTTGAGAAATTGCATTTATATACCATGAAGCACCCTAGGCCTTACACATTGCAATGGCTGAATGATTATGGGGAGATAAGAGTAACTAAACAAGTGAAGATAGCATTTTCCATAGGCAAATATGAAGATGAAGTATTGTGTGATGTAGTGCCTATGCAAGCTTATCATATTCTTTTGGGGCGTCCTTGGCAATATGATAGGAGGGCTAATCATAATGGGTTCTCTAATAGATATTCTTTTGTAATGAATGATGTACACATTACCCTTAAACCTTTAACCCCTAAAGAAGTATATGAGGACCAAAAAGTCCTAAAGCAAAGATTTGAAGAGTTTGAAAAAGAAAAAGCAATAAAAAGAGAGAGAGAGAGTTTGCATAAAAAAGAAAAGGCAAACAAGCAAAAGGAAAGCTGTGAGAAAAGCAATGAGAGGAGTGAGCAAAGAGTGGAAAAAGGAGAGCTTGAGGGGATGCACAATGAGAAAAAAAAGAGTGATGCGCATGCAAAAGGAGAGTTGAGTGTGAATAAGGTAACACAAGAGAGAAAAACAAGTTTTTATGCAAAAGAAAAAGATGTGAGGAAAGCTTTACTTTTAAGGCAGCCTATGCTTGTACTTGTTTACAAGGAATCTTATTTAAGCTCTAACGATCTTGACCCTTCTTTGCCTAGTTCTTTTGTGAGATTATTGCAGGAATTTCAAGATGTGTTTCCCGATGATATTCCTAGTGGTTTGCAACCAATAAGAGGAATAGAGCATCAAATTGACTTTGTACCTGGTTCTACAATTCCAAATAGACCCGCGTATAGATGCAATCCTGAGGAAACCAAAGAGTTGCAAAGGCAAGTTGAGGATCTTATGAACAAAGGTTACATTCAAGAAAGCATGAGCCCATGTGCCATTCCGATTTTACTTGTGCCTAAGAAGGATGGCACTTGGAGAATGTGTGTTGATTGTCGTGCAATTAACAAAATAACGGTAAAGTATCGTCATCCTATTCCTAGGTTAGATGATATGCTTGATGAGTTGCATGGGGCTATTATATTTTCCAAGATTGATTTGAAAAGTGGTTATCATCAAATTCGCATGAAAGAGGGTGATGAGTGGAAAACTGTATTTAAAACAAAATATGGTTTATATGAGTGGTTAGTCATGCCTTTTGGTTTAACTAATGCACCTAGCACTTTTATGAGATTAATGAACCATGTTTTGCGTGCTTTCATTGGAAAATTTATGGTTGTTTATTTTGATGATATACTTATATATAGTAAATATTTGGAAGAGCATATTGAACATGTGCATTTGGTTTTGGAAGTGCTGCGTAAGGAATGTTTGTATGCTAACCTCAAAAAGTGTAGTTTTTGCACACATAAGCTTGTTTTCTTAGGCTTTGTTGTTAGTGCAAAAGGAAGAGAGGTAGATGAAGAGAAGGTCAAGGAAATTAAAGACTGGCCTACGCCTAGAGGAGTTAGTGATGTGCGAAGTTTTCATGGTCTTGCAAGCTTTTATAGGCAATTTGTGAGGGATTTTAATACCATTGCAGCACCATTGACCGAAGTCATTAAGAAAAACGTTGGCTTCAAGTGGGGAGAAGCACAAGAACAAGCATTTAACATGCTTAAGGATAAGTTGACATCTGCTCCTTTACTTACTCTACCTAATTTTTCTAAAACATTTGAAATTGAATGTGATGCTTCAGGTTTTGGAATTGGGGCTGTTCTAATGCAAGATGGACAACCAATTGCTTATTTTAGTGAAAAGTTAAATGGTGCAAGCTTGAAGTACCCCACTTATGACAAAGAGATGTATGCCTTAGTTCGCGCTTTGGAGACATGGCAGCATTATTTATTGCCTAAAGAGTTCGTGATACATACTGATCATGAATCCTTGAAGTACTTGAAGGGGCAAAATAAGCTTAACAAACGACATGCTAGGTGGAGTGAATTCATTGAGTCATTTCCTTATGTCATTAAATACAAGCAAGGTAAAGAGAATGTTTTGGCTGATGCACTTTCAAGAAGGTATACTTTACTTGCTTCGTTAGATGCCAAATTACTAGGATTTGAATACATAAAAGAGTTATATGAGAATGACAGTGATTTTGGTAGTGTTTATCATGCATGTGAAAATATTTCTTTTGAAAAGTTCTATAGGCATGATGGTTACTTGTTTAAAGAGAAACGGTTGTGTGTTCCTAACTGTTCTATGCGTGAATTACTTGTTCGTGAAGCACATGAGGGTGGTTTAATGGGACATTTTGGTATAGCCAAGACTTTAGATGTTTTACATGATCACTTTTATTGGCCTAACATGAAAAAAGATGTTGTTAGAATTTGTGATAAGTGCATTGTATGTAAACAAGCTAAGTCTAAGTTAAAACCACATGGTTTGTATATGCCTTTACCGGTGCCTAGTTCACCTTGGATTGATATTTCCATGGATTTTGTGCTTGGTTTACCTAGGACTAGGCAAGGACATGATTCAATATATGTTGTTGTAGATAGGTTTTCTAAAATGGCTCACTTTATAGCATGTAGAAAAACTAATGATGCACAACATGTTGCCGATTTGTTCTTTAAAGAGATTGTTCGTTTGCATGGCATGCCTAGAACAATTGTGAGTGATAGAGATGCTAAATTTTTAAGCTACTTTTGGAAGACTTTGTGGGGTAAATTGGGCACTAAACTTTTATTTTCTACAACCTGTCATCCACAAACTGATGGGCAAACTGAGGTAGTTAATAGAACTTTATCTCAATTACTAAGAACCATGGTTAGGCATAATTTGAAATCATGGGAAGATTGCTTGCCACATATTGAATTTGCATATAATCATAGTGTGCATTCTTCTACCAATTTTTGTCCTTTTAAGATTGTTTATGGTTTTATTCCGTTGAGTCCTTTAAATTTGATTGCTTTACCTTTAAGTGAACAAGTAAATCTAGATGGAAAGAAGAAGGCAGAGCGAGCAAATCTTGAAAGAAAGAATGAGCAATATGACAAACATGCAAACAAAGGGCACATAAAAGTTGTATTTGAACTAGGTGATTGGGTTTGGGTACATTTGCGTAAAGAAAGGTTTCCTACTCAAAGGAAATCTAAGTTGATGCCCCGTGGTGATGGACCCTTCCAAGTGTTAGAGCGCATCAATGACAATGCTTATAAGATTGACTTACCCGGTGAGTATGGTGTAAGTGCTACATTTAATGTTGCTAATTTATCTCTTTTTGATTTTAATGTAGGTGCTGATTCGAGGACGAATCATCTTGAGGAAGGGGGGAATGATGCAACCAAGCTAAGCAAGCCCATCAAACCAAGTGATCCATTGCATTATGAGGGACCAATGACAAGATCAAGGACAAAGAAGTTCAAACAAGCATTGAATTTGCTTGTCTTTCACATTACAAGCAAGTTGGTGGATTTGACTACAAGTACAAGCTTGGAGCCGCATAATGAAGAATTCAAGCTAATTAGCTTAATTTCCTATTCTGAAATTAATTAGCTTGAATTGGACGAATTTGGAAGTTGTTTTTTTTTTATTCATATTTTGGAGTCAATAAGGAAGATTCTAGAAGATGTGAGAAGATTCAAGAATATTCCAAGTCAAAGTCAACAAGTCAAAGTCAAAGTCAAATAGTCAATAAGTCAAAGTCAATGGTCAATGGTCAACATATGACATGGCATGCTTTAATGCTTAGTTGTCATGAGTTGTCATTTTCCTTAATTGTCATGAATTGTAATGAGTTGTCAATTTTGACTTTTCAAAGATGAGTTGTCATTAGTTGTCATTAGTTGTCCTATTTTAAAGGAAATCTCCTTAATTAAGGATTTTCCTATATAGGTATCTTCGGGAATAAGGAATAGAACCTTTTCCTTTAAGGATTAGGTTGTTTAAATGCCTATATAAGGGCTAACCCTATGACATACGAATTAAAAAGAAGATTGAAATATTAAAAGTGAGGTTTTTCCTTAAACTTTGTTCTTTTGAAACTTTGCAAGTTTACTTGAATTGTTTCACTTCTACCTTTCATTACAATTGCTAGGTTAGATTAAACTTAGAATTGTGTGATTGTTCATCTTATAATAGCTAAGTATCTTGCTTCAAATTAATAAGCAAGGGGTTTAGCTCCATCAACACAACCTATCCTTGATGATCCTTGGGCAAGATTTCAAAGTTGGATGCGCGTTCTATCTCTATTATAGGTAGGGTTCGTATCATTATCCAATGTTCCAATTGCATATTTACAAATACTAAGTATTTATTCTAGAGTTCTGAACTCATGAATACAATTGACATAATTGAATGCAGAATTTGTGCACATTTGTACACATTTGAACGCAAAACGTGAACTCGTGCAAATTTGCGAACAAATGCTTTTGAACATGTTATCCAATGTTGCAATTGCATATTTTCAGTACTAGGTACTCATTACAGAATTCTAAACTCATGAATACAATTGACAGAATCGAAGGCACAATTTGTGCACATTTGCACATGTTTGAACGCAAAACGTGAACTCGTGCAAATTTGTGCACAAATGGTTTTGAACATGTTATCCAATGTTCCAATTGCATATTTACATTACTAAGCACTTGTTTTAGAGTTCTGAACTCATGAATACAATTGATATAATTGAATGCACAATTTGTGCACATTTGTGCATCTTTGAACGCAAAACTTGAACTCGTGCAAATTTATGCACAAATGGTTTTGAACATGTTATACAATGTTCCAATTGCATATTTTCAATACTATGTACTTATTTTAGGATTCTAAACTCATGAATACAATTGACATAATTGAATGCAGAATTTGTACACATTTGCACATGTTTGAACCCAAAACGTGAACTCGTGCAAATTTGTGCACAAACGGTTTTGAACATGTTATCCAATGCTTCAATCGCATACTTAAAAATACTTAGTTCTTATTTTAGAGTTCTGAATTCATGAATACAATCGATGTAATTGAATGCACAATTTGTGCACATTTGCACATGCTTTGAACACAAAACGTGAACTCGCACAAATTTGTGCACAAATGGCTTTGAACATGCTATCTAATGTTCCCAATTGCATATTTATGATACTAATTACTTATTCATGAATTCTAAACTCATGAAAACAATTGACATAATTGAATGCACAATTTGTGCACATTTGCACACGTTTGAATGCAAAACGTGAACTCGTGCAAATTTGTGCACGAATGGTTTTGAACATGTTATCCAATGTTCCAAATGCATATTTACAGTAACAATTGCTTATTTTAGGTTTCTGAACTGATTATTACAATTGACATAATTGAATGCACAATTTGTGCATATTTGCTCATGTTTAAACGCAAAACGTGAACCCTTGTAAATTTGTGCACAAATGGTATTGAACATGTTATCCAATGTTCCAATGGCATATTTACAATACAAAGTCCTTATTTTAGAGTTCTTATCTCATGAGTACAATTGACATAATTGAATGCGCAATTTGTGCACATTTGCACATGTTTGAACGCAAAACGTGAACTCGTGCAAATTTGTGAACAAATGCTTTTGAACATGTTATCCAGTGCTGCAATTGTATATTTGGAATACTAGGTACTTATGCTAGAATTATAAACTCAAGAATACAATTGACATTATTGAATGCACAATTTGTGCATATTTGCTCACGTTTGAACTGAAAACGTGAACTTGTGCAAATTTAGGCACAAATGGTTTTGAACGTGTCATCCAATGCTCCAATTGCATTTTTACAGTACTAATTACTTATTCTAGAATTCAAAACTCTTGAATACAATTGACAAGATTGAATGCACAATTTGTGCACATTTGCACATCTTTGAACGCAAAACTTGAACTCGTGCAAATTTATTCACAAATGGTTTTGAACATGTTATCCAATGTTCCAATTGCATATTTTCAATACTAAGTACTTATTTTAGAGTTCTGAACTCATGAATACGATCGATATAATTGGATGCACAAATTGTGCACATGTTTGAGCACAAAACTTGAACTCGTGCAAATTGGTGAACAAATTCTTTTGAACATGTTATCCAACCTTGCAATTGCATATTTTCAATAGTAAGTACGTGTTCTAGAATTCTCAACTCATGAACACAATCGACATAATTGAATGCACATTTGCACATGTTTGAACGCAAAATGCGACCTCGTGCAAATTTGTGCACAAATGGTTTTGAACATGTTATCCAATGTTCCGATTGTATATTTTCAATGCTAAGTACTTATTTTAGAGTTCTGAACTCGTGAATACAATTGACATAATTGAATGCACACTTTGTGCACATTCGCACATGTTTGAACGCTAAACTTGAACTCGTGCAAATTTGTGGACAAATGCTTTCGAATATGTTATCCAATGTTCCAATTGAATATTTGCAATACTAAGTACTTGTTCTCGAATTCTAATCTCATGAACACAATTGACATAATTGAATGCACGATTTGTCCACATTTGCACATGTTTGAACGCAAAACGTGCAAATTTGTGCACAAATGGTTTTGAACATGTTATCCAATGTTCCAATTGCATATTTACAAATACTTAGTACTTATTCTAGAGTTTTGAACTCATGAATACAACTGACATAATTGAATGTAGAATTTGTGCACATTTGCACACATTTGAATGCAAAAGGTGAACTCGTGCAAATTTGCGACCAAATGCTTTTGAACATGTTATCCAATGTTGCAATTGCATATTTGCAGTACTAGGTACTCATTATAGAATTCTAAACTCATGAATACAATTGACAGAATCGAATGCACAATTTGTGCACATTTGCACATGTTTGAACGCAAAACGTGAATTCGTGCAAATTTGTGCACAAATGGTTTTGAACATGTTATCCAATGTTCCAATTTCATATTTACATTACTAAGCACTTGTTTTAGTGTTCTGAACTCATGAATACAATTGACATAATTGAATACACAATTTGTGCACATTTGCACATCTTTGAACGCAAAACTTGAACTCGTGCAAATTTATGCACAAATGGTTTTGAACATGTTATACAATGTTGCAATTGCATATTTTTAATACTATGTACTTATTTTAGGATTCTAAACTCATGAATACAATTGACATAATTGAATGCAGAATTTGTACACATTTGCACATGTTTGAACCCAAAATGCAAACTCGTGCAAATTTGTGCACAAACAGTTTTGAACATGTTATCCAATGCTTCAATCACATACTTAAAAATACTTAGTTCTTATTTTAGAGTTCTGAATTCATGAATACAATCGACGTAATTGAATGCACAATTTGTGCACATTTGCACATGCTTTGAACACAAAACGTGAACTCGCGCAAATTTGTGCGCAAATGGTTTTGAACATGCTATCCAATGTTCCCAATTGAATTTTTACGATACTAATTACTTATTCATGAATTCTAAACTCATGAAAAAAATTGACATAACTGAATGCACAATTTGTGCACATTTGCACACGTTTGAATGCAAAACGTGAACTCGTGCAAATTTGTGCACGAATGGTTTTGATCGTGTTATCCAATGTTCCAAAAGCATATTTACAGTAACAATTGCTTATTTTAGGTTTCTGAACCGATGATTACAATTGACATAATTGAATGCACAATTTGTGCATATTTGCTCATGTTTAAACGCAAAACGTGAACCCTTGTAAATTTGTGCACAAATGGTATTGAACATGTTATCCAATGTTCCAATGGCATATTTACAATACAAAGTACTTATTTTAGAGTTCTTATCTCATGAATACAATTGACATAATTGAATGCGCAATTTGTGCACATTTGCACATGTTTGAACGCAAAACGTGAACTCGTGCAAATTTGTGAACAAATGCTTTTGAACATGTTATCCAGTGCTGCAATTGTATATTTGAAATACTAGGTACTTATGCTAGAATTCTAAACTCATGAATACAATTGACATTATTGAATGCACAATTTGTGCATATATGCTCATGTTTGAACGCAAAACGTGAACTTGTGCAAATTTAGGCACAAATGGTTTTGAACGTGTCATCCAATGCTCCAAGTGCATTTTTATAGTACTAATTACTTATTCTAGAATTCAAAACTCTTGAATACAATTGACTAGATTGAATGCACAATTTGTGCACATTTGCACATCTTTGAACGCAAAACTTGAACTCGTGCAAATTTATTCACAAATGGTTTTGAACATGTTATCCAATGTTTCGATTGCATATTTTCAATGCTAAGTACTTATTTTAGAGTTCTGAACTCATGAATACGATCGATATAATTGGATGCACAAATTGTGCACATGTTTGAGCGCAAAACTTGAACTCGTGCAAATTTGTGAACAAATGCTTTTGAACATGTTATCCAACGTTGCAATTGCATATTTTCAATAGTAAGTACTTGTTCTAGAATTCTCATCTCATGAACACAATCGACATAATTGAATGCACATTTGCACATGTTTGAAGGCAAAATGCGACCTCGTGTAAATTTGTGCACAAATGGTTTTGAACATGTTATCCAATGTTCCGATTGTATATTTTCAATGCTAAGTACTTATTTTAGAGTTCTGAACTCGTGAATACAATTGACATAATTGAATGCACACTTTGTGCACATTCGCACATGTTTGAACGCTAAACTTGAACTCGTGCAAATTTGTGGACAAATGCTTTCGAATATGTTATCCAATGTTCCAATTGAATATTTGCAATACTAAGTACTTATTCTCGAATTCTAATCTCATGAACACAATTGACATAATTGAATGCACGATTTGTCCACATTTGCACATGTTTGAATGCAAAACGTGCAAATTTGTGCACAAATGGTTTTGAACATGTTATCCAATGTTCCAATTGCATATTTACAAATACTAAGTACTTATTCTATAGTTCTCAACTCATGAACACAATTGACATAATTGAATGCAGAATTTGTGCACATTTGCACACATTTGAACGCAAAACGTGAACTCGTGCAAATTTGCGAACAAATGCTTTTGAACATGTTATCCAATGTTGGAATGGCATATTTGAAGTACTAGGTACTCATTATAGAATTCTAAGCTCATGAATACAATTGACAGAATCGAATGCACAATTTGTGCACATTTGCGCATCTTTGAACGCAAAACTTGAACTCGTGCAAATTTATGCACAAATGGTTTTGAACATGTTATACAATGTTCCAATTGCATATTTTCAATACCATGTACTTATTTTAGGATTCTAAACTCATGAATACAATTGACATAATTGAATGCAGAATTTGTACACATTTGCACATGTTTGAACCCAAAACGTGAACTCATGCAAATTTGTGTACAAACGGTTTTGAACATGTTATGCAATGCTTCAATCACATACTTAAAAATACTTAGTTCTTATTTTAGAGTTTTGAATTCATGAATATAATTGACGTAATTGAATGCACAATTTGTGGACATTTGCATATGCTTTGAACACAAAATGTGAACTCGCGCAAATTTGTGCGCAAATGGTTTTGAACATGCTATCCAATGTTCCCAATTGCATATTTACAATACTAATTACTTATTCAAGAATTCTAAACTCATGAAAACAATTGACATAATTGAATGCACAATTTGTGCACATTTGCACACGTTTGAATACAAAACGTGAACTCGTGCAAATTTGTGCACAAATGGTATTGAACATGTTATCCAATGTTGCAATTGCATATTTTCAATAGTAAGTACATGTTCTAGAATTCTCAACTCATGAACACAATCGACATAATTGAATGCACATTTGCACTTGTTTGAACGCAAAATGCGACCTCGTGCAAATTTGTGCACAAATGGTTTTGAACATGTTATCCAATGTTCCGATTGTATATTTTCAATGCTAAGTACTTATTTTACAGTTCTGAACTCGTGAATACAATTGACATAATTGAATGCACACTTTGTGCGCATTCGCACATGTTTGAACGCTAAACTTGAACTTGTGTAAATTTGTGGACAAATGCTTTCGAATATGTTATCCAATGTTCCAATTGAATATTTGCAATACTAAGTACTTGTTCTGGAATTCTAATCTCATGAACACAATTGACATAATTAAATGCACGATTTGTCCACATTTGCACATGTTTGAACGCAAAACGTGCAAATTTGTGCACAAATGGTTTTAAACATGTTATCCAATGTTCCAAATGCATATTTACAAATACTAAGTACTTATTCTAGAGTTCTGAAATCATGAATACAATTGACATAATTGAATGCAGAATTTGTGCACATTTGCACACATTTGAACGCAAAAGTTGAACTCGTGCAAATTTGTGAATAAATACTTTTGAACATGTTATCCAATGTTGCAATTGCATATTTGTAGTACTAGGTACTCATTCCAGAATTCTAAACTCATGAATACAATTGACAGAATCGAATGCACAATTTGTGCACATTTGCACATGTTTGAACGCAAAATGTGAACTCGTGCAAATTTGTGCACAAATGGTTTTGAACATGTTATCCAATGTTCCAATTGCATATTTACATTACTAAGCACTCGTTTTAGAGTTCTGAACTCATGAATACAATTGACATAATTGAATGCACAATTTGTGCACATTTGCGCATCTTTGAACGCAAAACTTGAACTCGTGCAAATTTATGCTCAAATGGTTTTGAACATGTTATACAATCTTCCAATTGCATATTTTCAATACTATGTACTTATTTTAGGATTCTAAACTCATGAATACAATTGACATAATTGAATGCAGAATTTGTACACATTTGCACATGTTTGAACCCAAAACGTGAACTCGCGCAAATTTGTGCACAAACGGTTTTGAACATGTTATCCAATGCTTCAATCGCATACTTAAAAATACATACTTCTTATTTTAGGGTTCTGAATTCATAAATACAATTGACGTAATTGAATGCACAATTTTTGCACATTTGCACATTCTTTGAACACAAAACGTGAACTCGCGCAAATTTGTGCGCAAATGGTTTTGAACATGCTATCCAATGTTCCCAATTGCATATTTATGATACTAATTACTTATTCATGAATTCTAAACTCATGAAAACAATTGACATAATTGAATGCACAATTTGTGCACATTTGCACATGTTTGAATGCAAAACGTGAACCCTTGCAAATTTGTGCACAAATGGTATTGAACATGTTATCCAATGTTCCAATGGCATATTTACAATACAAAGTACTTATTTTAGAGTTCTTATCTCATGAATACAATTGACATAATTGAATGCGCAATTTGTACACATTTGCACATGTTTGTACGCAAAACGTGAACTCGTGGAAATTTGTGAACAAATCCTTTTGAACATGTTATCCAGTGTTGCAATTGTATATTTGAAATACTAGGTACTTATGCTAGAATTCTAAACTCATGAATACAATTGACATTATTGAATGCACAATTTGTGCATATTTGCTCATGTTTGAACGCAAAACGTGAACTTGTGCAAATTTAGGCACAAATGGTTTTGAACGTGTTATCCAATGCTCCAATTGCATTTTTACAGTACTAATTACTTATTCTAGAATTCAAAACTCTTGAATTCAATTGACAAGATTGAATGCACAATTTGTGCACATTTGCACATCTTTGAATGTAAAACTTGAACTCGTGCAAATTTATTCACAAATGGTTTTGAACATGTTATCCAATGTTTTGAATGCATATTTTCAATACTAAGTACTTATTTTAGAGTTTTGAACTCATGAATACGATCGATATAATTGGATGCACAAATTGTGCACATGTTTGAGCGCAAAACTTGAACTCGTGCAAATTTGTGAACAAATGCTTTTGAACATGTTATCCAACGTTGCAATTGCATATTTTCAATAGTAAGTACTTGTTCTAGAATTCTCAACTCATGAACACAATCGACATAATTGAATGCGCATTTGCACATGTTTGAACGCAAAATGTGACCTCATGCAAATTTGTGCACAAATGGTTTTGAACATGTTATCCAATGATTCGATTGTATATTTTTAATGCTAAGTACTTATTTTAGAGTTCTTAACTCGTGAATACAATTGACATAATTGAATGCACACATTGTGCAAATTCGCACATGTTTGAACGCTAAACTTGAACTCGTGCAAATTTATGGACAAATGCTTTTGAATATGTTATCCAATGTTCCAATTGAATATTTGCAATACTAAGTACTTGTTCTCGAATTATAATCTCATGAACACAATTGACATAATTGAATGCACGATTTGTCCACATTTGCACATGTTTGAACGTAAAACGTCCAAATTTATGCACAAATGGTTTTGAACATGTTATCCAATGTTCCAATTGCATATTTACAAATACTAAGTACTTATTCTAGAGTTCTGAACTCATGAATACAATTGACATAATTGAATGCAGAATTTGTGCACATTTGCACACATTTGCACACATTTGAACGCAAAATGTGAACTCATGCAAATTTGCGAACAAATGCTTTTGAACATGTTATCCAATGTTGCAATTGCATATTTGCAATACTAGGTACCCATTACAGAATTCTAAACTCATGAAAACAATTGACAGAATCGAATGCACAATTTGTGCACATTTGCACATGTTTGAACGCAAAACGTGAACTTGTGCAAATTTGTGCACAAATGGTTTTGAACATGTTATCCAATGTTCCAATTGCATATTTACATCACTAAGCACTTGTTTTAGAGTTATGAACTCATGAATACAATTGACATAATTGAATGCACAATTTGTGCACATTTGCGCATCTTTGAACGCAAAACTTGAACTCGTACAAATTTATGCACAAATGGTTTTGAACATGTTATACAATGTTCCAATTGCATATTTTCAATACTAAGTACTTATTTTAGAGTTCTGAACTCATGAATACGATCGATATAATAGGATGCACAAATTGTGCACATGTTTGAGTGCAAAACTTGAACTCGTGCAAATTTGTGAACAAATGCTTTTGAACATATTATCCAATGTTGCAATTGCATATTTTCAATAGTAAGTACTTGTTCTAGAATTCTCAACACATGAACACAATCGACATAATTGAATGCACATTTGCACATGTTTGAACGCAAAATGCGACCTCGTGTAAATTTGTGCACAAATGGTTTTGAACATGTTATCCAATGTTCTGATTGTATATTTTCAATGCTAAGTACTTATTTTAGAGTTCTGAACTCGTGAATACAATTGACATAATTGAATGCACACTTTGTGCACATTCGCACATGTTTGAACGCTAAACTTGAACTCGTGCAAATTTGTGGACAAATGCTTTCGAATATGTTATCCAATGTTCCAATTGAATATTTGCAATACTAAGTACTTGTTCTCGAATTCTAATCTCATGAACATAATTGACATAATTGAATGCACGATTTGTCCACATTTGCACATGTTTGAACGCAAAACGTGCAAATTTGTGCACAAATGGTTTTGAACATGTTATCCAATGCTCCAATTGCATATTTACAAATACTAAGTACTTATTCTAGAGTTCTGAAATCATGAATACAATTGACATAATTGAATGCAGAATTTGTGCACATTTGCACACATTTGAACGCAAAATTTGAACTCGTGCAAATTTGTGAATAAATGCTTTTGAACATGTTATCCAATGTTGCAATTGCATATTTGCAGTACTAGGTACTCATTCCAGAATTCTAAACTCATGAATACAATTGACAGAATCGAATGCAAAATTTGTGCACATTTGCACATGTTTGAACGCAAAACGTGAACTCGTGCAAATTTGTGCACAAATGGTTTTGAACATGTTATCCAATGTTCCAATTGCATATTTACATTACTAAGCACTTGTTTTAGAGTTCTGAACTCATGAATACAATTGACATAATTGAATGCACAATTTGTGCACATTTGCGCATCTTTGAACGCAAAACTTGAACTCGTGCAAATTTATGCACAAATGGTTTTGAACAAGTTATGCAATCTTCCAATTGCATATTTTCAATACTATGTACTTATTTTAGGATTCTAAACTCATGAATACAATTGACATAATTGAATGCAGAATTTGTACACATTTGCACATGTTTGAACCGAAAACGTGAACTCGTGCAAATTTGTTCACAAACGGTTTTGAACATGTTATCCAATGCTTCAATCGCATACTTGAAAATACTTAGTTCTTATTTTAGAGTTCTGAATTCATGAATACAATTGACGTAATTGAATGCATAATTTGTGCACATTTGCACATGCTTTGAACACAAAATGTGAACTCGCACAAATTTGTGCGCAAATGGTTTTGAACATGCTATCCAATGTTCCCAATTGCATATTTACAATACTAATTACTTATTCATGAATTCTAAACTCATGAAAACAATTGACATAATTGAATGCACAATTTGTGCACATTTGCACACGTTCGAATGCAAAACGTGAACTCGTGCAAATTTGTGCACGAATAGTTTTGAACGTGTTATCCAATGTTCCAAATGCATATTTACAGTAACAATTGCTTATTTTAGGTTTCTGAACCGATGATTACAATTGACATAATTGAATGCACAATTTGTGCATATTTGCTCATGTTTAAACGCAAAACGTGAACCCTTGCAAATTTGTGCACAAATGGTATTGAAAATGTTATCCAATGTTCCAATGGCATATTTACAATACAAAGTACTTCTTTTAGAGTTCTTATCTCATGAATACAATTGACATAATTGAATGCGCAATTTGTGCACATTTGCACATGTTTGAACGCAAAACGTGAACTCGTCCAAATTTGTGAACAAATGCTTTTGAACATGTTATCCAGTGCTGCAATTGTATATTTGCAATACTAGGTACTTATGCTAGAATTCTAAACTCATGAATACAATTTACATTATTGAATGCACAATTTGTGTGTATTTGCTCTTGTTTGAATGCAAAACGCGAACTTGTGTAAATTTAGGCACAAATGGTTTTGAACGTGTTATCCAATGCTCCAAGTGCATTTTTACAGTACTAATTACTTATTCTAGAATTCAAAACTCTTGAATACAATTGACAAGATTGAATGCACAATTTGTGCACATTTGCACATCTTTGAACGCTAAATTTGAACTCGTGCAAATCTATTCACAAATGGTTTTGAACATGTTATCCAATGTTCCGATTGCCTATTTTCAATGCTAAGTACTTATTTTAGAGTTCTGAACTCATGAATACGATCGATATAATTGGTTGCACAAATTGTGCACATGTTTGAGCGCAAAACTTAAACTCGTGCAAATTTGTGAACAAATGCTTTTGAACATGTAATCCAACGTTGCAATTGCATATTTTCAATAGTAAGTACTTGTTCTAGAATTCTCAACTCATGAACACAATCGACATAATTGAATGCACATTTGCACATGTTTGAAGGCAAAATGCGACCTCGTGCAAATTTGTGCACAAATGGTTTTGAACATGTTATCCAATGTTTCGATTGTATATTTTCAATGCTAAGTACTTATTTTAGAGTTCTGAACTCGTGAATACAATTGACATAATTGAATGCACACTTTGTGCACATTCGCACATGTTTGAACGCTAAACTTGAACTCGTGCAAATTTGTGGACAAATGCTTTCGAATATGTAATCCAATGTTCCAATTGAATATTTGCAATACTAAGTACTTGTTCTCGAATTCTAATCTCATGAACACAATTGACATAATTGAATGCACGATTTGTCCACATTTGCACATGTTTGAATGCAAAACGTGCAAATTTGTGCACAAATGGTTTTGAACATGTTATCCAATGTTCCAATTGCATATTTACATTACTAAGCACTTGTTTTAGAGTTCTGAACTCATGAATACAATTGACATAATTGAATGAACAATTTGTGCACATTTGCGCATCTTTGAACGCAAAACTTAAACTCGTGCAAATTTATGCACAAATGGTTTTGAACAAGTTATGCAATCATCCAATTGCATATTTTCAATACTATGTACTTATTTTAGGATTCTAAACTCATGAATACAATTGACATAATTGAATGCAGAATTTGTACACATTTGCACATGTTTGAACCGAAAACGTGAACTCGTGCAAATTTGTTCACAAACGGTTTTGAACATGTTATCCAATGCTTCAATCGCATACTTAAAAATACTTAGTTCTTATTTTAGAGTTCTGAATTCATGAATACAATTGACGTAATTGAATGCATAATTTGTGCACATTTGCACATGCTTTGAACACAAAATGTGAACTCGCGCAAATTTGTGCGCAAATGGTTTTGAACATGCTATCCAATGTTCCCAATTGCATATTTACGATACTAATTACTTATTCATGAATTCTAAACTCATGAAAACAATTGACATAATTGAATGCACAATTTGTGCACATTTGCACACGTTCGAATGCAAAACGTGAACTCGTGCAAATTTGTGCACGAATAGTTTTGAACGTGTTATCCAATGTTCCAAATGCATATTTACAGTAACAATTGCTTATTTTAGGTTTTTGAACCGATGATTACAATTGACATAATTGAATGCACAATTTGTGCATATTTGCTCATGTTTAAACGCAAAACGTGAACCCTTGCAAATTTGTGCACAAATGGTATTGAAAATGTTATCCAATGTTCCAATGGCATATTTACAATACAAAGTACTTCTTTTAGAGTTCTTATCTCATGAATACAATTGACATAATTGAATGCGCAATTTGTGCACATTTGCACATGTTTGAACACAAAACGTGAACTCGTCCAAATTTGTGAACAAATGCTTTTGAACATGTTATCCAGTGCTGCAATTGTATATTTGAAATACTAGGTACTTATGCTAGAATTCTAAACTCATGAATACAATTGACATTATTGAATGCACAATTTGTGTGTATTTGCTCTTGTTTGAACGCAAAACGCGAACTTGTGCAAATTTAGGCACAAATGGTTTTGAACGTGTTATCCAATGCTCCAAGTGCATTTTTACAGTACTAATTACTTATTCTAGAATTCAAAACTCTTGAATACAATTGACAAGATTGAATGCACAATTTGTGCACATTTGCACATCTTTGAACGCTAAATTTGAACTCGTGCAAATTTATTCACAAATGGTTTTGAACATGTTATCCAATGTTCCGATTGCCTATTTTCAATGCTAAGTACTTATTTTAGAGTTCTGAACTCATGAATACGATCGATATAATTGGTTGCACAAATTGTGCACATGTTTGAGCGCAAAACTTAAACTCGTGCAAATTTGTGAACAAATGCTTTTGAACATGTAATCCAACGTTGCAATTGTATATTTTCAATAGTAAGTACTTGTTCTAGAATTCTCAACTCATGAACACAATCGACATAATTGAATGCACATTTGCACATGTTTGAAGGCAAAATGCGACCTCGTGCAAATTTGTGCACAAATGGTTTTGAACATGTTATCCAATGTTTCAATTGTATATTTTCAATGCTAAGTACTTATTTTAGAGTTCTGAACTCGTGAATACAATTGACATAATTGAATGCACACTTTGTGCACATTCGCACATGTTTGAACGCTAAACTTGAACTCGTGCAAATTTGTGGACAAATGCTTTCGAATATGTTATCCAATGTTCCAATTGAATATTTGCAATACTAAGCACTTGTTCTCGAATTCTAATCTCATGAACACAATTGACATAATTGAATGCACGATTTGTCCACATTTGCACATGTTTGAATGCAAAACATGCAAATTTGTGCACAAATGGTTTTGAACATGTTATCCAATTTTCCAATTGCATATTTACAAATACTAAGTACTTATTCTAGAGTTCTGAACTCATGAATACAATTGACATAATTGAATGCAGAATTTGTGCACATTTGCACACATTTGAACGCAAAACGTGAACTCGTAAAAATTTGCGAACAAATGCTTTTGAACATGTTATCCAATGTTGGAATGGCATATTTGAAGTACTAGGTACTCATTACAGAATTCTAAGCTCATGAATACAATTGACAGAATCGAATGCACAATTTATGCACATTTGTGCATCTTTGAACGCAAAACTTGAACTCGTGCAAATTTATGCACAAATGGTTTTGAACATGTTATACAATGTTCCAATTGCATATTTTCAATACCATGTACTTATTTTAGGATTCTAAACTCATGAATACAATTGACATAATTGAATGCAGAATTTGTACACATTTGCACATGTTTGAACCCAAAACGTGAACTCGTGCAAATTTGTGCACAAACGGTTTTGAACATGTTATGCAATGCTTTAATCACATACTTAAAAATACTTAGTTCTTATTTTAGAGTTTTGAATTCATGAATATAATTGACGTAATTGAATACACAATTTGTGGAGATTTGCACTTGCTTTGAACATAAAGCGTGAACTCACACAAATTTGTGCGCAAATGGTTTTGAACATGCTATCCAATGTTCCCAATTGCATATTTACGATACTAATTACTTATTCATGAATTCTAAACTCATGAAAACAATTGACATAATTGAATGCACAATTTGTGCACATTTGCACACGTTTGAATGCAAAATGTGAACTCGTGCAAATTTGTGCACAAATGGTATTGAACATGTTATCCAACGTTGCAATTGCATATTTTCAATAGTAAGTACATGTTCTAGAATTCTCAACTCATGAACACAATCGACATAATTGAATGCACATTTGCACATGTTTGAACGCAAAATGCGACCTCGTGCAAATTTGTGCACAAATGGTTTTGAACATGTTATCCAATGTTCCGATTGTATATTTTCAATGCTAAGTACTTATTTTAGAGTTCTGAACTCGTGAATACAATTGACATAATTGAATGCACACTTTGTGCACATTCGCACATGTTTGAACGCTAAACTTGAACTCGTGCAAATTTGTGGACAAATGCTTTCGAATATGTTATCCAATGTTCCAATTGAATATTTGCAATACTAAGTACTTGTTCTCGAATTCTAATCTCATGAACACAATTGACATAATTGAATGCACGATTTGTCCACATTTGCACATGTTTGAACGCAAAACGTGCAAATTTGTGCAGAAATGGTTTTGAACATGTTATCCAATGTTCCAATTGCATATTTACAAATACTAAGTACTTATTCTAGAGTTCTGAAATCATGAATACAATTGACATAATTGAATGCAGAATTTGTGCACATTTGCACACATTTGAACGTAAAATTTGAACTCGTGCAAATTTGTGAATAAATGCTTTTGAACATGTTATCCAATGTTGCAATTGCATATTTGCAGTACTAGGTACTCATTCCAGAATTCTAAACTCATGAATACAATTGACATAATCGAATGCACAATTTGTGCACATTAGCACATGTTTGAACGCAAAACGTGAACTCGTGCAAATTTGTGCACAAATGGTTTTGAACATGTTATCCAATGTTCTAATTGCATATTTACATTACTAAGCACTCATTTTAGAGTTCTGAACTCATGAATACAATTGACATAATTGAATGCACAATTTGTGCACATTTGCGCATCTTTGAACGCAAAACTTGAACTCGTGCAAATTTATGCACAAATGGTTTCGAACATGTTATACAATCTTCCAATTGCATATTTTCAATACTATGTACTTATTTTAAGATTCTAAACTCATGAATACAATTGACATAATTGAATGCAGAATTTGTACACATTTGCCCATGTTTGAACCCAAAACGTGAACTCGTGCAAATTTGTGCACAAACGGTTTTGAACATGTTATCCAATGCTTCAATCGCATACTTAAAAATACTTACTTCTTATTTTAGGGTTCTGAATTCATAAATACAATTGACGTAATTGAATACACAATTTGTGCACATTTGCACATGCTTTGAACACAAAACGTGAACTCACGCAAATTTGTGCGCAAATGGTTTTGAACATGCTATCCAATGTTCCCAATTGCATATTTACGATACTAATTACTTATTCATGAATTCTAAACTCATGAAAACAATTGACATAATTGAATGCACAATTTGTGCACATTTGCACATGTTTGAATGCAAAACGTGAACTCGTGCAAATTTGTGCACAAATGGTATTGAACATGTTATCCAATGTTCCAATGGCATATTTACAATACAAAGTACTTATTTTAGAGTTCTTATCTCATGAATACAATTGACATAATTGAATGTGTAATTTGTGCACATTTGCACATGTTTGTACGCAAAACGTGAACTCGTGCAAATTTGTGCACAAATGGTATTGAACATGTTATCCAATGTTCCAATGGCATATTTACAATACAAAGTACTTATTTTAGAGTTCTTATCTCATGAATACAATTGACATAATTGAATGCGCAATTTGTGCACATTTGCACATGTTTGTACGCAAAACGTGAACTCATGGAAATTTGTGAACAAATGCTTTTGAACATGTTATCCAGTGTTGCAATTGTATATTTGAAATACTAGGTACTTATGCTAGAGTTCTAAACTCATGAATACAATTGACATTATTGAATGCACAATTTGTGCATATTTGCTCATGTTTGAACGCAAAACGTGAACTTGTGCAAATTTAGGCACAAATGGTTTTGAACGTGTTATCCAATGCTCCAATTGCATTTTTACAGTACAAATTACTTATTCTAGAATTCAAAACTCTTGAATTCAATTGACAAGATTGAATGCACAATTTGTGCACATTTGCACATCTTTGAATGTAAAACTTGAACTCGTGCATATTTATTCACAAATGGTTTTGAACATGTTATCCAATGTTTTGAATGCATATTTTCAATACTAAGTACTTATTTTAGAGTTTTGAACTCATGAATACGATCGATATAATTGGATGCACAAATTGTGCACATTTTTTAGCGCAAAACTTGAACTCGTGCAAATTTATGAACAAATGCTTTTGAACATGTTATCCAATGTTGCAATTGCATATTTTCAATAGTAAGTACTTGTTCTAGAATTCTCAACTCATGAACACAATCGACATAATTGAATGCGCATTTGCACATGTTTGAACGCAAAATGCGACCTCGTGCAAATTTGTGCACAAATGGTTTTGAACATGTTATCCAATGTTTCGATTGTATATTTTCAATGCTAAGTACTTATTTTAGAGTTATGAACTCGTGAATACAATTGACATAATTGAATGCACACTTTGTGCACATTCGCACATGTTTGAACGCTAAACTTGAACTCGTGCAAATTTATGGACAAATGCTTTCGAATATGTTATCCAATGTTCCAATTGAATATTTGCAATACTAAGTACTTGTTCTCGAATTCTAATCTCATGAACACAATTGACATAATTGAATGCACGATTTGTCCACATTTGCACATGTTTGAACGTAAAACGTGCAAATTTGTGCACAAATGGTTTTGAACATGTTATCCAATGTTCCAATTGCATATTTACAAATACTAAGTACTTATTCTAGAGTTCTGAACTCATGAATACAATTGACATAATTGAATGCAGAATTTGTGCACATTTGCACACATTTGCACACATTTGAACGCAAAATGTGAACTCATGCAAATTTGCGAGCAAATGCTTTTGAACATGTTATCCAATGTTGCAATTGCATATTTGCAATACTAGGTACTCATTACAGAATTCTAAACTCATGAATACAATTGACAGAATCGAAAGCACAATTTGTGCACATTTGCACATGTTTGAACGCAAAACGTGAACTTGTGCAAATTTGTGCACAAATGGTTTTGAACATGTTATCCAATGTTCCAATTGCATATTTACATCACTAAGCACTTGTTTTAGAGTTCTGAACTCATGAATACAATTGACATAATTGAATGCACAATTTGTGCACATTTGCGCATCTTTGAACGCAAAACTTGAACTCGTGCAAATTTATGCACAAATGGTTTTGAACATGTTATACAATGTTCCAATTGCATATTTTCAATACTAAGTACTTATTTTAGAGTTCTGAACTCATGAATACGATCGATATAATTGGATGCACAAATTGTGCACATGTGTGAGTGCAAAACTTGAACTCGTGCAAATTTGTGAACAAATGCTTTTGAACATGTTATCCAATGTTGCAATTGCATATTTTCAATAGTAAGTACTTGTTCTAGAATTCTCAACACATGAACACAATCGACATAATTGAATGCACATTTGCACATGTTTGAACGCAAAATGCGACCTCGTGTAAATTTGTGCACAAATGGTTTTGAACATGTTATCCAATGTTCTGATTGTATATTTTCAATGCTAAGTACTTATTTTAGAGTTCTGAACTCATGAATACAATTGACATAATTGAATGCACACTTTGTGCACATTCGCACATGTTTGAACGCTAAACTTGAACTCGTGCAAATTTGTGGACAAATGCTTTCGAATATGTTATCCAATGTTCTAATTGAATATTTGCAATACTAAGTACTTGTTCTCGAATTCTAATCTCATGAACACAATTGACATAATTGAATGCACGATTTGTCCACATTTGCACATGTTTGAACGCAAACGTGCAAATTTGTGCACAAATGGTTTTGAACATGTTATCCAATGTTCCAATTGCATATTTACAAATACTAAGTACTTATTCTAGAGTTCTGAAATCATGAATACAATTGACATAATTGAATGCAGAATTTGTGCACATTTGCACACATTTGAACGCAAAATTTGAACTCGTGCAAATTTGTGAATTAATGCTTACGAACATGTTATCCAATGTTGCAATTGCATATTTGCAGTACTAGGTACTCATTCCAGAATTCTAAACTCATGAATACAATTGACAGAATCGAATGCACAATTTGTGCACATTTGCACATGTTTGAACGCAAAACGTGAACTCGTGCAAATTTGTGCACAAATGGTTTTGAACATGTTATCCAATGTTCCAATTGCATATTTACATTACTAAGCGCTCGTTTTAGAGTTCTGAACTCATGAATACAATTGACATAATTGAATGCACAATTTGTGCACATTTGCGCATCTTTGAACGCAAAACTTGAACTCGTGCAAATTTATGCACAAATGGTTTTGAACATGTTATACAATCTTCCAATTGCATATTTTCAATACTATGTACTTATTTTAGGATTCTAAACTCATGAATACAATTGACATAATTGAATGCAGAATTTGTACACATTTGCACATGTTTGAACCCAAAACGTGAACTCGTGCAAATTTGTGCACAAACGGTTTTGAACATGTTATCCAATGCTTCAATCGCATACTCAAAAATACTTACTTCTTATTTTAGGGTTCTAAATTCATAAATACAATTGACGTAATTGAATGCACAATTTGTGCACATTTGCACATGCTTTGAACACAAAACGTGAACTCGCGCAAATTTGTGAGCAAATGGTTTTGAACATGCTATCCAATCTTCCCAATTGCATATTTACGATACTAATTACTTATTCATGAATTCTAAACTCATGAAAACAATTGACATAATTGAATGCACAATTTGTGCACATTTGCACAAGTTTGAATGCAAAACGTGAACCCTTGCAAATTTGTGCACAAATGGTATTGAACATGTTATCCAATGTTCCAATGGCATATTTACAATACAAAGTACTTATTTTAGAGTTCTTATCTCATGAATACAATTGACATAATTGAATGCGCAATTTGTGCACATTTGCACATGTTTGTACGCAAAACGTGAACTCATGGAAATTTGTGAACAAATGCTTTTGAACATGTTATCCAGTGTTGCAATTGTATATTTGAAATACTAGGTACTTATGCTAGAGTTCTAAACTCATGAATACAATTGACATTATTGAATGCACAATTTGTGCATATTTGCTCATGTTTGAACGCAAAACGTGAACTTGTGCAAATTTAGGCACAAATGGTTTTGAACGTGTTATCCAATGCTCCAATTGCATTTTTACAGTACTAATTACTTATTCTAGAATTCAAAACTCTTGAATTCAATTGACAAGATTGAATGCACAATTTGTGCACATTTGCACATCTTTGAATGTAAAACTTGAACTCGTGCAAATTTATTCACAAATGGTTTTGAACATGTTATCCAATGTTTTGAATGCATATTTTCAATACTAAGTACTTATTTTAGAGTTTTGAACTCATGAATACGATCGATATAATTGGATGCACAAATTGTGCACATGTTTGAGCGCAAAACTTGAACTCGTGCAAATTTGTGAACAAATGCTTTTGAACATGTTATCCAACGTTGCAATTGCGTATTTTCAATAGTAAGTACTTGTTCTAGAATTCTCAACTCATGAACACAATCGACATAATTGAATGCGCATTTGCACATGTTTGAACACAAAATGCGACCTCGTCCAAATTTATGCACAAATGGTTTTGAACATGTTATCCAATGTTTCGATTGTATATTTTCAATGCTAAGTACTTATTTTAGAGTTCTGAACTCGTGAATACAATTGACATAATTGAATGCACACTTTGTGCACATTCGCACATGTTTGAACGCTAAACTTGAACTCGTGCAAATTTATGGACAAATGCTTTCGAATATGTTATCCAATGTTCCAATTGAATATTTGCAATACTAAGTACTTGTTCTCGAATTCTAATCTCATGAACACAATTGACATAATTGAATGCACGATTTGTCCACATTTGCACATGTTTGAACGTAAAACGTGCAAATTTGTGCACAAATGGTTTTGAACATGTTGTCCAATGTTCCAATTGCATATTTACAAATACTAAGTACTTATTCTAGAGTTCTGAACTCATGAATACAATTGACATAATTGAATGCAGAATTTGTGCACATTTGCACACATTTGCACACATTTGAACGCAAAATGTGAACTCATGCAAATTTGCAAACAAATGCTTTTGAACATGTTATCCAATGTTGTAATTGTATATTTGCAATACTAGGTACTCATTACAGAATTCTAAACTCATGAATACAATTGACAGAATCGAATGCACAATTTGTGCACATTTGCACATGTTTGAACGCAAAACGTGAACTTGTGCAAATTTGTGCACAAATGGTTTTGAACATGTTATCCAATGTTCCAATTGCATATTTACATCACTAAGCACTTGTTTTAGAGTTCTGAACTCATGAATACAATTGACATAATTGAATGCACAATTTGTGCACATTTGCGCATCTTTGAACACAAAACTTGAACTCGTGCAAATTTATGCACAAATGGTTTTGAACATGTTATACAATGTTCCAATTGCATATTTTCAATACTAAGTACTTATTTTAGAGTTCTGAACTCATGAATACGATCGATATAATTGGATGCACAAATTGTGCACATGTTTGAGTGCAAAACTTGAACTCGTGCAAATTTGTGAACAAATGCTTTTGAACATGTTATCCAATGTTGCAATTGCATATTTTCAATAGTAAGTACTTGTTCTAGAATTCTCAACACATGAACACAATCGACATAATTGAATGCACATTTGCACATGTTTGAACGCAAAATGCGACCTCGTGTAAATTTGTGCACAAATGGTTTTGAACATGTTATCCAATGTTCTGATTGTATATTTTCAATGCTAAGTACTTATTTTAGAGTTCTGAACTCGTGAATACAATTGACATAATTGAATGCACACTTTGTGCACATTCGCACATGTTTGAACGCTAAACTTGAACTCGTGCAAATTTGTGGACAAATGCTTTCGAATTTGTTATCCAATGTTCCAATTGAATATTTGCAATACTAAGTACTTGTTCTCGAATTCTAATCTCATGAACATAATTGACATAATTGAATGCACGATTTGTCCACATTTGCACATGTTTGAACGCAAAACGTGTGAATTTGTGCACAAATGGTTTTGAACATGTTATCCAATGTTCCAATTGCATATTTACAAATACTAAGTACTTATTCTAGAGTTCTGAAATCATGAATACAATTGACATAATTGAATGCAGAATTTGTGCACATTTGCACACATTTGAACGCAAAATTTGAACTCGTACAAATTTATGAATAAATGCTTTTGAACATGTTATCCAATGTTGCAAGTGCATATTTGCAGTACTAGGTACTCATTCCAGAATTCTAAACTCATGAATACAATTGACAGAATCGAATGCACAATTTATGCACATTTGCACATGTTTGAACGCAAAACGTGAACTCGTGCAAATTTGTGCACAAATGGTTTTGAACATGTTATCCAATGTTCCAATTGCATATTTCCATTACTAAGCACTCGTTTTAGAGTTCTGAACTCATGAATACAATTGACATAATTGAATGCACAATTTGTGCACATTGGCGCATCTTTGAACGCAAAACTTGAACTCGTGCAAATTTATGCACAAATGGTTTTGAACATGTTATACAATCTTCCAATTGAATATTTTCAATACTATGTACTTATTTTAGGATTCTAAACTCATGAACACAATTGACATAATTGAATGCAGAATTTGTACACATTTGCACATGTTTGAACCCAAAACGTGAACTCGTGCAAATTTGTGCACAAACGGTTTTGAACATGTTATCCAATGCTTCAATCGCATACTTAAAAATACTTACTTCTTATTTTAGGGTTCTGAATTCATGAATACAATTGACGTAATTGAATGCACAATTTGTGCACATTTGCACATGCTTTGAACACAAAACGTGAACTCGCGCAAATTTGTGCGCAAATGGTTTTGAACATGCTATCCAATGTTCCCAATTGCATATTTACGATACTAATTACTTATTCATGAATTCTAAATGCATGAAAAAAATTGACATAATTGAATGCACAATTTTTGCACATTTGCACACGTTTGAATGCAAAACGTGAACTCATGCAAATTTGTGCACAAATGGTATTGAACATGTTATCCAATGTTCCAATGGCATATTTACAATACAAAGTACTTATTTTAGAGTTCTTATCTCATGAATACAATTGACATAATTGAATGCGCAATTTGTGCACATTTGCACATGTTTGAACGCAAAACGTGAACTCGTGGAAATTTGAGAACAAATGCTTTTGAACATGTTATCCAGTGTTGCAATTGTATATTTGAAATACTAGGTACTTATGCTAGAATTCTAAACTCATGAATACAATTGACATTATTGAATGCACAATTTGTGCATATTTGCTCATGTTTGAACGCAAAACGTGAACTTATGCAAATTTAGGCACAAATGGTTTTGAACGTGTTATCCAATGCTCCAATTGCATTTTTACAGTACTAATTACTTATTCTAGAATTCAAAACTCTGGAATTCAATTGACAAGATTGAATGCGCAATTTGTGCACATTTGCACATCTTTGAATGTAAAACTTGAACTCGTGCAAATTTATTCACAAATGGTTTTGAACATGTTATCCAATGTTTTGAATGCATATTTTCAATACTAAGTACTTATTTTAGAGTTCTGAACTCATGAATATGATCGATATAATTGGATGCACAAATTGTGCACATGTTTGAGCGCAAAACTTGAACTCGTGCAAATTTGTGAACAAATGCTTTTGAACATGTTATCCAACATTGCAATTGCATATTTTCAATAGTAAGTACTTGTTCTAGAATTCTCAACTCATGAACACAATCGACATAATTGAATGCACATTTGCACATGTTTGAACGCAAAATGCGACCTCGTGGAAATTTGTGCACAAATGGTTTTGAACATGTTATCCAATGTTCCGATTGTATATTTTCAATGCTAAGTACTTATTTTAGAGTTCTGAACTCGTGAATACAATTGACATAATTGAATGCACACTTTGTGCACATTCGCACATGTTTGAACGCTAAACTTGAACTCGTGCAAATTTGTGGACAAATGCTTTCGAATATGTTATCCAATGTTCCAATTGAATATTTGCAATACTAAGTACTTGTTCTCGAATTCTAATCTCATGAACACAATTGACATAATTGAATGCATGATTCATCCACATTTGCACATGTTTGAACGCAAAACATGGAAATTTGTGCACAAATGGTTTTGAACATGTTATCCAATGTTCCAATTGCATATTTACAAATACTAAGTACTTATTCTAGAGTTCTGAAATCATGAATACAATTGACATAATTGAATGCAGAATTTGTCCATATTTGCACACATTTGAACGCAAAATTTGAACTCGTGCAAATTTTGTGAATAAATGCTTTTGAACATATTAGCCAATGTTGCAATTGCATATTTGTAGTACTAGGTACTCATTCCAGAATTCTAAACTCATGAATACAATTGACAGAATCGAATGCACAATTTGTGCACATTTGCACATGTTTGAATGCAAAACGTGAACTCGTGCAAATTTGTGCACAAATGGTTTTGAACATGTTATCCAATGTTCCAATTGCATATTTACATTACTAAGCACTTGTTTTAGAGTTCTGAACTCAAGAATACAATTGACATAATTGAATGCACAATTTGTGCACATTTGCGCATCTTTGAACGCAAAACTTGAACTCGTGCAAATTTATGCACAAATGGTTTTGAACATGTTATACAATCTTCCAATTGCAGATTTTCAATACTATGTACTTATTTTAGGATTCTAAACTCATGAATACAATTGACATAATTGAATGCAGAATTTGTACACATTTACACATGTTTGAACCCAAAGCGTGAACTCGTGCAAATTTGTGCACAAACGGTTTTGAACATGTTATCCAATGTTCCCAATTGCCTATTTACGATACTAATTACTTATTCATGAATTCTAAACTCATGAAAACAATTGACATAATTGAATGCACAATTTGTGCACATTTGCACACGTTTGAATGCAAAACGTGAACTCGTGCAAATTTGTGCTCGAATGGTTTTGAACGTGTTATCCAATGTTCCAAATGCATATTTACAGTAACAATTGCTTATTTTAGGTTTCTGAACCGATGATTACAATTGACATAATTGAATGCACAATTTGTACATATTTACTCATGTTTAAACGCAAAACGTGAACCCTTGCAAATTTGTGCACAAATGGTATTGAACATGTTATCCAATGTTCCAATGGCATATTTACAATACAAAGTACTTATTTTAGAGTTCTTATCTAATGAATACAATTGACATAATTGAATGCGCAATTTGTGCACATTTGTACATGTTTGAACGCAAAACGTGAACTCGTGGAAATTTGTGAACAAATGCTTTTGAACATGTTATCCAGTGCTGCAATTGTATATTTGAAATACTAGGTACTTATGCTAGAATTCTAAACTCATGAATACAATTGACATAATCGAATGCACAATTTGTGCACATTAGCACATGTTTGAACGCAAAACGTGAACTCGTGCAAATTTGTGCACAAATGGTTTTGAACATGTTATCCAATGTTCCAATTGCATATTTACATTACTAAGCACTCATTTTAGAGTTCTGAACTCATGAATACAATTGACATAATTGAATGCACAATTTGTGCACATTTGCGCATCTTTGAACGCAAAACTTGAACTCGTGCAAATTTATGCACAAATGGTTTCGAACATGTTATACAATCTTCCAATTGCATATTTTCAATACTATGAACTTATTTTAAGATTCTAAACTCATGAATACAATTGACATAATTGAATGCAGAATTTGTACACATTTGCCCATGTTTGAACCCAAAACGTGAACTCGTGCAAATTTGTGCACAAACGGTTTTGAACATGTTATCCAATGCTTTAATCGCATACTTAAAAATACTTACTTCTTATTTTAGGGTTCTGAATTCATAAATATAATTGACGTAATTGAATACACAATTTGTGCACATTTGCACATGCTTTGAACACAAAACGTGAACTCACGCAAATTTGTGCGCAAATGGTTTTGAACATGCTATCCAATGTTCCCAATTGCATATTTACGATACTAATTACTTATTCATGAATTCTAAACTCATGAAAACAATTGACATAATTGAATGCACAATTTGTGCACATTTGCACATGTTTGAATGCAAAACGTGAACTCGTGCAAATTTGTGCACAAATGGTATTGAACATGTTATCCAATGTTCCAATGGCATATTTACAATACAAAGTACTTATTTTAGAGTTCTTATCTCATGAATACAATTGACATAATTGAATGCGTAATTTGTGCACATTTGCACATGTTTGTACGCAAAACGTGAACTCGTGCAAATTTGTGCACAAATGGTATTGAACATGTTATCCAATGTTCCAATGGTATATTTACAATACAAAGTACTTATTTTAGAGTTCTTATCTCATGAATACAATTGACATAATTGAATGCGCAATTTGTGCACATTTGCACATGTTTGTACGCAAAACGTGAACTCATGGAAATTTGTGAACAAATGCTTTTGAACATGTTATCCAGTGTTGCAATTGTATATTTGAAATACTAGGTACTTATGCTAGAGTTCTAAACTCATGAATACAATTGACATTATTGAATGCACAATTTGTGCATATTTGCTCATGTTTGAACGCAAAACGTGAACTTGTGCAAATTTAGGCACAAATGGTTTTGAACGTGTTATCCAATGCTCCAATTGCATTTTTACAGTACAAATTACTTATTCTAGAATTCAAAACTCTTGAATTCAATTGACAAGATTGAATGCACAATTTGTGCACATTTGCACATCTTTGAATGTAAAACTTGAACTCGTGCAAATTTATTCACAAATGGTTTTGAACATGTTATCCAATGTTTTGAATGCATATTTTCAATACTAAGTACTTATTTTAGAGTTTTGAACTCTTGAATACGATCGATATAATTGGATGCACAAATTGTGCACATTTTTTAGCGCAAAACTTGAACTCGTGCAAATTTGTGAACAAATGCTTTTGAACATGTTATCCAATGTTGCAATTGCATATTTTCAATAGTAAGTACTTGTTCTAGAATTCTCAACTCATGAACACAATCGACATAATTGAATGCGCATTTGCACATGTTTGAACGCAAAATGCGACCTCGTGCAAATTTGTGCACAAATGGTTTTGAACATGTTATCCAATGTTTCGATTGTATATTTTCAATGCTAAGTACTTATTTTAGAGTTATGAACTCGTGAATACAATTGACATAATTGAATGCACACTTTGTGCACATTCGCACATGTTTGAACGCTAAACTTGAACTCGTGCAAATTTATGGACAAATGCTTTCGAATATGTTATCCAATGTTCCAATTGAATATTTGCAATACTAAGTACTTGTTCTCGAATTCTAATCTCATGAACACAATTGACATAATTGAATGCACGATTTGTCCACATTTGCACATGTTTGAACGTAAAACGTGCAAATTTGTGCACAAATGGTTTTGAACATGTTATCCAATGTTCCAATTGCATATTTACAAATACTAAGTACTTATTCTAGAGTTCTGAACTCATGAATACAATTGACATAATTGAATGCAGAATTTGTGCACATTTGCACACATTTGCACACATTTGAACGCAAAATGTGAACTCATGCAAATTTGTGAGCAAATGCTTTTGAACATGTTATCCAATGTTGCAATTGCATATTTGCAATACTAGGTACTCATTACAGAATTCTAAACTCATGAATACAATTGACAGAATCGAATGCACAATTTGTGCACATTTGCACATGTTTGAACGCAAAACGTGAACTTGTGCAAATTTGTGCACAAATGGTTTTGAACATGTTATCCAATGTTCCAATTGCATATTTACATCACTAAGCACTTGTTTTAGAGTTCTGAACTCATGAATACAATTGACATAATTGAATGCACAATTTGTGCACATTTGCGCATCTTTGAACGCAAAACTTGAACTCGTGCAAATTTATGCACAAATGGTTTTGAACATGTTATACAATGTTCCAATTGCATATTTCCAACACTAAGTACTTATTTTAGAGTTCTGAACTCATGAATACGATCGATATAATTGGATGCACAAATTGTGCACATGTTTGAGTGCAAAACTTGAACTCGTGCAAATTTGTGAACAAATGCTTTTGAACATGTTATCCAATGTTGCAATTGCATATTTTCAATAGTAAGTACTTGTTCTAGAATTCTCAACACATGAACACAATCGACATAATTGAATGCACATTTGCACATGTTTGAACGCAAAATGCGACCTCATGTAAATTTGTGCACAAATGGTTTTGAACATGTTATCCAATGTTCTGATTGTATATTTCAATGCTAAGTACTTATTTTAGAGTTCTGAACTCGTGAATACAATTGACATAATTGAATGCACACTTTGTGCACATTCGCACATGTTTGAACGCTAAACTTGAACTCGTGCAAATTTGTGGACAAATGCTTTCGAATATGTTATCCAATGTTCTAATTGAATATTTGCAATACTAAGTACTTGTTCTCGAATTCTAATCTCATGAACACAATTGACATAATTGAATGCACGATTTGTCCACATTTGCACATGTTTGAACGCAAACGTGCAAATTTGTGCACAAATGGTTTTGAACATGTTATCCAATGTTCCAATTGCATATTTACAAATACTAAGTACTTATTCTAGAGTTCTGAAATCATGAATACAATTGACATAATTGAATGCAGAATTTGTGCACATTTGCACACATTTGAACGCAAAATTTGAACTCGTGCAAATTTGCGAACAAATGCTTTTGAACATGTTATCCAATGTTGCAATTGCATATTTGCAGCACTAGGTACTCATTACAGAATTCTAAACTCATGAATACAATTGACAGAATCGAATGCACAATTTGTGCACATTTGCACATGTTTGAACGCAAAACGTGAACTCGTGAAAATTTGTGCACAAATGGTTTTGAACATGTTATCCAATGTTCCAATTGCATATTTACATTACTAAGCACTTGTTTTAGAGTTCTGAACTCATGTATACAATTGACATAATTGAATGCACAATTTGTGCACATTTGCGCATCGTTGAACGCAAAACTCGAACTCGTACAAATTTATGCACAAATGGTTTTGAACATGTTATACAACGTTCCAATTGCATATTTTCAATACTATGTACTTATTTTAGGATTCTAAACTCACGAATACAATTGACATAATTGAATGCAGAATTTGTACACATTTGCACATGTTTGAACCCAAAACGTGAACTCGTGCAAATTTGTGCACAAACGGTTTTGAACATGTTATCCAATGCTTCAATCGCATACTTCAAAATACTTAGTTCTTATTTTAGAGTTCTGAATTCATGAATACAATTGACGTAATTGAATGCACAATTTGTGCACATTTGCACATGCTTTGAACACAAAACGTGAACTCGCGTAAATTTGTGCGCAAATGGTTTTGAACATGCTATCCAATGTTCCCAATTGCATATTTACGATACTAATTACTTATTCATGAATTCTAAACTCATGAAAACAATTGACATAATTGAATGCACAATTTGTGCACATTTGCACACGTTTAAATGCAAAACGTGAACTCGTGCAAATTTGTGCACGAATGGTTTTGAACGTGTTATCCAATGTTCCAAATGCATATTTACAATAAGAATTGCTTATTTTAGGTTTCTGAACCGATGATTACAATTGACATAATTGAATGCACAATTTGTGCATATTTGCTCATGTTTAAACGCAAAACGTGAACCCTTGCAAATTTGTGCACAAATGGTATTGAACATGTTATCCAATGTTCCAATGGCATATTTACAATACAAAGTACTTATTTTAGAGTTCTTATCTCATGAATACAATTGACATAATTGAATGCGCAATTTGTGCACATTTGCACATGTTTGAACGCAAAACGTGAACTCGTGAAATTTGTGAACAAATGCTTTTGAACATGTTATCCAGTGCTGCAATTGTATATTTGAAATACTAGGTACTTATGCTAGAATTCTAAACTCATGAATACAATTGACATTATTGAATGCACAATTTGTGCATATTTGCTCATGTTTGAACGCAAAACGTGAACTTGTGCAAATTTAGGCACAAATGGTTTTGAACGTGTTATCCAATGCTCCAATTGCATTTTTACAGTACTAATTACTTATTCTAGAATTCAAAACTCTTGAATACAATTGACAAGATTGAATGCACAATTTGTGCACATTTGCACATCTTTGAACGCAAAACTTGAACTCGTGCAAATTTATTCACAAATGGTTTTGAACATGTTATCCCATGTTCCGATTGCATATTTTCAATACTAAGTACTTATTTTAGAGTTCTGAACTAATGAATACGATCGATATAATTGGATGCACAAATTGTGCACATGTATGAGCGCAAAACTTGAACTCGTGCAAATTTGTGAACAAATGCTTTTGAACATGTTATCCAACGTTGCAATTGCATATTTTCAATAGTAAGTACTTGTTCTAGAATTCTCAACTCATGAACACAATCGACATAATTAAATGCACATTTGCACATGTTTGAACGCAAAATGCGACCTAATGGAAATTTGTGCAAAATTGGTTTTGAACATGTTATCCAATGTTCCCATTGTATATTTTCAATGCTAAGTACTTATTTTAGAGTTCTGAACTCATGAATACAATTGACATAATTGAATGCACACTTTGTGCACATTCGCACATGTTTGAACTCTAAACTTGAACTCGTGCAAATTTGTGGACAAATGCTTTCGAATATGTTATCCAATGTTCCAATTGAATATTTGCAATACTAAGTACTTGTTCTCGAATTCTAATCTCATGAACACAATTGACATAATTGAATGCACGATTTGTCCACATTTGCATATGTTTGAACGCAAAACGTGCAAATTTGTGCACAAATGGTTTTGAACATGTTATCCAATTTTCCAATTGCATATTTACAAATGCTAAGTACTTATTCTAGAGTTCTGAAATAATGAATACAATTGACATAATTGAATGCAGAATGTGTGCATATTTGCACACATTTGAACGCAAAATGTGAACTCATGCAAATTTGCGAACAAATGCTTTTGAACATGTTATCCAATGTTGCAATTGCATATTTGCAGTACTAGGTACTCATTACAGAATTCTAAACACATGAATACAATTGACAGAATCGAATGCACAATTTGTGCACATTTGCACATGTTTGAACGCAAAATGTGAACTCGTGCAAATTTGTGCACAAATGGTTTTGAACATGTTATCCAATGTTCCAATTGCATATTTACATTACTAAGCACTTGTTTTAGAGTTCTAAAATCATGAATACAATTGACATAATTGAATGCACAATTTGTGCACATTTGCGCATCTTTGAACGCAAAACTTGAACTCGTGCAAATTTATGCACAAATGGTTTTGAACATGTTATACAATCTTCCAATTGCATATTTTCAATACTATGTACTTATTTTAGGATTCTAAACTCATGAACACAATTGACATAATTGAATGTAGAATTTGTACACATTTGCACATATTTGAACCCAAAACGTGAACTCGTGCAAATTTGTGCACAAACGGTTTTGAACATGTTATCCAATGCTTCAATCGCATACTTAAAAATACTTAGTTCTTATTTTAGGGTTCTGAATTCATGAATACAATTGACGTAATTGAATGCACAATTTGTGCACATTTGCACATGCTTTGAACACAAAATGTGAACTCGCGCAAATTTGTGCGCAAATGGTTTTGAACATGCTATCCAATGTTCCCAATTACATATTTACGGTACTAATTACTTATTCATGAATTCTAAACTCATGAAAACAATTAACATAATTGAATGCACAATTTGTGCACATTTGCACACGTTTGAATGCAAAACGTGAACTCCTGCAAATTTGTGCTCGAATGGTTTTGAACGTGTTATCCAATGTTCCAAATGCATATTTACAGTAACAATTGCTTATTTTAGGTTTCTAAACCGATGATTACAATTGACATAATTGAATGCACAATTTGTGCATATTTGCTCATGTTTAAACGCAAAATGTGAACCCTTGCAAATTTGTGCACAAATGGTATTGAACATGTTATCCAATGTTCCAATGGCATATTTACAATACAAAGTACTTATTTTAGAGTTCTTATCTCATGAATACAATTGACATAATTGAATGCACAATTTGTGCACATTTGCACATGTTTGAACGCAAAACGTGAACTCGTGCAAATTTGTGAACAAATGCTTTTGAACATGTTATCCAGTGCTGCAATTGTATATTTGAAATACTAGGTACTTATGCTAGAATTCTAAACTCATGAATACAATTGACATTATTGAATGCACAATTTGTGCATATTTGCTCATGTTTGAACGCAAAACGTGAACTTGTGCAAATTTAGGCACAAATGGTTTTGAACGTGTTATCAAATGCTCCAATTGCATTTTTATAGTACTAATTACTTATTCTAGAATTCAAAACTCTTGAATACAATTGACAAGATTGAATGCACAATTTGTGCACATTTGCACATCTTTGAACGCAAAACTTGAACTCGTGCAAATTTATTCACAAATGGTTTTGAACATGTTATCCCATGTTCCGATTGCATATTTTCAATACTAAGTACTTATTTTAGAGTTCTGAACTCATGAATACGATCGATATAATTGGATGCACAAATTGTGCACATGTATGAGCGCAAAACTTGAACTCGTGCAAATTTGTGAACAAATGCTTTTGAACATGTTATCCAACGTTGCAATTGCATATTTTCAATAGTAAGTACTTGTTCTAGAATTCTCAACTCATGAACACAATCGACATAATTGAATGCCCATCTGCACATGTTTGAACGCAAAATGCGACCTCATGGAAATTTGTGCACAAGTGGTTTTGAACATGTTATCCAATGTTCCGATTGTATATTTTCATTGCTAAGTACTTATTTTAGAGTTCTGAACTCGTGAATACAATTGACATAATTGAATGCACACTTTGTGCACATTCGCACATGTTTGAACGCTAAACTTGAACTCGTGCAAATTTGTGGACAAATGCTTTCGAATATGTTATCCAATGTTCCAATTGAATATTAGCAATACTAAGTACTTGTTCTCGAATTCTAATCTCATGAACACAATTGACATAATTGAATGCACGATTTGTCCACATTTGCACATGTTCGAACGCAAAACGTGCAAATTTGTGCACAAATGGTTTTGAACATGTTATCCAATGTTCCAATTGCATATTTACAAATACTAAGTACTTATTCTAGACTTCTAAATTCATGAATACAATTGACATAATTGAATGCAGAATTTGTGCACATTTGCACACATTTGAACGCAAAACGTGAACTCGTGCAAATTTGCGAACAAATGCTTTTGAACATGTTATCCAATGTTGCAATTGCATATTTGCAGTACTAGGTACTCATTACAGAATTCTAAACTCATGAATACAATTGACAGAATCGAATGCACAATTTGTGCACATTTGCACATGTTTGAACGCAAAACGTGAACTCGTGCAAATTTGTGCACAAATGGTTTTGAACATGTTATCCAATGTTCCAATTGCATATTTACATTACTAAGCACTTGTTTTAGAGTTCTGAACTCATGAATACAATTGACATAATTGAATGCACAATTTGTGCACATTTGCGCATCTTTGAACGCAAAACTCGAACTTGTACAAATTTAAGCACAAATGGTTTTGAACATGTTATACAACATTCCAATTGCATATTTTCAATACTATGTACTTATTTTAGGATTCTAAACTCATGAATACAATTGACATAATTGAATGCAGAATTTGTACACATTTGCACATGTTTGAACCCAAAACTTGAACTCGTGCAAATTTGTGCACAAACGGTTTTGAACATGTTATCCAATGCTTCAATCGCATACTTCAAAATACTTAGTTCTTATTTTAGAGTTCTGAATTCATGAATACAATTGACGTAATTGAATGCACAATTTGTGCACATTTGCACATGCTTTGAACACAAAACGTGAACTCGCGTAAATTTGTGCGCAAATGGTTTTGAACATGCTATCCAATGTTCCCAATTGCATATTTACGATACTAATTACTTATTCATGAATTCTAAACTCATGAAAACAATTGACATAATTGAATGCACAATTTGTGCACATTTGCACACGTTTAAATGCAAAACGTGAACTCGTGCAAATTTGTGCACGAATGGTTTTGAACGTGTTATCCAATGTTCCAAATGCATATTTACAGTAACAATTGCTTATTTTAGGTTTCTGAACCGATGATTACAATTGACATAATTGAATGCACAATTTGTGCATATTTGCTCATGTTTAAACGCAAAACGTGAACCCTTGCAAATTTGTGCACAAATGGTATTGAACATGTTATCCAATGTTCCAATGGCATATTTACAATACAAAGTACTTATTTTAGAGTTCTTATCTCATGAATACAATTGACATAATTGAATGCGCAATTTGTGCACATTTGCACATGTTTGAACGCAAAACGTGAACTCGTGCAAATTTGTGAACAAATGCTTTTGAACATGTTATCCAGTGCTGCAATTGTATATTTGAAATACTAGGTACTTATGCTAGAATTCTAAACTCATGAATACAATTGACATTATTGAATGCACAATTTGTGCATATTTGCTCATGTTTGAACGCAAAACGTGACCTTGTGCAAATTTAGGCACAAATGGTTTTGAACGTGTTATCCAATGCTCCAATTGCATTTTTACAGTACTAATTACTTATTCTAGAATTCAAAACTCTTGAATACAATTGACAAGATTGAATGCACAATTTGTGCACATTTGCACATCTTTGAACGCAAAACTTGAACTCGTGCAAATTTATTCACAAATGGTTTTGAACATGTTATCCAATGTTCCGATTGCATATTTTCAATACTAAGTACTTATTTTAGAGTTCTGAACTAATGAATACGATCGATATAATTGGATGCACAAATTGTGCACATGTATGAGCGCAAAACTTGAACTCGTGCAAATTTGTGAACAAATGCTTTTGAACATGTTATCCAACGTTGCAATTGCATATTTTCAATAGTAAGTACTTGTTCTAGAATTCTCAACTCATGAACACAATCGACATAATTGAATGCACATTTGCACATGTTTGAACGCAAAATGCGACCTCGTGGAAATTTGTGCACAAATGGTTTTGAACATGTTATCCAATGTTCCCATTGTATATTTTCAATGCTAAGTACTTATTTTAGAGTTCTGAACTCGTGAATACAATTGACATAATTGAATGCACACTTTGTGCACATTCGCACATGTTTGAACGCTAAACTTGAACTCGTGCAAATTTGTGGACAAATGCTTTCGAATATGTTATCCAATGTTCCAATTGAATATTTGCAATACTAAGTACTTGTTCTCGAATTCTAATCTCATGAACACAATTGACATAATTGAATGCACGATTTGTCCACATTTACACATGTTTGAATGCAAAACGTGCAAATTTGTGCACAAATGGTTTTGAACATGTTATCCAATGTTCCAATTGCATATTTACAAATGCTAAGTACTTATTCTAGAGTTGTGTAATAATGAATACAATGACATAATTGAATGCAGAATTTGTGCACATTTGCACACATTTGAACGCAAAATGTGAACTCGTGCAAATTTGTGAACAAATGCTTTTGAACATGTTATCCAATGTTGCAATTGCATATTTGCAGTACTAGGTACTCATTACAGAATTCTAAACTCATGAATACAATTGACAGAATCAAATGCACAATTTGTGCACATTTGCACATGTTTGAACGCAAAACGTGAACTCGTGCAAATTTGTGCCCAAATGGTTTTGAACATGTTATCCAATGTTCCAATTGCATATTTACATTACTAAGCACTTGTTTTAGAGTTCTGAACTCATGAATACAATTGACATAATTGAATGCACAATTTATGCACATTTGCGCATCTTTGAACACAAAACATGAACTCGTGCAAATTTATGCACAAATGGTTTTGAGCATGTTATACAATGTTCCAATTGCATATTTTCAATACTATGTACTTATTTTAGGATTCTAAAATCATGAATACAATTGACATAATTGAATGCAGAATTTGTACACATTTGCACATGTTTGAACCCAAAACGTGAACTCGTGCAAATTTGTGCACAAACGGTTTTGAACATGTTATCCAATGCTTCAATCGCATACTTAAAAATACTTAGTTCTTATTTTAGGGTTCTGAATTCATGAATACAATTGACGTAATTGAATGCACAATTTGTGCACATTTGCACATGCTTTGAACACAAAACGTGAACTCGAGCAAATTTCTGTGCAAATGGTTTTGAACATACTATCCAATGTTCCCAATTGCATATTTACGATACTAATTACTTATTCATGAATTCTAAACTCATGAAAACAATTGACATAATTGAATGCACAATTTGTGCACATTTGCACATGTTTGAATGAAAAACGTGAACTCGTGCAAATTTAGGCACAAATGGTTTTGAACGTGTTATCCAATGCTCCAATTGCATTTTTACAGTACTAATTACTTATTCTAGAATTCAAAACTCTTGAATACAATTGACAAGATTGAATGCACAATTTGTGCACATTTGCACATCTTTGAACGCAAAACTTGAACTCGTGCAAATTTATTCACAAATGGTTTTGAACATGTTATCCAATGTTCCGATTGCATATTTTCAATACTAAGTACTTATTTTAGAGTTCTGAACTCATGAATACGATCGATATAATTGGATGCACAAATTGTGCGCATGTATGAGCGCAAAACATGAACTCATGCAAATTCGTGAACAAATGCTTTTGAACATGTTATCCAACGTTGCAATTGCATATTTTCAATAGTAAGTACTTGTTCTAGAATTCTCAACTCATGAACACAATCGACATAATTGAATGCACATTTGCACATGTTTGAACGCAAAATGCGACCTCGTGGAAATTTGTGCACAAATGGTTTTGAACATGTTATCCAATGTTCCCATTGTATATTTTCAATGCTAAGTACTTATTTTAGAGTTCTGAACTCGTGAATACAATTGACATAATTGAATGCACACTTTGTGCACATTCGCACATGTTTGAACGCTAAACTTGAACTCGTGCAAATTTATGGACAAATGCTTTCGAATATGTTATCCATTGTTCCAATTGAATATTTGCAATACTAAGTACTTGTTCTCGAATTCTAATCTCATGAACACAATTGACATAATTGAATGCACAATTTGTCCACTTTTGCACATGTTTGATCGCAAAACGTGCAAATTTGTGCACAAATGGTTTTGAACATGTTATCCAATGTTCCAATTGCATATTTACAAATGCTAAGTACTTATTCTAGAGTTCTGTAATAATGAATACAATTGACATAATTGAATGCAGAATTTGTGCACATTTGCACACATTTGAACGCAAAATGTGAACTCGTGAAAATTTGCGAACAAATGCTTTTGAACATGTTATCCAATGTTGCAATTGCATATTTGCAGTACTAGGTACTCATTACAGAATTCTAAACTCATGAATACAATTGACAGAATCGAATGCACAATTTGTGCACATTTGCACATGTTTGAACGCAAAACGTGAACTCGTGAAAATTTGTGCACAAATGGTTTTGAACATGTTATCCAATGTTCCAATTGCATATTTACATTGCTAAGCAATTGTTTTAGCGTTCTGAACTCATGAATACAATTGACATAATTGAATGCACAATTTGTGCACATTTGCGCATCTTTGAACGCAAAACATGAACTCGTGCAAATTTATGCACAAATGGTTTTGAACATGTTATACAATGTTCCAATTGCATATTTTCAATACTATGTACTTATTTTAGGATTCTGAAATCATGAATACAATTGACATAATTGAATGCAGAATTTGTACACATTTGCACATGTTTGAACCCAAAACGTGAACTCGTGCAAATTTGTGCACAAACGGTTTTGAACATGTTATCCAATGCTTCAATCGCATACTTAAAAATACTTAGTTCTTATTTTAGGGTTCTGAATTCATGAATACAATTGACGTAATTGAATGCACAATTTGTGCACATTTGCACATGCTTTGAACACAAAACGTGAACTCGCGCAAATTTCTGCGCAAAATGGTTTTGAACATACTATCCAATGTTCCCAATTGCATATTTACGATACTAATTACTTATTCATGAATTCTAAACTCATGAAAACAATTGACATAATTGAATGCACAATTTGTGCACATTTGCACACGTTTGAATGCAAAACGTGAACTCCTACAAATTTGTGCACGAATGGTTTTGAATGTGTTATCCAATGTTCCAAATGCATATTTATAGTAACAATTGCTTATTTTAGGTTTCTGAACCGATGATTACAATTGACATAATTGAATGCACAATTTGTGCATATTTGCTCATGTTTAAACGTAAAACGTGAACCCTTGCAAATTTGTGCACAAATGGTATTGAACATGTTATCCAATGTTCCAATGGCATATTTACAATACAAAGTACTTATTTTAGAGTTCTTATCTCATGAATACAATTGACATAATTGAATGCGCAATTTGTGCACATTTGCACATGTTTGAACGCAAAACGTGAACTCGTGCAAATTTGTGAACAAATGGTTTTGAACATGTTATCCAGTGCTGCAATTGTATATTTGAAATACTAGGTACTTATGCTAGAATTCTAAACTCATGAATACAATTGACATTATTGAATGCACAATTTGTGCATATTTGCTCATGTTTGAACGCAAAACGTGAACTTGTGCAAATTTAGGCACAAATGGTTTTGAACGTGTTATCCAATGCTCCAATTGCATTTTTACAGTACTAATTACTTATTCTAGAATTCAAAACTCTTGAATACAATTGACAAGATTGAATGCACAATTTGTGCACATTTGCACATCTTTGAACGCAAAACTTGAACTCGTGCAAATTTATTCACAAATGGTTTTGAACATGTTATCCAATGTTCCGATTGCATATTTTCAATACTAAGTACTTATTTTAGAGTTCTGAACTCATGAATACGATCGATATAATTGGATGCACAAATTGTGCACATGTTTGAGTGCAAAACTTGAACTCGTGCAAATTTGTGAACAAATGCTTTTGAACATGTTATCCAACGTTGCAATTGCATATTTTCAATAGTAAGTACGTGTTCTAGAATTCTCAACTCATGAACACAATCGACATAATTGAATGCACATTTGCACATGTTTGAACGCAAAATGCGACCTCGTGCAAATTTGTGCACAAAAGGTTTTGAACATGTTATCCAATGTTCCGATTGTATATTTTCAATGCAAAGTACTTATTTTAGAGTTCTGAACTCGTGAATACAATTGACATAATTGAATGCACATTTTGTGCACATTCGCACATGTTTGAACGCTAAACTTGAACTCGTGCAAATTTGTGGACAAATGCTTTCGAATATGTTATCCAATGTTCCAATTGAATATTTGCAATACTAAGTACTTGTTCTCGAATTCTAATCTCATGAACACAATTGACATAATTGAATGCACAATTTGTCCACATTTGCACATGTTTGAACGCAAAACGTGCAAATTTGTGCACAAATGGTTTTGAACATGTTATCCAATGTTCCAATTGCATATTGACAAATACTAAGTACTTATTCTAGACTTCTGAACTCATGAATACAATTGACATAATTGAATGCAGAATTTGTGCACATTTGCACACATTTGAACATAAAACGTGAACTCGCGCAAATTTGCGAACAAATGCTTTTGAACATGTTATCCAATGTTGCAATTGCATATTTGCAGTACTAGGTACTCATTATAGAATTCTAAACTCATGAATACAATTGGCAGAATCGAATGCATAATTTGTGCACATTTGCACATGTTTGAACGCAAAACGTGAACTCGTGCAAATTTGTGGACAAATGCTTTCGAATATGTTATCCAATGTTCCAATTGAATATTTGCAATACTAAGTACTTGTTCTCGAATTCTAATCTCATGAACACAATTGACATAATTGAATGCACAATTTGTCCACATTTGCACATGTTTGAACGCAAAACGTGCAAATTTGTGCATAAATGGTTTTGAACATGTTATCCAATGTTCCAATTGCATATTTACAAATACTAAGTACTTATTCTAGACTTCTGAACTCATGAATACAATTGACATAATTGAATGCAGAATTTGTGCACATTTGCACACATTTGAATGCAAAACGTGAACTCGTGCAAATTTGCGAACAAATGCTTTTGAACATGTTATCCAATGTTGCAATTGCATATTTGCAGTACTAGGTACTCATTACAGAATTCTAAACTCATGAATACAATTGACAGAATCGAATGCACAATTTGTGCACATTTGCACATGTTTGAACGCAAAACGTGAACTCGTGCAAATTTGTGGACAAATGCTTTCGAATATGTTATCCAATGTTCCAATTGAATATTTGCAATACTAAGTACTTGTTCTCGAATTCTAATCTCATGAACACAATTGACATAATTGAATGCACAATTTGTCCACATTTGCACATGTTTGAACGCAAAACGTGCAAATTTGTGCACAATTGGTTTTGAACATGTTATCCAATGTTCCAATTGCATATTTACAAATACTAAGTACTTATTCTAGACTTCTAAACTCATGAATACAATTGACATAATTGAATGCAGAATTTGTGCACATTTGCACACATTTGCACACATTTGAACGCAAAATATGAACTCGTGCAAATTTGCGAACAAATGCTTTTGAACATGTTATCCAATGTTGCAATTGCATATTTGCAGTACTAGGTACTCAATACAAAATTCTAAACTCATGAATACAATTGACAGAATCGAATGCACAATTTGTGCACATTTGCACTTGTTTGAACGCAAAACGTGAACTCGTGCAAATTTGTGCACAAATGGTTTTGAACATGTTATCCAATGTTCCAATTGCTTATTTACATTACTAAGAACTTGTTTTAGAGTTCTGAACTCATGAATACAATTGACATAATTGAATGCACAATTTGTGCACATTTACGCATCTTTGAACGCAAAACTTGAACTCGTGCATATTTATGCACAAATGGTTTTGAACATGTTATACATTGTTCCAATTGCATATTTTCAATACTATGTTCTTATTTTAGGATTCTAAACTCATGAATACAATTGACATAATTGAATGCAGAATTTGTACACATTTGCACATGTTTGAACCCAAAACGTGAACTCGTGCAAATTTGTGCACAAACGGTTTTGAACATGTTATCCAATGCTTCAATCGCATACTTAAAAATACTTAGTTCTTATTTTAGGGTTCTGAATTCATGAATACAATTGACGTAATTGAATGCACAATTTGTGCACATTTGCACATGCTTTGAACACAAAACGTGAACTCGTGCAAATTTGTGTGCAAATGGTTTTGAACATGCTATCCAATGTTCCCAATTGCATATTTACGATACTAATTACTTATTCATGAATTCTAAACTCATGAAAACAATTTACATAATTGAATGCACAATTTGTGCACATTTGCACACGTTTGAATGCAAAACGTGAACTCGTGCAAATTTGTGCACGAATGGTTTTGAACGTGTTATCCAATGTTCCAAATGCATATTTACAGTAACAATTGCTTATTTTAGGTTTCTAAATCGATGATTACAATTGACATAATTGAATGCACAATTTGTGCATATTTGCTCATGTTTAAACGCAAAACGTGAACCCTTGCAAATTTGTGCACAAATGGTATTAAACATGTTATCCAATGTTCCAATGGCATATTTACAATACAAAGTACTTATTTTAGAGTTCTTATCTCATGAATACAATTGACATAATTGAATGCGCAATTTGTGCACATTTGCACATGTTTGAACGCAAAACGTGAACTCGTGCAAATTTGTGAACAAATGGTTTTGAACATGTTATCCAGTGCTGCAATTGTATATTTGAAATACTAGGTACTTATGCTAGAATTCTAAACTCATGAATACAATTGACATTATTGAATGCACAATTTGTGCATATTTGCTCATGTTTGAACGCAAAACGTGAACTTGTGCAAATTTAGGCACAAATGGTTTTGAACGTGTTATCCAATGCTCCAATTGCATTTTTACAGTACTAATTACTTATTCTAGAATTCAAAACTCTTGAATACAATTGACAAGATTGAATGCACAATTTGTGCACATTTGCACATGTTTGAACACAAAACTTGAACTCGTGCAAATTTATTCACAAATGGTTTTGAACATGTTATCCAATGTTCCGATTGCATATTTTCAATACTAAGTACTTATTTTAGAGTTCTGAACTCATGAATACGATCGATATAATTGGATGCAAAAATTGTGCACATGTTTGAGTGCAAAACTTGAACTCGTGCAAATTTGTGAACAAATGCTTTTGAACATGTTATCCAATGTTGCAATTGCATATTTTCAATAGTAAGTACGTGTTCTAGAATTCTCAACTCATGAACACAATCGACATAATTGAATGCATATTTGCACATGTTTGAACGCAAAATGCGACCTCGTGCAAATTTGTGCACAAATGGTTTTGAACATGTTATCCAATGTTCCGATTGTATATTGTCAATGCAAAGTACTTATTTTAGAGTTCTGAACTCGTGAATACAATTGACATAAGTGAATGCACACTTTGTGCACATTCGCACATGTTTGAACGCTAAACTTGAACTCGTGCAAATTTTTGGACAAATGCTTTCGAATATGTTATCCAATGTTCCAATTGAATATTTGCAATACTAAGTACTTGTTCTCGAATTCTAATCTCATGAACACAATTGACATAATTGAATGCACAATTTGTCCACATTTGCACATGTTTGAACGCAAAACGTGCAAATTTGTGCACAAATGGTTTTGAACATGTTATCCAATGTTGCAATTGCATATTTACAAATACTAAGTACTTATTCTAGACTTCTGAACTCATGAATACAATTGACATAATTGAATGCAGAATTTGTGCACATTTGCACACATTTGAACGCAAAATGTGAACTCGTGCAAATTTGTGAACAAATGCTTTTGAACATGTTATCCAATGTTGCAATTGCATATTTGCAGTACTAGGTACTCATTACAGAATTCTAAACTCATGAATACAATTGACAGAATCGAATGCACAATTTGTGCACATTTGCACATGTTTGAATGCAAAACGTGAACTCGTGCAAATTTGTGGACAAATGCTTTCGAATATGTTATCCAATGTTCCAATTGAATATTTGCAATACTAAGTACTTGTTCTCGAATTCTAATCTCATGAACACAATTGACATAATTGAATGCACAATTTGTCCACATTTGCACATGTTTGAACGCAAAACGTGCAAATTTGTGCATAAATGGTTTTGAATATGTTATCCAATGTTCCAATTGCATATTTACAAATACTAAGTACTTATTCTAGACTTCTGAACTCATGAATACAATTGACATAATTGAATGCAGAATTTGTGCACATTTGCACACATTTGAACGCAAAACGTGAACTCGTGCAAATTTGCGAACAAATACTTTTGAACATGTTATGCAATGTTGCAATTGCATATTTGCAGTACTAGGTACTCATTACAGAATTCTAAACTCATGAATACAATTGACAGAATCGAATGCACAATTTGTGCGCATTTGAACATGTTTGAACGCAAAACGTGAACTCGTGCAAATTTGTGGACAAATGCTTTCGAATATGTTATCCAATGTTCCAATTGAATATTTGCAATACTAAGTACTTGTTCTCGAATTCTAATCTCATGAACACAATTGACATAATTGAATGCACAATTTGTCCACATTTGCACATGTTTGAACGCAAAACGTGCAAATTTGTGCACAAATGGTTTTGAACATGTTATCCAATGTTCCAATTGCATATTTACAAATACTAAGTACTTATTCTAGAGTTTTGAACTCATGAATACAATTGACATAATTGAATGCAGAATTTGTGCACATTTGCACACATTTGAACGCAAAACGTGAACTTGTGCAAATTTGCGAACAAATGCTTTTGAACATGTTATCCAATGTTGCAATTGCATATTTGCAGTACTAGGTACTCATTACAGAATTCTAAACTCATGAATACAATTGACAGAATCGAATGCACAATTTGTGCACATTTGCACATGTTTGAACGCAAAACGTGAACTCGTGCAAATTTGTGCACAAATTGATGGGAATTGTAGGTTTCATCAATTAACTCCCCAATAGCAAGAATACTATGATAAGTTGAATTGAAAGAAAACTAGAAATTACCAATTTAATCCACAAATTCGGATTGTTCAAAGATTGAAGTAAGAAGATAGATGCTACTTAACCCCTTTACCAACAAGGATAAAGATACTAAGATAGACTTTGAATTTCCTCCTATGCCACAAACAAGAAAGTTTGATAAATAAAAAGAAAACAAAGATTTAGATTTTGACACCACAAGCTAGAATAAAGCTTGATAAGTCACAAAGTTTATGCAAGAAATTAAAGACAAAATTCCTCACAATAAAACTCAAACAAAGTTATAATTCATATATCAAATTCATTCATGCTACAAAAGAAAGAAAAAAAGACTTGTTTATATAGAGTACAAGTCCATGCGCACACTACTAAAATAGACTCACACACATAGGATTACTTTTACTCTTAAATGGCCTTAATAACCATTACCCACATTAATAGCCATTACTTGGTATTGATTACCCCATTAACTTTAATAACCACTACCTATAATAATAGCCATTACTTGGTATTAATTACCCTATTAACTTGTATATGGTGGCTACATGTAACCCTAATTGTTATTAACACAAAAATAAGTTAAATATTATTCCTTGGGCCTCCATGGATGCCTTATTAGGCTGAAATTCTTGGGCTTTCCAAATGTCCTTAATTAAACCCAATATGGCTTCTTGAAGCTTCTTGGATTTGGACCTTATGATTGGGCCTTCTTGTACTATTAATGGATCTTGGATCTCTTTAGGCTTTAAACTTGGATTCACATCATTCCCCCTTTCTTCAAAAGGATTTGTCCTCAAATCAGCTCCATCATCTTTATCACCTAAATCAAACAAAGACAAGTCACTAACATTAAAAGTAGCACTAACATTGCCATACTCACTTGGAAGTTCTAGCTTGTAGGCATTGTTGTTGATGCGTTGAAGCACTTTAAAAGGACCATCTCCTCTTGGCATAAGCTTTGATTTCCTTTGGTTAGGAAATCTTTCCTTCCTCAAGTGCACCCACACCCAATCTCCGGGCTCAAAAATGACTTGCTTCCTCCCCTTGTTATGTTGCTTTTTATATTGGAGTGTCTTCTTCTCAATGTTTGCACGCACCCTCTCATGCAAAGTCTTGATGAACTCAGCTTTTTGTTTCCCCTCTAGATTAGCTTTGTCCAATGGCAATGGTAGCAAATCTAATGGAGTCATTGGGTTGAATCCATACACAACTTCAAATGGTGAGCAATTTGTTGAACCATGCACACTCCTATTGTAAGCAAATTCCACATGTGGCAAACATTCTTCCCAATTCTTCAGATTTCTTTGGATGACAGCCCTCAAAAGTGTTGAAAGTGTCCTATTGACCACCTCCGTTTGTCCATCCGTTTGTGGATGACAAGTTATAGAATACAAAAGCTTTGTCCCCATCTTTCCCCAAAGAGTCTTCCAAAAGTGACTTAGGAATTTGACATCCCTATCACTCACAATGGTCCTTGGCACTCCGTGTAGCCTAACAATCTCCTTGAAGAATAGATTGGCAATATGGGTTGCATCATCCGTCTTGTGACATGGAATGAAATGTGCCATTTTGCTAAACCTGTCCACAACAACAAAAATGGAATCTCTCCCTCCCTTGGACCTAGGTAATCCTAAAACAAAATCCATAGAAATGTCTACCCAAGGTTCATTGGGTATGGTAAGAGGTGTATACAAACCATGAGGCATTGCTTTGGATTTGGCTTGTTTGCAAGTAATGCATTTCTCACAAATTCTCTTAACATCCCTTTTCATGTGTGGCCAAAAGAAATGGTCACCCAACACATCCAAAGTTTTCTTAATCCCAAAATGCCCTATTAAACCTCCGCTATGTGCCTCTCTTACAAGTAACTCTCTTAAAGAACTTTGTGGCACACACAATTTGTTTTCCCGAAAAAGAAAACCATCAAACTTATAGAACTTATCAAAACCCCCTTTCTCACATGCCCCATAAACATTAGCAAAATCAGGATCATTAGAATAAAGATCTTTGATGTATTCAAATCCTAATAATTTTGCATCAAGTTTAGTGATCAAGGCATACCTTCTTGACAATGCATCGGCCACCACATTTTCTTTCCCTTGCTTGTACTTAATGATGTACGAAAAAGATTCAATGAATTCCACCCATTTTGCATGTCTCTTGTTGAGCTTTCCTTGTCCTTTGAGATACTTCAAGGACTCATGGTCAGTGTGAATTATGAATTCTTTGTAACAAAGGTAATGCTGCCATGTCCTTAGAACCCTCACCAATGCATAGAACTCCTTGTCATATGTAGGGTAGTTTAGACTTGCTCCACTTAGCTTTTCGCTAAACAATGCTATGGGCTTGCCTTCTTGCATCAAAACTCCTCCAATACCTATGCCACTTGCATCGCACTCAATCTCAAAAGGTTTAGTAAAATTTGGCAAAGATAACAAGGGTGCAGAACTTATTTTGTCTTTTAGCAAGTTAAAAGCCTCATCTTGTTCAATTCCCCACTTAAAACCAACATTCTTTTTTATGCATTCAGTTAAAGGTGCAGCTATGGTAGAAAAATTTTTAATGAACCTTCTATAAAAGCTAGCTAAACCATGAAAGCTTCTTGCATCACTTACACTTGTGGGTGTTGGCCATTCTCTAATTACTTTTACCTTTTCTTGATCAACATGAATGCCCTTGTCATTGACAATATATCCAAGAAAAGTAATTTCATTAGTGCAAAAATAGCATTTCTTTAGATTAGCATACAACTTCTCTTCTCTAAGCACATCAAAAACACAAGTCAAATGTTGTACATGCTCATCTAAATTTTTGCTATAAACCAAGATATCATCAAAATAGACAACAACAAATTTGCCTATAAATGCTCTTAAAACATGATTCATCAATCTCATGAAAGTGCTTGGTGCATTAGTTAAACCAAAAGGCATTACTAACCACTCATATAAACCATGTTTAGTTTTAAAAGTTGTTTTCCATTCATCACCTTCTCTCATTCTAATTTGATGATAACCAGATTTCAAATCAATTTTTGAAAACAAATATGATCCATGCAATTCATCCAACATGTCATCTAGCCTAGGAATGGGATGTCTATACTTCACTGTGATTTTGTTGATGGCACGACAATCAACACACATCCTCCAAGTTCCATCTTTCTTAGGCACTAACAAGATGGGTACGGCACATGGACTCATGCTTTCACGAACATAACCCTTCTCCATAAGCTCTCTCACTTGCTTTTGGATTTCCTTGGTCTCCTCCGGATTACATCTATATGCTGGTCTATTTGGAATGCTTGCTCCAGGTATGAAATCAATTTGGTGCTCAATGCCTCTTTTAGGTGGCAAACCATTTGGAATTTCTTCTGGAAATAAATCTTCATAAACCTGCAAAAGATCAACAACAACACTAGGCAAACCATTGGTTATTTCATTAGAAATATGTAAAATCTCCTTGTACATAAGTACAAGCATTTGTTGCCTCAAAAGCATAGCTTCCTTCACATCACTCATTTTTGCATAAACACTCATTTTTCTTTCATTTGAACCTTCCTTGTTTTCTCTCACCATGTGTTTCCCATTTTGTCAAGAGAATTGGAATTTTTAGGTTCACTCATCTCACCTTTTTCTTTACTCTCAAAGGTTTCCCTTCCCAAAGAATTTCCCAATGAAGAACCCATTTCTTCATATTGTTGCTTGATGCGCATTTGGTCTTCAAAAATCTGTTTTGGAGTTAATGGTCCAAGGTTAAACCTTTTTCCATCCATAGTCAAAGTATACATATTTTTGAATCCATCATGATTAGCCCTTCTATCATATTGCCAAGGTCTCCCCAACAACATATGTCCGGCCAACATTGGTAACACATCACACAACACCTCATCCTTATATCTACCAATTTGAAAAGAAACTAGAACTTGCTTATTTACCTTTACAACTCCACTTTCATTAAGCCATTGCAACTTGTATGGTCTGGGTGCTTGTAGTAGGCAACTTCAATTTCTCCACTAGCAAAGTGCTTGCTACATTAGTACAACTTCCACTATCCACAATCATGTTGCACAACTTGTTAGAAATCAAACAATGAGCATGAAACAAATTTCCCTTTGCACCCTATGGACATCATGTTTATTTGCAACGCATGTTCTTTGAACAACAAGATTATCTCCCTTAGCACATTCAACATCACTACAATCTTCTAAAGAAGGCATATCATCATCACTATCCCCCTCACTCTCTGATTCAATATCACCATCCCTTAGAATCATAGCTTTCTTATTTGGGACATTCCCTAGCCAATGTGCCCATGACCCAAAACACTTAAAACATTTGATTCCCCTAGTTTGGGCTAGTTGATTCTCACCCTTTCCTTATTACCCAAGTCAATTTTAGGTTTATTTTCTTCCACTTTTGACTTGTTAAAAGGTTTATTATCCTTGTTTCCCCCAAGAGTTGTCCAAGAAGAAGAAGAACCCACATTTGGTTTAGAATCATACCTTTTTCCTTTCAATTGCCTTTCCACTTTCATGGCCAAATTCACCATATCTTCAATCTCCACATAATGTTGCAAATCAACAACATCAGCAATGTTTTGTTTAGCCCTCTCAAAACCTTGCCATGGTAGCTTCACGATCTTCTACCACATTGCTCTAATCATAGCCTTCTCCATTTCTTTGTGATATTCCTCAACACTCATGGATCCCTGAATTAGAGTTTGTAACCTTTGATGAAGCTCTCTAGATAATGGCTTGGAACAAACCTCTTTCTCATGATTTGCTTCATTTCCCTCCAAGACTCCACGGGTCTTTCTTCATATCTACATCTTTCCTTGCAAATTGATCCCACCAAACAATTGCATAATCACTAAACTCAACAGCGGCAAGTTTTACCTTTTTCTCCTACGAATAATTGTGACATTCGAATGAGTTCCACTTTCCTCTCCCATTCAAGGTACACATCTGGATCATTTCTTCCTTGGAATGAAGGAATCTTCATTTTGATGCTTCCAAGGTTGCGATCAACATCATCTTTAGGACGTCCTCTCCTAGCTTGTCTCCTAGGATTGATTGGTTGTCCCACCAAGGTGACTTGATCATCATCCAATTCATCCTCTCCTTCATAGTCCTCTTGGTCAATTGGTGGACGTCTCCTTTCTTTAGGCTCTCTTGTAATTGGTTAAGGATGCCATCATGCTCTCTAATTTCTCATTGACTCCCGCCATCATGTTAAACATTCTTTCGAATTGTTGTTGCATAGCTGAATCACATGATCATTTGTAGAAGAAGAACTTGTGTCTTTTGACATGATTGTAAAACCTAAAATTTTAACAAAAGAAAATAGAAAAAGACAATCTCACAACACTCCCTCACGTGTTTCACTCAAAATTGATGTATACCACTCGTGTTTACACTCAATTTTGGCTTTTTCTCTAATGATGTCACACTCTTGCCTTTTACCTCTCAAATTTGCCTTTGATTTCTTAGATGAATTAAGTTTCTCAATAAAACAAATTCAAGAATGTAGTATCAATGTTAAAAAAAATATAAGGTAGGCTAACAAGAAAATAATAAGGTAGGCTTAAAGAAAAGAACAAGTTGTAACAAATAGGCTATAGAAATGAAAAACAAAGATAGATTATCAAAGAACACAAAGAGACAGAATTATAAAGATCATCAAAGAACACAAAGAGACGGAATTATAAAGATCATCAAAGAACACAAAGAGACAGAATTATAAAGATAGATCTCAATGGAATATGAAGAGTCAATTTTTTTTTAATGTAAACAGAGATCTAACATAGGGAATATCAAAGATAACATATACTTTTTTTATGGACGAATTTTTCTTTTTCTTTTTTTTTGATATATGCACGAATTGAAAGGTATCACAAAAATCTCAAAGATAACAACTTTTTTTTTTTTGATATCTGCAAACAAAATCTTGAGATAAGAAGAATAAAGATAAAAAAATAACAAGAATAATAGATAGCAAGAAAGGTGCAAATATAAGATGAACACAAGATATTGAGAACTAAAAGATAGTTTTGGATACGCAAACCTCAATCTTGAGCCAATGCTCTGATACCACTTATGATGGGAATTGTAGGTTTCATCAATTAACTCCCCAATAGCAAGAATACTATGATAAGTTGAATTGAAAGAAAACTAGAAATTACCAATTTAATCCACAAATTCGGATCGTTCAAAGATTGAAGTAAGAAGATAGATGCTACTAACCCCTTTACCAACAAGGATAAAGATACTAAGATAGACTTTGAATTTCCTCTTATGCCACAAACAAGAAAGTTTGATAAATAAAAAGAAAACAAAAATTTAGATTTTGACACCACAAGCTAGAATAAAGCTTGATAAGTCACAAAGTTTATACAAGAAATTAAAGACAAAAGTCCTCACAATAAAACTCAAACAAAGTTATAATTCATATATCAAATTCATTCATGCTACAAAAGAAAGAAAAAAAGACTTGTTTATATAGAGTACAAGTCCATGCTCACACTACTAAAATAGACTCACACATATAGGATTACTTTTACTCTTAAATGGCCTAATAACCATTACCCACATTAATAGCCATTACTTGGTATTGATTACCCCATTAACTTTAATAACCACTACCTATAATAATAGCCATTACTTGGTATTAATTACCCTATTAACTTGTATATGGTGGCTACATGTACCCTAATTGTTATTAACACAAAAATAAGTTAAATATTATTCCTTGGGCCTCCATGGATGCCTTATTGGGCTGAAATTCTTGGGCTTTCCAATGTCCTTAATTAAACCCAATAGGCTTCTTGATAGCTTCTTGGATTTGGACCTTATGATTGGGCCTTCTTGTACTATTAATGGATCTTGGATCTCTTTAAGCTTTGAACTTGGATTCACATCACAAATGGTTTTGAACATGTTATCCAATGTTCCATTGCATATTTACATTACTAAGCACTTGTTTTAGAGTTCTGAACTCATGAATACAATTGACATAATTGAATGCACAATTTGTGCACATTTGCGCATCTTTGAACGCAAAACTTGAACTCGTGCAAATTTATGCACAAATGGTTTTGAACATGTTATACAATGTTCCAATTGCATATTTCAATACTATGTCTTAGTTTAGGATTCTAAACTCATGAGTACAATTGACATAATTGAATGCAGAATTTGTACACATTTGCACATATTTGAACCCAAAACGTGAACTCGTGCAATTTGTGCACAAACGATTTTGAACATGTTATCCAATGCTTCAATCGCATACTTAAAAATACTTAGTTCTTATTTTAGGTTTCTGAATTCATGAATACAATTGACGTAATTGAATGCACAATTTGTGCACATTGCACATGCTTTGAACACAAAACGTGAACTCGTGCAAATTTGTGTGCAAATGGCTTTGAACATGCTATCCAATGTTCCCAATTGCATATTTACGATACTAATTACTTATTCAAGATTCTAAACTCATGAAAACAATTGACATAATTGATGCACAATTTGTGCACATTTGCACACGTTTGAATGCAAAACGTGAACTCGTGCAAATGTGTGCACGAATGGTGTTGAACCTGTTATCCAATGTCCCAAATGCATATTTACAGTAACAATTGCTTATTTTAGGTTTCTGAATCGATGATTACAATTGACATAATTGAATGCACAATTTGTGCATATTTGCTCATGTTTAAACGCAAAACGTGAACCCTTGCAAATTTGTGCACAAATGGTATTAAACATGTTATCCAATGTTCCAATGGCATATTTACAATACAAAGTACTTATTTTAGAGTTCTTATCTCATGAATACATTGACATAATTGAATGCGCAATTTGTGCACATTTGCACATGTTTGAACGCAAAACTGAACTCGTGCAAATTTGTGAACAAATGGTTTTGAACATGTTATCCAGTGCTGCAATTGTATATTTGAAATACTAGGTACTTATGCTAGAATTCTAACTCATGAATACAATTGACATTATTGAATGCACAATTTGTGCATATGTGCTCATGTTTGAACGCAAAACGTGAACTTGTGCAAATTTAGGCACAAATGGTTTTGAACGTGTTATCCAATGCTCCATTGCATTTTTACAGTACTAATTACTTATTCTAGAATTCAAAACTCTTGAATACAATTGACAAGATTGAATGCACAATTTGTGCACATTTGCACATGTTTGAACGCAAAACTTGAACTCGTGCAAATTTATTCACAAATGGTTTTGAACATGTTATCCAATGTTCCGATTGCATATTTCAATACTAAGTACTTATTTTAGAGTTCTGAACTCTTGAATACGATCGATATAATTGGATGCAAAAATTGTGCACATGTTTGAGTGCAAAACTTGAACTCGTGCAAATTTTGAACAAATGCTTTTGAACATGTTATCCAACGTTGCAGTTGCATATTTTCAATAGTAAGTACGTGTTCTAGAATTCTCAACTCATGAACACAATCGACATAATTGAATGCATATTTGCACATGTTTGAATGCAAAATGCGACCTCGTGCACATTTGTGCACAAATGGTTTTGAACATGTATCCAATGTTCCGAGTGTATATTGTCAATGCAAAGTACTATTTTAGAGTTCTGAACTCGTGAATACAATTGACATAATTGAATGCACACTTTCTGCACATTCGCACATGTTTGAACGCTAAACTTGAACTCGTGCAATTTGTGGACAAATGCTTTCGAATATGTTATCCAATGTTCCAATTGAATATTTGCAATACTAAGTACTTGTTCTCGAATTCTAATCTCATGATCACCAATTGACATAATTGAATGCACAATTTGTCCACATTTGCACATGTTTGAACGCAAAACGTGCAAATTGTGCACAAATGGTTTTGAACATGTTATCCAATGTTCCAATTGCATATTTACAAATACTAAGTACTTATTCTAGACTTCTGAACTCATGAATACAATTGACAAAATTGAATGCAGAATTTGGTGCACATTTGCACACATTTGAACGCAAAACGTGAACTCGTGCAAATTTGCAAACAAATGCTTTTGACATGTTATCCAATGTTGCAATTGCATATTTGCAGTACTAGGTACTCATTACAGAATTCTAAACTCATGAATACAATTGACAGAATCTAATGCACAATTTGTGCACATTTGCACATGTTTGAATGCAAAACGTGAACTCGTGCAAATTTGTGGACAAATGCTTTCGAATATGTTATCCCATGTTCCCAATTGAATATTTGCAATACTAAGTACTTGTTCTCGAATTCTAATCTCATGAACACAACTGACATAATTGAATGCACAATTTGTCCACTTTTGCACATGTTTGATCGCAAAACGTGCAAATTTGTGCACAAATGGTTTTGAACATGTTATCTAATGTGCCAATTGCATATTTACAATACTAAGTACTTATTCTAGACTTCTGAACTCATGAATACAATTGACATAATTGATGCAGAATTTGTGCACATTTGCACACATTTGAACGCAAAACGTGAACTCGTGCAAATTGCGAACAAATGCTTTTGAACATGTTATCCAATGTTTGCGATTGCATATTTGCAGTACTAGGTACTCATTACAGAATTCTAAACTCATGAATACAATTGACAGAATCGAATGCACAATTTGTGCACATTTGCACATGTTTGAACGCAAAACGTGAACTCGTGCAAATTTGTGCACAAAATGGTTTTGAACATGTTATCCAATGTTCCAATTGCATATTTACATTACTAAGCACTTGTTTTAGAGTTCTGAACTCATGAATACAATTGACATAATTGAATGCACAATTTGTGCACATTTGCGCATCTTTGAACGCAAAACTTGAACTCGTGCAAATTTATGCACAAATGGTTTTGAACATGTTATACAATGTTCCAATTGCATATTTTCAATACTATGTTCTTATTTTAGGATTCTAACTCATGAATACAATTGACATAATTGAATGCAGAATTTGTACACATTTGCACATGTTTGAACCCAAAACGTGAACTCGTGCAAATTTGTGCACAAACGGTTTTGAACATGTTATCCAATGCTTCAATCGCATACTTAAAAATACTTAGTTCTTATTTTAGGGTTCTGAATTCATGAATACAATTGACGTAATTGAATGCACAATTTGTGCACATTTGCACATGCTTTGAACACAAAACGTGAACTCGTGCAAATTTGTGTGCAAATGGTTTTGAACATGCTATCCAATGTTCCCAATTGCATATTTACGATACTAATTACTTATTCATGAATTCTAAACTCATGAAAACAATTGACATAATTGAATGCACAATTTGTGCACATTTGCACACGTTTGAATGCAAAACGTGAACTCGTGCAAATTTGTGCACGAATGGTTTTGAACGTGTTATCCAATGTTCCAAATGCATATTTACAGTAACAATTGCTTATTTTAGGTTTCTAAATTGATGATTACAATTGACATAATTGAATGCACAATTTGTGCATATTTGCTCATGTTTAAACGCAAAACGTGAACCCTTGCAAATTTGTGCACAAATGGTATTAAACATGTTATCCAATGTTCCAATGGCATATTTACAATAAAAAGTACTTATTTTAGAGTTCTTATCTCATGAATACAATTGACATAATTGAATGCGCAATTTGTGCACATTTGCACATGTTTGAACGCAAAACGTGAACTCGTGCAAATTTGTGAAGAAATGGTTTTGAACATGTTATCCAGTGCTGCAATTGTATATTTGAAATACTAGGTACTTATGCTAGAATTCTAAACTCATGAATACAATTGACATTATTGAATGCACAATTTGTGCATATTTGCTCATGTTTGAACGCAAAACGTGAACTTGTGCAAATTTAGGCACAAATGGTTTTGAACGTGTTATCCAATGCTCCAATTGCATTTTTATAGTACTAATTACTTATTCTAGAATTCAAAACTCTTGAATACAATTGACAAGATTGAATGCATAATTTGTGCACATTTGCACATGTTTGAATGCAAAACTTGAACTCGTGCAAATTTATTCACAAATGGTTTTGAACATGTTATCCAATGTTCCGATTGCATATTTTCAATACTAAGTACTTATTTTAGAGTTCTGAACTCATGAATACGATCGATATAATTGGATGCAAAAATTGTGCACATGTTTGAGTGCAAAACTTGAACTCATGCAAATTTGTGAACAAATGCTTTTGAACATGTTATCCAACGTTGCAATTGCATATTTTCAATAGTAAGTACGTGTTCTAGAATTCTCAACTCATGAACACAATCGACATAATTGAATGTGATACGGAACCTCCAAGAATAAGCTTGAGAACCCCTTTATGTATTCGAACCCCCAAGGCATTAACTTGAAAACCCCAATAGTCAATTCAGCAACAACCCCTAAGAATGGTTAGAAATCAGATTACTTAGATGATCAAAGAATTAGAATAAAGAAAACTCGTTTCTAAATTCCAATTTCGAAACACTCCATAAGAAGATGATCAATCTACTTGAATGTTCCTTAAAGCATGTATTCTACACAAGAACACAAAGATAAAAGCAAAACAGCCTTTAGGTTTTAAAACTTCAATTCTGAATAATAAAATTCGTCCAAGGCATATATATATAGCCTTTACAAGGTTTTCCTTAGTGAGTAAGGAAAACTAATCCTAATCACAAAAAAAGGAAATTAATCTAATCAGACCTTAAATAGGAATTTTGACATACTTCCTATTTTAAGAATAATTAAACTAACTAAAACTAATGGGCTTTTAAAATAACAAATTCGTCCAGCCCTTATTTAACATAATTAAACCCATTAATAACTTGGACTTGAATTAAGTTGTATTGAACTTGAGCTGCACTTGGCACAAAGCTTTGGTGTCCTTGTAAACTTTCACTAGCTAAGTTCACAAAGCCTTGTAGATGATGGATTAAGGCTTCTTGAAGCTTCTTAGATTGAGACCTTGTTATAGGTCTTTGAGGCATGCTGATTGGACTCAAAACCTCTTGAACTTGATCCTTGCCTTCTTGACCATGCTCATCTTCATCATGTTGAATTCTTTGAGCTTGGTGTGTTGGCTGCTCCATAACATTTCCCCTCTCCTCAAAAGGATTCGTCCTCGAATCTAAAGCATCACCTATATCAAAAGGACTCAAATCAGCCACATTGAATGAAGCACTAACATTATACTCACCAGGTAGGTCCACTTTGTATGCATTGTCATTAATCCTTTCAAGTATTTGAAAAGGACCATCTCCTATTGGGTTTAGCTTAGACTTCCTTTGAAGTGGAAACCTTTCTTTACGAAAATGCACCCAAACCCAATCTCCAGGCTGAAAAATCATTGGCTTCCTTCCCTTGTTCACACGTGAAGCTACTTTAGCATTTTGCTTCTCAATCCTCTCCTTAACTTGCTTGTGTAACTTCTTCACCAAATCAGCCTTAGAATTAGCATCAACACTCACAAAATTATTAGGTGGCAGTGGCAATAATCAATAGGAGTAAGTGGATTAAATCCATAAACAATCTCAAATGGAGAGCAATTAGTAGTGCTATGAACAGCCCTATTGTAAGCAAACTCCACAAATGGTAAACAATCCTCCCACATCCTAATGTTCTTTTCTATGATTGCCCTAAGCAAAGTAATCAAAGTCCTATTAACTACTTCAGTTTGCCCATCGGTTTGAGGGTGACAAGTAGTTGAAAATAATAGCTTAGTTCCTAACTTTCCCCATAACACACGCCAAAAATGACTCAAAAACTTAACATCCCTATCACTAACAATGGTCCTAGGTATGCCATGTAAACGCACAACTTCTTTGAAAAAAAAATCAGCAATCAACTTAGCATCATCAGTTTTATGACATGGTATAAAATGAGCCATTTTACTAAATCTATCAACCACAACAAAGATACTATCATGACCTTTCCTAGTTCTAGGCAATCCAAGCATAAAATCCATAGACAAATCAGTCCAAGGTTCACTAGGAACGGGTAATGGTGTGTATAACCCATGCGGTTTCAACCTAGACTTAGCCTCTCTACATGTAATGCAATGCTCACAAACTTTATACACATCATGTTTCATGCCGGGCCAAAAGAAATGTTCTAACAGCATATCATAGGTCTTATTTACCCCAAAATGCCCCATTAAGCCTCCTCCATGTGCCTCCTTAATTAATAATTCCCTTATAGAACACTTAGGAATGCACAATCTATTTCTTTTAAACAAGAAACCATCAAATAAGTAAAAATCATCTGAAACAACCCCATTGGCACAAGATGCATATATATCACCAAAATCATCATCATGTGGATACAACTCCTTTATAAACTCAAAACCTAATAATTTAGCAGTAAGAGAGTTAAGTAAGGTGTACCTTCTAGATAATGCATCAGCAACCACATTCTCTTTACCTTGCTTGTACTTAATCATATATGGAAATGTTTCTATGAACTCCACCCATTTGGCATGCCTACGGTTCAGCTTATCTTGACCCTTCAAATGCTTTAAACTTTCATGGTCAGTGTGTATAACAAACTCCCTAGGCCACAAATAATGTTGCCATGTTTGCAAAGCTCGAACCAATGCATATAATTCCTTGTCATAAGTTGGATATTTCAAGGTTGCCCCACTTAACTTTTCACTAAAATACATTAGTGGTCTTTGATCCTGCATCAAAACAGCTCCAATCCCTATGCCACTAGCATCACATTCAATCTCAAAAGTTTTATCAAAGTTAGGTAAAGCAAGTAAAGGTGCATTACATAATTTTGCCTTAAGTTCATTAAATGCATGTTCTTGTGCATCACCCCAAACAAATCCAACATTTTTCTTAACTAATTCATTCAAAGGTGCAGCTATAGTGCTGAAATCTTTAATGAATCTTCTATAGAAACTAGCAAGCCCATGAAAACTTCTCACCTCACTAGCATTTTTAGGTTTTGGCCACTCTTTAATAGCCCTAACCTTCTCCTCATCAACCTCTATGCCTTGACTAGATATAACAAAACCAAGAAAATTAACCTTATTCATGCAAAAACTACACTTTTTAAGGTTTGCATACAACTTTTCTTGTCTAAGTGTTTCTAGTACAATTCGCACATGCATAACATGATCATCTAAACACTTAGAGTAAATCAGAATATCATCAAAGTAAACAACAACAAATTTACCTAAGTAATTTCGCAACACATGGTTCATCAATCGCATGAATGTGCTAGGTGCATTAGTAAGACCAAAGGGCATAACAAGCCACTCATACAACCCATACTTAGTCTTAAAAGCTGTTTTCCATTCATCACCAACATTCATTCGAATTTGATAATAACCAGATTTCAAGTCTATTTTAGTGAACAAACAAGAACCATATAACTCATCAAGCATATCATCTAATCTAGGAATAGGATGATGATACTTTACAGTGATTTTATTGATGGCTCTGCAATCCACACACATCCTCCATGTTCCATCCTTCTTTGGCACAAGAATGACAGGAACCGAACAAGGACTAAGACTTTCCCTCACATACCCTTTAGCTAGCAACTCCTCCACTTGTGTTTGGATCTCCTTTGTTTCTCTTGGATTTGCTCTATATGCTGGTCGATTGGGTATGGCTGCCCCAGGAATGAAGTCAATTTGATGTTCTATGCCTCTAATTGGGGGTAATCCACTAGGCATCTCTTTGGGAAACACATCTTCAAATTCCTGCAAAAGATCAACAAACACACTAGGCAAAGATGGGTTAAGTTCATTAGTTGCCAAATAAGCCCCTTTGTACAAAAGTACAAATATAGGCCGATTAGCATACAAGGCCTGTCTAACCTCACTTGTCCTAGCTATTAAACTCAAATTCTTTTCTTTTTTCTCTCTAGGCTGAATCTCTTCTTTTATTTTTCCCTCTTTCTTTTCACTCTCTAAAGAATTTTTCTTACTCTCTTTTTCTTTCTTTTCAGCCTCCACTCTCATTCTTTCCATTTTACATTGGTCTTCATACACCTCCTTTGAAGAAAGCGGTGTTAATATGATCTTGCACCCATCCTTGGTAAAGTGATACCGATTGAGGTACCCATCATGCTTGGTCTTTCTATCAAATTGCCATGGTCTACCAAGCAAAATATCTCCAGCATGCATAGGAACAACATCACACAATTGCTCATCATGATATTTACCAATTGAAAAGGAAATAATAGATTGTCTATTTACCTTGACCTCTCCACAATCATTAAGCCATTGAAGTTTGTATGGTAGTGGGTGTGGTATAGTAGACAGCCCCAATCTACTAATTAAGAATGAGCTCACTGCATTGGTGCAACTCCCTCCATCAACAATCATAAGACATGCCTTGCCTTGCACATGACACCTTGTATGGAATAAGTTTTCTCGTTGCTCTTCAATGCAATCTTCCTTTATTTGAGTACTAAGAGCACGCCTTGTAACCAGCATGTCACCTTTGATTGGCTCCTCTATACTCCCATCACTACAACTTTCCAATTCAGGCATCTCATCCTTATCACTTTCATTATTGCCCTCTTCTTCATCAGTCACAATTTCCCCATTCCTTATGGTCATAGTTCTCTTATTAGGGCAATCTTTGCTCACATGACCTACTCCTTGACACTTCCAACACTTAATGTCTCTATTTCTCCCTTTAGCCTCATTGGTTTTGATTTTGTCCTTAGAGACCGAATCTGTCTTCCCTTTAGCAACCTCATGAGCAACCTTATTCCCACCCCTATAATCACTCTTTCCATCCTTTTTCCAATTAAAATTAGAGCTAGAATAGGATTTGGAATTGTACCTTGTCGCCCCTCTTCCTTGGAGTTGCCTTTCTATCTTGATGGCCATGTGCACCATCTCTTCTAAATCTTCATATTTGTGTAAATCTACTCGGTCAGATATGTCTTTGTTTAGACCAGCCAAGAAGCGTGCCATAGTGATCTCCACATCTTCATCTATATCAGCCCTAGTCATGAGCATCTCCATCTCTTTATGGTAATCATCCACACTCTTACTACCTTGTTTAAGAACTTGAAGTTTTTGTACAAGTTCCCTATGATAGTGTTTGGGCACAAATCGCTTCCTCATTACAACCTTGAGCTCAGGCCAATTATCAATTGGGTACTCCAAATTCCTTCGCCTATTAATCACCAAATGGTCCCACCAAGCAATAGCATAATCAGAAAATTGAGTAACTGCCAATTTTACCTTCTTTTGCTCGCTAAATTGATGGCAATCAAATATAAGCTCCAATTGCTTCTCCCATTGTAAATAGGACTCCGGATCTGATTTACCTTGAAAGTTAGGTATCTTATGTTTGATGCTTCCCAAATTTCGATCTACATTATCTTCATTGCCTCGGTTTCTTCCATTGTATGGAACCGGTTCTAACCTTCCTCTTCCTCTACCTTGGCCTTGTCTACCTCCACCTCTTGGTACTACTTCTGCATAGGCCTCATCTTCATCCTCATTGTCAACATTGCCTTCTACTTCCTCATTATGATTTGGTGTTGTTGCCCTTTCAACCGCTCCTAGCCTTGTATCCATGCGGTTTAATCTCTCCATTATAGTCTCAAAATTTGTATTCATACGTTCAAATTGCCTTTGTTGAGCCTCACGGAGCAAAGTTTCATCAACTTTACCCTCACCTTTATTTTCACCTTGGTTTGACATTGCTGTAAAAGAATGTTAGAAACAATAATAATAATAATTTAAAATCCTCACAAGCACTCCCTCACGTGTTTGCACTCAAATGATGCGGGTGGTCACTCGTGTTTAACTCAATTTGATGTTTCACTCGACTTCCTCTCACCACTCAAGCTAATTCTTTTATGTTCTTAGGTGAATCACACTTTTAGAACAAATCAATTAGATTGAAGCAATATTCAAGTAGAACTTTCAAAAGTGAAATTTTCAAAACAAGTTTGAGGCAATTCGGTTAAAAAAAAAAACAACAATTCAGAAGCAATAAAATAGGAAAACTCAAAAAGATGCAAAAGACATGTGAAAGAAATACAAAGATCTTCTAGAATAGAAAAGAAAACGAATTTAGAAGTTATTTTAAGGAGAAAAGTCAAATCTGCCTCAATAAGTAATATTCCTTAATGAGCAAGTATTGTAAAGATATGCAAAATCCTTAATAGACAAGTAATACAAGATATGACAAGATCTAGTTAGATATGTCAATTATAAACCAAATAGGATTAGGAAACCAAAATCAGACCTGATGAGGATATTAATCACTCAAACAATATTCCTTAATGCGCAAGGAATGGAAGGAAATGCAAATCAGACCTGATTAGGATATAAATCACTCAAGAATCTTAATTCTTCCTTTTCTAATAAGTTTCTCTCTTTTTTTTCACGAATTTTTTTTTTTTGCTTTTTTTTTTTCAAATTTCTTCTTCTTCTTTTTCTTTTTTTTTTTTGCACGAATTTTTTTTTAATTTCAACTATGAACACAAATCTAAATTTCAGAATGCAAAACAATTGACTGACCTAAAGGGAAAAAAAATCAAGACTAACAAATAAGAACAAAGAACAAAACACAAGAATGAAGAACAAAAATAAATAAGAACGATTTTAAAAGAATAAGAAAAACATAAGAAATCAGGATTAAGAATAAAAATTATAAAAGATAAAACCTGATCTAGAGCCAAAGCTCTGATACCAAATGATACGGAACCTCCAAGAATAAGCTTGAGAACCCCTTTATGTATTCGAACCCCCAAGGCATTAACTTGAAAACCCCAATAGTCAATTCAGCAACAACCCCTAAGAATGGTTAGAAATCATATTACTTAGATGATCAAAGAATTAGAATAAAGAAAACTCATTTCTAAATTCCAATTTCGAAACACTCCACAAGAAGATGATCAATCTACTTGAATGTTCCTTAAAGCATGTATTCTACACAAGAACACAAAGATAAAAGCAAAACAGCCTTTAGGTTTTAAAACTTCAATTCTGAATAATAAAATTCGTCCAAGGCATATATATATAGCCTTTACAAGGTTTTCCTTAGTGAGTAAGGAAAACTAATCCTAATCACAAAAAAAGGAAATTAATCTAATCAGACCTTAAATAGGAATTTTGACATACTTCCTATTTTAAGAATAATTAAACTAACTAAAACTAATGGGCTTTTAAAATAACAAATTCGTCCAGCCCTTATTTAACATAATTAAACCCATTAATAACTTGGACTTGAATTAAGTTGTATTGAACTTGAGCTGCACTTAGCACAAAGCTTTGGTGTCCTTGTAAACTTTCACTAGCTAAGTTCACAAAGCCTTGTAGATGATGGATTAAGGCTTCTTGAAGCTTCTTAGATTGAGACCTTGTTATAGGTCTTTGAGGCATGCTGATTGGACTCAAAACCTCTTGAACTTGATCCTTGCCTTCTTGACCATGCTCATCTTCATCATGTTGAATTCTTTGAGCTTGGTGTGTTGGCTGCTCCATAACAGAATGCATATTTGCACATGTTTGAACGCAAAATTCGACCTCGTGAAAATTTGTGCACAAATGGTTTTGAACATGTTATCCAATGTTCCGATTGTATATTGTCAATGCAAAGTACTTATTTTAGAGTTCTGAACTCGTGAATACAATTGACATAATTGAATGCACACTTTGTGCACATTCGCACATGTTTCAACGCTAAACTTGAACTCGTGCAAATTTGTGTACAAATGCTTTCGAATATGTTATCCAATGTTCCAATTGAATATTTGCAATACTAAGTACTTGTTCTCGAATTCTAATCTCATGAACACAATTGACATAATTGAATGCACAATTTGTCCACATTTGCACATGTTTGAACGCAAAACGTGCAAATTTGTGCACAAATGGTTTTGAACATGTTATCCAATGTTCCAATTGCATATTTACAAATACTAAGTACTTATTCTAGACTTCTGAACTCATGAATACAATTGACATAATTGAATGCAGAATTTGTGCACATTTGCACACATTTGAACGCAAAACGTGAACTCGTGCAAATTTGCGAACAAATGCTTTTGAACATGTTATCCAATGTTGCAATTGCATATTTGCAGTACTAGGTACTCATTACAGAATTCTAAACTCATGAATACAATTGACAGAATCGAATGCACAATTTGTGCACATTTGCACATGTTTGAACGCAAAACGTGAACTCGTGCAAATTTGTGCACAAATGGTTTTGAACATGTTATCCAATGTTCCAATTGCATATTTACATTACTAAGCACTTGTTTTAGAGTTCTGAACTCATGAATACAATTGACATAATTGAATGCACAATTTGTGCACATTTGCGCATCTTTGAACGCAAAACTTGAACTCGTGCAAATTTATGCACAAATGGTTTTGAACATGTTATACAATGTTCCAATTGCATATTTTCAATACTATGTTCTTATTTTAGGATTCTAAACTCATGATTACAATTGACATAATTGAATGCAGAATTTGTACACATTTGCACATGTTTGAACCCAAAACGTGAACTCGTGCAAATTTGTGCACAAACGGTTTTGAACATGTTATCCAATGCTTCAATCGCATACTTAAATATAATTAGTTCTTATTTTAGGGTTCTGAATTCATGAATACAATTGACGTAATTGAATGCACAATTTGTGCACATTTGCACATGCTTTGAACACAAAACGTGAACTCGTGCAAATTTGTGTGCAAATGGTTTTGAACATGCTATCCAATGTTCCCAATTGCATATTTACGATACTAATTACTTATTCATGAATTCTAAACTCATGAAAACAATTGACATAATTGAATGCACAATTTGTGCACATTTGCACACGTTTGATTGCAAAACGTGAACTCGTGCAAATTTGTGCACGAATGGTTTTGAATGTGTTATCCAATGTTCCAAATGCATATTTACAGTAACAATTGCTTATTTTAGGTTTCTGAATCGATGATTACAATTGACATAATTGAATGCACAATTTGTGCATATTTGCTCATGTTTAAACGCAAAACGTGAACCCTTGCAAATTTGTGCACAAATGGTATTAAACATGTTATCCAATGTTCCAATGGCATATTTACAATACAAAGTACTTATTTTAGAGTTCTTATCTCATGAATACAATTGACATAATTGAATGCGCAATTTGTGCACATTTGCACATGTTTGAACGCAAAACGTGAACTCGTGCAAATTTGTGAACAAATGGTTTTGAACATGTTATCCAGTGCTGCAATTGTATATTTGAAATACTAGGTACTTATGCTAGAATTCTAAACTCATGAATACAATTGACATTATTGAATGCACAATTTGTGCATATTTGCTCATGTTTGAACGCAAAACGTGAACTTGTGCAAATTTAGGCACAAATGGTTTTGAACGTGTTATCCAATGCTCCAATTGCATTTTTACAGTACTAATTACTTATTCTAGAATTCAAAACTCTTGAATACAATTGACAAGATTGAATGCACAATTTGTGCACATTTGCACATCTTTGAACGCAAAACTTGAACTCGTGCAAATTTATTCACAAATGGTTTTGAACATGTTATCCAATGTTCCGATTGCATATTTTCAATGCTAAGTACTTATTTTAGAGTTCTGAACTCATGAATACGATCGATATAATTGGATGCAAAAATTGTGCACATGTTTGAGTGCAAAACTTGAACTCGTGCAAATTTGTGAACAAATGCTTTTGAACATGTTATCCAACGTTGCAATTGCATATTGTCAATAGTAAGTACGTGTTCTAGAATTCTCAACTCATGAACACAATCGACATAATTGAATGCATGTTTGCACATGTTTGAACGCAAAATGCGACCTCGTGCAAATTTGTGCACAAATGGTTTTGAACATGTTATCCAATGTTCCGATTGTATATTGTCAATGCAAAGTACTTATTTTAGAGTTCTGAACTCATGAATACAATTGACATAATTGAATGCACACTTTGTGCACATTCGCACATGTTTGAACGCTAAACTTGAACTCGTGCAAATTTGTGGACAAATGCTTTCGAATATGTTATCCAATGTTCCAATTGAATATTTGCAATACTAAGTACTTGTTCTCGAATTCTAATCTCATGAACACAATTGACATAATTGAATGCACAATTTGTCCACATTTGAACATGTTTGAACGCAAAATGTGCAAATTTGTGCACAAATGGTTTTGAACATGTTATCCAATGTTCCAATTGCATATTCACAAATACTAAGTACTTATTCTAGACTTCTGAACTCATGAATACAATTGACATAATTAAATGCAGAATTTGTGAACATTTGCACACATTTGAACGCAAAACGTGAACTCGTGCAAATTTGCGAACAAATGCTTTTGAACATGTTATCCAATGTTGCAATTGCACATTTGCAGTACTAGGTACTCATTACAGAATTCTAAACTCATGAATACAATTGACAGAATCGAATGCACAATTTGTGCACATTTGCACATGTTTGAATGCAAAACGTGAACTCGTGCAAATTTGTGGACAAATGCTTTCGAATATGTTATCCAATGTTCCAATTGAATATTTGCAATACTAAGTACTTGTTCTCGAATTCTAATCTCATGAACACAATTGACATAATTGAATGCACAATTTGTCCACGTTTGCACATGTTTGAACGCAAAACGTGCAAATTTGTGCACAAATGGTTTTGAACATGTTATCCAGGGTTCCAATCGCATATTTACAAATACTAAGTACTTATTCTAGACTTTTGAACTCATGAATACAATTGACATAATTGAATGCGGAATTTGTGCACATTTGCACACATTTGAACGCAAAACGTGAACTCATGCAAATTTGCGAACAAATGCTTTTGAACATGTTATCCAATGTTGCAATTGCATATTTGCAGTACTAGGTACTCATTATAGAATTCTAAACTCATGAATACAATTGACAGAATCGAATGCACAATTTGTGCACATTTGCACATGTTTGAACGCAAAACGTGAACTCGTGCAAATTTGTGGACAAATGCTTTCGAATATGTTATCCAATGTTCCAATTGAATATTTGCAATACTAAGTACTTGTTCTCGAATTCTAATCTCATGAACACAATTGACATAATTGAATGCATAATGTTTCCACATTTGCACATGTTTGAACGCAAAACGTGCAAATTTGTGCACAAATGGTTTTGAACATGTTATCCAATGTTCCAATTGCATATTTACAAATACTAAGTACTTATTCTAGACTTCTGAACTCATGAATACAATTGACATAATTGAATGCGGAATTTGTGCACATTTGCATACATTTGAACGCAAAACGTGAACTCGTGCAAATTTGCGAACAAATGCTTTTGAACATGTTATCCAATGTTGCAATTGCATATTTGCAGTACTAGGTACTCATTACAGAATTCTAAACTCATGAATACAATTGACAGAATCGAATGCACAATTTGTGCACATTTGCACATGTTTGAACGCAAAACGTGAACTCGTGCAAATTTGTGCACAAATGGTTTTGAACATGTTATCCAATGTTCCAATTGCATATTTACATTACTAAGCACTTGTTTTAGAGTTCTGAACTCATGAATACAATTGACATAATTGAATGCACAATTTGTGCACATTTGCGCATCTTTGAACGCAAAACTTGAACTCGTGCAAATTTATGCACAAATGGTTTTGAACATGTTATACAATGTTCCAATTGCATATTTTCAATACTATGTTCTTATTTTAGGATTCTAAACTCATGAATACAATTGACATAATTGAATGCAGAATTTGTACACATTTGCACATGTTTAAACCTAAAACGTGAACTCGTGCAAATTTGTGCACAAACCGTTTTGAACATGTTATCCGATGCTTCAATCGCATACTTAAAAATACTTAATTCTTATTTTAGGGTTCTGAATTCATGAATGCAATTGACGTAATTGAATGCACAATTTGTGCACATGTGCACATGCTTTGAACACAAAACGTGAACTCGTGCAAATTTGTGTGCAAATGGTTTTGAACATGCTATCCAATGTTCCCAATTGCATATTTACGATACTAATTACTTATTCATGAATTCTAAACTCATGAAAACAATTGACATAATTGAATGCACAATTTGTGCACATTTGCACACGTTTGAATGCAAAACGTGAACTCGTGCAAATTTGTGCACGAATGGTTTTGAACGTGTTATCCAATGTTCCAAATGCATATTTATAGTAACAATTGCTTATTTTAGGTTTCTGAATCGATGATTACAATTGACATAATTGAATGCACAATTTGTGCATATTTGCTCATTTTTAAACGCAAAACGTGAACCCTTGCAAATTTGTGCACAAATGGTATTAAACATGTTATCCAATGTTCCAATGGCATATTTACAATAAAAAGTACTTATTTTAGAGTTCTTATCTCATGAATACAATTGACATAATTGAATGCACAATTTGTGCACATTTGCACATGTTTGAACGCAAAACGTGAACTCGTGCAAATTTGTGAACAAATGGTTTTGAACATGTTATCCAGTGCTGCAATTGTATATTTGAAATACTAGGTACTTATGCTAGAATTCTAAACTCATGAACACAATTGACATTATTGAATGCACAATTTGTGCATATTTGCTCATGTTTGAACGCAAAATGTGAACTTGTGCAAATTTAGGCACAAATGGTTTTGAACGTGTTATCCAATGCTCCAATTGCATTTTTACAGTACTAATTACTTATTCTAGAATTCAAAACTCTTGAATAAAATTGATAAGATTGAATGCACAATTTGTGCACATTTGCACATGTTTGAACGCAAAACTTGAACTCGTGCAAATTTATTCACAAATGGTTTTGAACATGTTATCCAATGTTCCGATTGCATATTTTCAATACTAAGTACTTATTTTAGAGTTCTGAACTCATGAATATGATCGATATAATTGGATGCAAAAATTGTGCACATGTTTAGTGCAAAACTTGAACTCATGCAAATTTGTGAACAAATGCTTTTGAACATGTTATCCAACGTTGCAATTGCATATTTTCAATAGTAAGTACGTGTTCTAGAATTCTCAACTCATGAACACAATCGACATAATTGAATGCATATTTGCACATGTTTGAACGCAAAATGCGACCTCGTGCAAATTTGTGCACAAATGGTTTTGAACATGTTATCCAATGTTCTGATTGTATATTGTCAATGCAAAGTACTTATTTTAGAGTTCTGAACTCGTGAATACAATTGACATAATTGAATGCACACTTTGTGCACATTCGCACATGTTTGAACGCTAAACTTGAACTCGTGCAAATTTGTGGACAAATGCTTTCGAATATGTTATCCAATGTTCCAATTGAATATTTTCAATACTAAGTACTTGTTCTCGAATTCTAATCTCATGAACACAATTGACATAACTGAATGCACAATTTGTCCACATTTGCACATGTTTGAACTCAAAACGTGCAAATCTGTGCACAAATGGTTTTGAACATGTTATCCAATGTTCCAATTGCATATTTACAAATACTAAGTACTTATTCTAGACTTCTGAACTCATGAATACAATTGACATAATTGAATGCAGAATTTGTGCACATTCGCACACATTTGAACACAAAACGTGAACTCGTGCAAATTTGCAAACAAATGCTTTTGAACATGTTATCCAATGTTGCAATTGCATATTTGCAGTACTAGGTACTCATTACAGAATTCTAAACTCATGAATACAATTGACAGAATCGAATGCACAATTTGTACACATTTGCACATGTTTGAACGTAAAACGTGAACTCGTGCAAATTTGTGCACAAATGGTTTTGAACATGTTATCCAATGTTCCAATTGCATATTTACATTACTAAGCACTTGTTTTAGAGTTCTGAACTCATGAATACAATTGACATAATTGAATGCACAATTTGTGCACATTTGCGCATCTTTGAACGCAAAACTTGAACTCGTGCAAATTTATGCACAAATGGTTTTGAACGTGTTATACAATGTTCCAATTGCATATTTTAAATACTATGTTATTATTTTAGGATTCTAAACTCATGAATACAATTGACATAATTGAATGCAGAATTTGTACACATTTGCACATGTTTGAACCCAAAACGTGAACTCGTGCAAATTTGTGCACAAACGGTTTTGAACATGTTATCCAATGCTTCAATCGCATACTTAAATATAATTAGTTCTTATTTTAGGGTTCTGAATTCATGAATACAATTGACGTAATTGAATGCACAATTTGTGCACATTTGCACATGCTTTGAACACAAAACGTGAACTCGTGCAAATTTGTGTGCAAATGGTTTTGAACATGCTATCCAATGTTCCCAATTGCATATTTACGATACTAATTACTTATTCATGAATTCTAAACTCATGAAAACAATTGACATAATTGAATGCACAATTTGTGCACATTTGCACACGTTTGAATGCAAAACGTGAACTCGTGCAAATTTGTGCACGAATGGTTTTGAACATGTTATCCAATGTTCCAAATGCATATTTACAGTAACAATTGCTTATTTTAGGTTTCTGAATCGATGATTACAACTGACATAATTGAATGCACAATTTGTGCATATTTGCTCATGTTTAAACGCAAAACGTGAACCCTTGCAAATTTGTGCACAAATGGTATTAAACATGTTATCCAATGTTCCAATGGCATATTTACAATACAAAGTACTTATTTTAGAGTTCTTATCTCATGAATACAATTGACATATTTGAATGCGCAATTTGTGCACATTTGCACATGTTTGAACGCAAAACGTGAACTCGTGCAAATTTGTGAACAAATGGTTTTGAACATGTTATCCAGTGCTGCAATTGTATATTTGAAATACTAGGTACTTATGCTAGAATTCTAAACTCATGAATACAATTGACATTATTGAATGCACAATTTGTGCATATTTGCTCATGTTTGAACGCAAAACGTGAACTTGTGCAAATTTAGGCACAAATGGTTTTGAACGTGTTATCCAATGCTCCAATTGCATTTTTACAGTACTAATTACTTATTCTAGAATTCAAAACTCTTCAATACAATTGACAAGATTGAATGCACAATTTGTGCACATTTGCACATGTTTGAACGCAAAACTTGAACTCGTGCAAATTTATTCACAAATGGTTTTGAACATGTTATCCAATGTTCCGATTGCATATTTTCAATACTAAGTACTTATTTTAGAGTTCTGAACTCATGAATACGATCGATATAATTGGATGGCAAAATTTTTCACATGTTTGAGTGCAAAACTTGAACTCGTGCAAATTTGTGAACAAATGCTTTTGAACATGTTATCCAACGTTGCAATTGCATATTTTCAATAGTAAGTACGTGTTCTAGAATTCTCAACTCATGAACACAATCGACATAATTGAATTCATATTTGCACATGTTTGAACGCAAAATGCGACCTCGTGCAAATTTGTGCACAAATGGTTTTGAACATGTTATCCAATGTTCCGATTGTATATTGTCAATGCAAAGTACTTATTTTAGAGTTCTGAACTCGTGAATACAATTGACATAATTGAATGCACACTTTGTGCACATTCGCACATGTTTGAATGCTAAACTTGAACTCGTGCAAATTTGTGGACAAATGCTTTCGAATATGTTATCCAATGTTCCAATTGAATATTTGCAATACTAAGTACTTGTTCTCGAATTCTAATCTCATGAACACAATTGACATAATTGAATGCATAATTTGTCCACATTTGCACATGTTTGAACTCAAAACGTGCAAATTTGTGCACAAATGGTTTTGAACATGTTATCCAATGTTCCAATTGCATATTTACAAATACTAAGTACTTATTCTAGACTTTTGAACTCATGAATACAATTGACATAATTGAATGTAGAATTTGTGCACATTTGCACACATTTGAACGCAAAACGTGAACTCATGCAAATTTGCAAACAAATGCTTTTGAACATGTTATCCAATGTTGCAATTGCATATTTGCAGTACTAGGTACACATTATAGAATTCTAAACTCATGAATACAATTGACAGAATCAAATGCACAATTTGTGCACATTTGTACATGTTTGAATGCAAAACGTGAACTCGTGCAAATTTGTGGACAAATGCTTTCGAATATGTTATCCAATGTTCCAATTGAATATTTGCAATACTAAGTACTTGTTCTCGAATTCTAATCTCATGAACACAATTGACATAATTGAATGCACAATTTGTCCACATTTGCACATGTTTGAACGCAAAACGTGCAAATTTGTGCACAAATGGTTTTGAACATGTTATCCAATGTTCCAATTGCATATTTACAAATACTAAGTACTTATTCTAGACTTCTGAACTCATTAATACAATTGACATAATTGAATGCGGAATTTGTGCACATTTGCACACATTTGAACGCAAAACGTGAACTCGTGCAAATTTGCGAACAAATTCTTTTGAACATGTTATCCAATGTTGCAATTGCATATTTGTAGTACTAGGTACTCATTACAGAATTCTAAACTCATGAATACAATTGACAGAATCGAATGCACAATTTGTGCACAATTTGTGCACATTTGCACATGTTTGAACGCAAAACGTGAACTCGTGCAAATTTGTGCACAAATGGTTTTGAACATGTTATCCAATGTTCCAATTGCATATTTACATTACTAAGCACTTGCTTTAGAGTTCTGAACTCATGAATACAATTGACATAATTGAATGCACAATTTGAGCACATTTGCGCATCTTTGAACGCAAAACTTGAACTCGTGCAAATTTATGCACAAATGGTTTTGAACATGTTATACAATGTTCCAATTGCATATTTTCAATACTATGTTCTTATTTTAGGATTCTAAACTCATGAATACAATTGACATAATTGAATGCAGAATTTGTACACATTTGCACATGTTTGAACCAAAAATGTGAACTCGTGCAAATTTGTGCACAAACGGTTTTGAACATGTTATCCAATGCTTCAATCGCATACTTAAAAATACTTAGTTCTTATTTTAGGGTTCTGAATTCATGAATACAATTGACGTAATTGAATGCACAATTTGTGCACATTTGCACATGCTTTGAACACAAAACGTGAACTCGTGCAAATTTGTGTGCAAATGGTTTTGAACATGCTATCCAATGTTCCCAATTGCATATTTACGATACTAATTACTTATTCATGAATTCTAAAATCATGAAAATAATTGACATAATTGAATGCACAATTTGTGCACATTTGCACACGTTTGAATGCAAAACGTGAACTCGTGCAAATTTGTGCACGAATGGTTTTGAACGTGTTATCCAATGTTCCAAATGCATATTTACAGTAACAATTGCTTATTTTAGGTTTCTGAATCGATGATTACAATTGACATAATAGAATGCACAATTTGTGCATATTTGCTCATGTTTAAACGCAAAACGTGAACCCTTGCAAATTTGTGCACAAATGGTATTGAACATGTTATCCAATGTTCCAATGGCATATTTACAATACAAAGTACTTATTTTAGAGTTCTTATCTCATGAATAAAATTGACATAATTGAATGCGCAATTTGTGCACATTTGCACATGTTTGAATGCAAAACGTGAACTCGTGCAAATTTGTGAACAAATGGTTTTGAACATGTTATCCAGTGCTGCAATTGTATATTTGAAATACTAGGTACTTATGCTAGAATTCTAAACTCATGAATACAATTGACATTATTGAATGCACAATTTGTGCATATTTGCTCATGTTTGAACGCAAAACGTGAACTTGTGCAAATTTAGGCACAAATGGTTTTGAACGTGTTATCCAATGCTCCAATTGCATTTTTACAGTACTAATTACTTATTCTAGAATTCAAAACTCTTGAATACAATTGACAAGATTGAATGCACAATTTGTGCACATTTGCACATCTTTGAACGTGAAACTTGAACTCGTACAAATTCATTCACAAATGGTTTTGAACATGTTATCCAATGTTCCGATTGCATATTTTCAATACTAAGTACTTATTTTAGAGTTTTGAACTCATGAATACGATCGATATAATTGGATGCACAAATTGTGCACATGTTTGAGCGCAAAACTTGAACTCGTGCAAATTTGTGAACAAATGCTTTTGAACATGTTATCCAACGTTGCAATTGCATATTTTCAATAGTAAGTACATGTTCTAGAATTCTCAACTCATGAACACAATCGACATAATTGAATGCACATTTGCACATGTTTGAACGCAAAATGCGACCTCGTGCAAATTTGTGCACAAATGGTTTTGAACATGTTATCCAATGTTCCAATTGTATATTTTCAATGCTAAGTACTTATTTTAGAGTTCTGAACTCATGAATACAATTGACATAATTGAATGCACACTTTGTGCACATTCGCACATGTTTGAACGCTAAACTTGAACTCGTGCAAATTTGTGGACAAATGCTTTCGAATATGTTATCCAATGTTCCAATTGAATATTTGCAATACTAAGTACTTGTTCTCGAATTCTAATCTCATGAACACAATTGACATAATTGAATGCACGATTTGTCCACATTTGCACATGTTTGAAAGCAAAACGTGCAAATTTGTGCACAAATGGTTTTGAACATGTTATCCAATGTTCCAATTGCATATTTACAAATACTAAGTACTTATTCTAGACTTCTGAACTCATGAATACAATTGACATAATTGAATGCGGAATTTGTGCACATTTGCACACATTTGAACGCAAAACGTGAACTCGTGCAAATTTGCGAACAAATTCTTTTGAACATGTTATCCAATGTTGCAATTGCATATTTGTAGTACTAGGTACTCATTACAGAATTCTAAACTCATGAATACAATTGACAGAATCGAATGCACAATTTGTGCACAATTTGTGCACATTTGCACATGTTTGAACGCAAAACGTGAACTCGTGCAAATTTGTGCACAAATGGTTTTGAACATGTTATCCAATGTTCCAATTGCATATTTACATTACTAAGCACTTGCTTTAGAGTTCTGAACTCATAAATACAATTGACATAATTGAATGCACAATTTGAGCACATTTGCGCATCTTTGAACGCAAAACTTGAACTCGTGCAAATTTATGCACAAATGGTTTTGAACATGTTATACAATGTTCCAATTGCATATTTTCAATACTATGTTCTTATTTTAGGATTCTAAACTCATGAATACAATTGACATAATTGAATGCAGAATTTGTACACATTTGCACATGTTTGAACCAAAAATGTGAACTCGTGCAAATTTGTGCACAAACGGTTTTGAACATGTTATCCAATGCTTCAATCGCATACTTAAAAATACTTAGTTCTTATTTTAGGGTTCTGAATTCATGAATACAATTGACGTAATTGAATGCACAATTTGTGCACATTTGCACATGCTTTGAACACAAAACGTGAACTCGTGCAAATTTGTGTGCAAATGGTTTTGAACATGCTATCCAATGTTCCCAATTGCATATTTACGATACTAATTACTTATTCATGAATTCTAAAATCATGAAAATAATTGACATAATTGAATGCACAATTTGTGCACATTTGCACACGTTTGAATGCAAAACGTGAACTCGTGCAAATTTGTGCACGAATGGTTTTGAACGTGTTATCCAATGTTCCAAATGCATATTTACAGTAACAATTGCTTATTTTAGGTTTCTGAATCGATGATTACAATTGACATAATAGAATGCACAATTTGTGCATATTTGCTCATGTTTAAACGCAAAACGTGAACCCTTGCAAATTTGTGCACAAATGGTATTGAACATGTTATCCAATGTTCCAATGGCATATTTACAATACAAAGTACTTATTTTAGAGTTCTTATCTCATGAATAAAATTGACATAATTGAATGCGCAATTTGTGCACATTTGCACATGTTTGAATGCAAAACGTGAACTCGTGCAAATTTGTGAACAAATGGTTTTGAACATGTTATCCAGTGCTGCAATTGTATATTTGAAATACTAGGTACTTATGCTAGAATTCTAAACTCATGAATACAATTGACATTATTGAATGCACAATTTGTGCATATTTGCTCATGTTTGAACGCAAAACGTGAACTTGTGCAAATTTAGGCACAAATGGTTTTGAACGTGTTATCCAATGCTCCAATTGCATTTTTACAGTACTAATTACTTATTCTAGAATTCAAAACTCTTGAATACAATTGACAAGATTGAATGCACAATTTGTGCACATTTGCACATCTTTGAACGTGAAACTTGAACTCGTACAAATTCATTCACAAATGGTTTTGAACATGTTATCCAATGTTCCGATTGCATATTTTCAATACTAAGTACTTATTTTAGAGTTTTGAACTCATGAATACGATCGATATAATTGGATGCACAAATTGTGCACATGTTTGAGCGCAAAACTTGAACTCGTGCAAATTTGTGAACAAATGCTTTTGAACATGTTATCCAACGTTGCAATTGCATATTTTCAATAGTAAGTACATGTTCTAGAATTCTCAACTCATGAACACAATCGACATAATTGAATGCACATTTGCACATGTTTGAACGCAAAATGCGACCTCGTGCAAATTTGTGCACAAATGGTTTTGAACATGTTATCCAATGTTCCAATTGTATATTTTCAATGCTAAGTACTTATTTTAGAGTTCTGAACTCATGAATACAATTGACATAATTGAATGCACACTTTGTGCACATTCGCACATGTTTGAACGCTAAACTTGAACTCGTGCAAATTTGTGGACAAATGCTTTCGAATATGTTATCCAATGTTCCAATTGAATATTTGCAATACTAAGTACTTGTTCTCGAATTCTAATCTCATGAACACAATTGACATAATTGAATGCACGATTTGTCCACATTTGCACATGTTTGAAAGCAAAACGTGCAAATTTGTGCACAAATGGTTTTGAACATGTTATCCAATGTTCCAATTGCATATTTACAAATACTAAGTACTTATTCTAGACTTCTGAACTCATGAATACAATTGACATAATTAAATGCATAATTTGTGCACATTTGCGCATCTTTGAACGCAATACTTGAACTCGTGCAAATTTATGCACAAATGGTTTTGAACATGTTATACAATGTTCCAATTGCATATTTTCAATACTATGTACTTATTTTAGGATTCTAAACTCATGAATACAATTGACATAATTGAATGCAGAATTTGTACACATTTGCACATGTTTGAACCCAAAACGTGAACTCGTGCAAATTTGTGCACAAACGGTTTTGAACATGTTGTCCAATGCTTCAATCGCATACTTAAAAATACTTAGTTCTTATTTTAGGGTTCTGAATTCATGAATACAATTGACGTAATTGAATGCACAATTTGTGCACATTTGCACATGCTTTGAACACAAAACGTGAACTCACGCAAATTTGTGCGCAAATGGTTTTGAACATGCTATCCAATGTTCCCAATTGCATATTTATGATACTAATTACCTATTCATGATTTCTAAACTCATGAAAAAAATTGACATAATTGAATGCATAATTTGTGCACATTTGCACACGTTTGAATGCAAAACGTGAACTCGTGCAAATTTGTGCACGAATGGTTTTGAACGTGTTATCCAATGTTCCAAATGCATATTTACAATAACAATTGCTTATTTTAGGTTTCTGAACCGATGATTACAATTGACATAATTGAATGCACAATTTGTGCATATTTGCTCATGTTTAAATGCAAAACGTGAACCCTTGCAAATTTGTGCACAAATGGTATAGAACATGTTATCCAATGTTCCAATGGCATATTTACAATACAAAGTACTTATTTTAGAGTTCTTATCTCATGAATACAATTGACATAATTGAATGCGCAATTTGTGCACATTTGCACATGTTTGAACGCAAAACGTGAACTCGTGCAAATTTGTGAACAAATGGTTTTGAACATGTTATCCAGTGCTGCAATTGTATATTTGAAATACTAGGTACTTATGCTAGAATTCTAAACTCATGAATACAATTGACATTATTGAATGCACAATTTGTGCATATTTGCTCATGTTTGAACGCAAAACGTGAACTTGTGCAAATTTAGGCACAAATGGTTTTGAACGTGTTATCCAATGCTCTAATTGCATTTTTACAGTACTAATTACTTATTCTAGAATTTAAAACTCTTGAATACAATTGACAAGATTGAATGCACAATTTGTGCAATTTGCACATGTTTGAACGCAAAACTTGAACTCGTGCAAATTTATTCACAAATGATTTTGAACATGTTATCCAATGTTCCGATTGCATATTTTCAATACTAAGTACTTATTTTAGAGTTCTGAACTCATGAATACGATCGATATAATTGGATGCACAAATTGTGCACATGTTTGAGTGCAAAACTTGAACTCGTGCAAATTTGTGAACAAATGCTTTTGAACATGTTATCCAACGTTGCAATTGCATATTTTCAATAGTAAGTACGTGTTCTTGAAGTTGCAACTCATGAACACAATCGACATAATTGAATGCATATTTGCACATGTTTGAACGCAAAATGCGACCTCGTGCAAATTTGTGCTCAAATGGTTTTGAACATGTTATCCAATGTTCCGATTGTATATTGTCAATGCAAAGTACTTATTTTAGAGTTCTGAACTCGTGAATACAATTGACATAATTGAATGCACACTTTGTGCACATTCGCACATGTTTGAACGCTAAACTTGAACTCGTGCAAATTTGTGGACAAATGCTTTCGAATATGTTATCCAATGTTCCAATTGAATATTTGCAATACTAAGTACTTGTTCTCAAATTCTAATCTCATGAACACAATTGACATAATTGAATGCACAATTTGTCCACATTTGCACATGTTTGAACGCAAAACGTGCAAATTTGTGCACAAATGGTTTTGAACATGTTATCCAATGTTCCAATTGCATATTTACAAATACTAAGTACTTATTCTAGACTTCTGAACTCATGAATACAATTGACATAATTGAATGTAGAATTTGTGCACATTTGCACACATTTGAACACAAAACGTGAACTCGTGCAAATTTGCGAACAAATGCTTTTGAACATGTTATCCAATGTTGCAATTGCATATTTGCAGTACTAGGTACTCATTACAGAATTCTAAACTAATGAATACAATTGACAGAATCGAATGCACAATTTGTGCACATTTGCACATGTTTGAACGCAAAACGTGAACTCGTGCAAATTTGTGCACAAATGGTTTTGAACATGTTATCCAATGTTCCAATTGCATATTTACATTACTAAGCACTTGTTTTAGAGTTCTGAACTCATGAATACAATTGACATAATTGAATGCACAATTTGTGCACATTTGCGCATCTTTGAACGCAAAACTTGAACTCGTGCAAATTTATGCACAAATGGTTTTGATCATGTTATACAATGTTCCAATTGCATATTTTCAATACTATGTTCTTATTTTAGGATTCTAAACTCTTGAATACAATTGACATAATTGAATGCAGAATTTGTACACATTTGCACATGTTTGAACCCAAAACGTGAACTCGTGCAAATTTGTGCACAAACGGTTTTGAACATGTTATCCAATGCTTCAATCGCATACTTAAAAATACTTAGTTCTTATTTTAGGGTTCTGAATTCATGAATACAATTGACGTAATTGAATGCACAATTTGTGCACATTTGCACATGCTTTGGACACAAAACGTGAACTCGTGCAAATTTGTGTGCAAATGGTTTTGAACATGCTATCCAATGTTCCCAATTGCATATTTATGATACCAATTACTTATTCATGAATTCTAAACTCATGAAAATAATTGACATAATTGAATGCACAATTTGTGCACATTTGCACACGTTTGAATGCAAAACGTGAACTCGTGCAAATTTGTGCACGAATGGTTTTGAACGTGTTATCCAATGTTCCAAATGCATATTTACAGTAACAATTGCTTATTTTAGGTTTCTGAATCGATGATTACAATTGACATAATTGAATGCACAATTTGTGCATATTTGCTCATGTTTAAACGCAAAACGTGAACCCTTGCAAATTTGTGCACAAATGGTATTGAACATGTTATCCAATGTTCCAATGGCATATTTACAATACAAAGTACTTATTTTAGAGTTCTTATCTCATGAATACAATTGACATAATTGAATGCGCAATTTGTGCACATTTGCACATGTTTGAATGCAAAACGTGAACTCGTGCAAATTTGTGAACAAATGGTTTTGAACATGTTATCCAGTGCTGCAATTGTATATTTGAAATACTAGGTACTTATGCTAGAATTCTAAACTCATGAATACAATTGACATTATTGAATGCACAATTTGTGCATATTTGCTCATGTTTGAACGCAAAACGTGAACTTGTGCAAATTTAGGCACAAATGGTTTTGAACGTGTTATCCAATGCTCCAATTGCATTTTTACAGTACTAATTACTTATTCTAGAATTTAAAACTCTTGAATACAATTGACAAGATTGAATGCACAATTTGTGCACATTTGCACATGTTTGAACGCAAAACTTGAACTCGTGCAAATTTATTCACAAATGGTTTTGAACATGTTATCCAATGTTCCGATTGCATATTTTCAATACTAAGTACTTATTTTAGAGTTCTGAACTCATGAATACGATCGATATAATTGGATGCACAAATTGTGCACATGTTTGAGTGCAAAACTTGAACTCGTGCAAATTTGTGAACAAATGCTTTTGAACATGTTATCCAACGTTGCAATTGCATATTTTCAATAGTAAGTACGTTTCTAGAATTCTCAACTCATGAACACAATCGACATAATTGAATGCATATTTGCACATGTTTGAAGGCAAAATGCGACCTCGTGCAAATTTGTGCACAAATGGTTTTGAACATGTTATCCAATGTTCCGATTGTATATTGTCAATGCAAAGTACTTATTTTAGAGTTCTGAACTCGTGAATACAATTGACATAATTGAATGCACACTTTGTGCACATTCGCACATGTTTGAACGCTAAACTTGAACTCGTGCAAATTTGTGGACAAATGCTTTCAAATATGTTATCCAATGTTCCAATTGAATATTTGCAATACTAAGTACTTGTTCTCGAATTCTAATCTCATGAACACAATTGACATAATTGAATGCACAATTTGTCCACATTTGAACATGTTTGAACGCAAAACGTGCAAATTTGTGCACAAATGGTTTTGAACATGTTATCCAATGTTCCAATTGCATATTTACAAATACTAAGTACTTATTCTAGACTTCTGAACTCATGAATACAATTGACATAATTGAATGCAGAATTTGGGCACATTTGCACACATTTGAACGCAAAACGTGAACTCGTGCAAATTTGCGAACAAATGCTTTTGAACATGTTATCCAATGTTGCAATTGCACATTTGCAGTACTAGGTACTCATTACAGAATTCTAAACTCATGAATACAATTGACAGAATCGAATGCACAATTTGTGCACATTTGCACATGTTTGAACGCAAAATGTGAACTCGTGCAAATTTGTGCACAAATGGTTTTGAACATGTTATCCAATGTTCCAATTGCATATTTACATTACTAAGCACTTGTTTTAGAGTTCTGAACTCATGAATACAATTGACATATTGAATGCACAATTTGAGCACATTTGCGCATCTTTGAACGCAAAACTTGAACTCGTGCAAATTTATGCACAAATGGTTTTGAACATGTTATACAATGTTCCAATTGCATATTTTCAATACTATGTACTTATTTTAGGATTCTAAACTCATGAATACAATTGACATAATTGAATGCAGAATTTGTACACATTTGCACATGTTTGAACCCAAAACGTGAACTCGTGCAAATTTGTGCACAAACGGTTTTGAACATGTTATCCAATGCTTCAATCGCATACTTAAAAATACTTAGTTCTTATTTTAGGGTTCTGAATTCATGAATACAATTGACGTAATTGAATGCACAATTTGTGCACATTTGCACATGCTTTGAACACAAAACGTGAACTCGTGCAAATTTGTGTGCAAATGGTTTTGAACATGCTATCCAATGTTCCCAATTGCATATTTACGATACTAATTACTTATTCATGAATTCTAAACTCATGAAAATAATTGACATAATTGAATGCACAATTTGTGCACATTTGCACACGTTTGAATGCAAAACGTGAACTCGTGCAAATTTGTGCACGAATGGTTTTGAACGTGTTATCCAATGTTCCAAATGCATATTTACAGTAACAATTGCTTATTTTAGGTTTCTGAATCGATGATTACAATTGACATAATTGAATGCACAATTTGTGCATATTTGCTCAAGTTTAAACGCAAAATGTGAACCCTTGCAAATTTGTGCACAAATGGTATTGAACATGTTATCCAATGTTCCAATGGCATATTTACAATAAAAAGTACTTATTTTAGAGTTCTTATCTCATGAATACAATTGACATAATTGAATGCGCAATTTGTGCACATTTGCACATGTTTGAATGCAAAACGTGAACTCGTGCAAATTTGTGAACAAATGGTTTTGAACATGTTATCCAGTGCTGCAATTGTATATTTGAAATACTAGGTACTTATGCTAGAATTCTAAACTCATGAATACAATTGACATTATTGAATGCACAATTTGTGCATATTTGCTCATGTTTGAACGCAAAACGTGAACTTGTGCAAATTTAGGCACAAATGGTTTTGAACGTGTTATCCAATGCTCCAATTGCATTTTTACAGTACTAATTACTTATTCTAGAATTTAAAACTCTTGAATACAATTGACAAGATTGAATGCACAATTTGTGCACATTTGCACATGTTTGAACGCAAAACTTGAACTCGTGCAAATTTATTCACAAATGGTTTTGAACATGTTATCCAATGTTCCGATTGCATATTTTCAATACTAAGTACTTATTTTAGAGTTCTGAACTCATGAATACGATCGATATAATTGGATGCACAAATTGTGCACATGTTTGAGTGCAAAACTTGAACTCGTGCAAATTTGTGAACAAATGCTTTTGAACATGTTATCCAACGTTGCAATTGCATATTTTCAATAGTAAGTACGTTTCTAGAATTCTCAACTCATGAACACAATCGACATAATTGAATGCATATTTGCACATGTTTGAAGGCAAAATGCGACCTCGTGCAAATTTGTGCACAAATGGTTTTGAACATGTTATCCAATGTTCCGATTGTATATTGTCAATGCAAAGTACTTATTTTAGAGTTCTGAACTCGTGAATACAATTGACATAATTGAATGCACACTTTGTGCACATTCGCACATGTTTGAACGCTAAACTTGAACTCGTGCAAATTTGTGGACAAATGCTTTCAAATATGTTATCCAATGTTCCAATTGAATATTTGCAATACTAAGTACTTGTTCTCGAATTCTAATCTCATGAACACAATTGACATAATTGAATGCACAATTTGTCCACATTTGCACATGTTTGAACGCAAAACGTGCAAATTTGTGCACAAATGGTTTTGAACATGTTATCCAATGTTCCAATTGCATATTTACAAATACTAAGTACTTATTCTAGACTTCTGAACTCATGAATACAATTGACATAATTGAATGCAGAATTTGGGCACATTTGCACACATTTGAACGCAAAACGTGAACTCGTGCAAATTTGCGAACAAATGCTTTTGAACATGTTATCCAATGTTGCAATTGCACATTTGCAGTACTAGGTACTCATTACAGAATTCTAAACTCATGAATACAATTGACAGAATCGAATGCACAATTTGTGCACATTTGCACATGTTTGAACGCAAAATGTGAACTCGTGCAAATTTGTGCACAAATGGTTTTGAACATGTTATCCAATGTTCCAATTGCATATTTACATTACTAAGCACTTGTTTTAGAGTTCTGAACTCATGAATACAATTGACATATTGAATGCACAATTTGAGCACATTTGCGCATCTTTGAACGCAAAACTTGAACTCGTGCAAATTTATGCACAAATGGTTTTGAACATGTTATACAATGTTCCAATTGCATATTTTCAATACTATGTACTTATTTTAGGATTCTAAACTCATGAATACAATTGACATAATTGAATGCAGAATTTGTACACATTTGCACATGTTTGAACCCAAAACGTGAACTCGTGCAAATTTGTGCACAAACGGTTTTGAACATGTTATCCAATGCTTCAATCGCATACTTAAAAATACTTAGTTCTTATTTTAGGGTTCTGAATTCATGAATACAATTGACGTAATTGAATGCACAATTTGTGCACATTTGCACATGCTTTGAACACAAAACGTGAACTCGTGCAAATTTGTGTGCAAATGGTTTTGAACATGCTATCCAATGTTCCCAATTGCATATTTACGATACTAATTACTTATTCATGAATTCTAAACTCATGAAAATAATTGACATAATTGAATGCACAATTTGTGCACATTTGCACACGTTTGAATGCAAAACGTGAACTCGTGCAAATTTGTGCACGAATGGTTTTGAACGTGTTATCCAATGTTCCAAATGCATATTTACAGTAACAATTGCTTATTTTAGGTTTCTGAATCGATGATTACAATTGACATAATTGAATGCACAATTTGTGCATATTTGCTCAAGTTTAAACGCAAAATGTGAACCCTTGCAAATTTGTGCACAAATGGTATTGAACATGTTATCCAATGTTCCAATGGCATATTTACAATAAAAAGTACTTATTTTAGAGTTCTTATCTCATGAATACAATTGACATAATTGAATGCGCAATTTGTGCACATTTGCACATGTTTGAATGCAAAACGTGAACTCGTGCAAATTTGTGAACAAATGGTTTTGAACATGTTATCCAGTGCTGCAATTGTATATTTGAAATACTAGGTACTTATGCTAGAATTCTAAACTCATGAATACAATTGACATTATTGAATGCACAATTTGTGCATATTTGCTCATGTTTGAACGCAAAACGTGAACTTGTGCAAATTTAGGCACAAATGGTTTTGAACGTGTTATCCAATGCTCCAATTGCATTTTTACAGTACTAATTACTTATTCTAGAATTTAAAACTCTTGAATACAATTGACAAGATTGAATGCACAATTTGTGCACATTTGCACATGTTTGAACGCAAAACTTGAACTCGTGCAAATTTATTCACAAATGGTTTTGAACATGTTATCCAATGTTCCGATTGCATATTTTCAATACTAAGTACTTATTTTAGAGTTCTGAACTCATGAATACGATCGATATAATTGGATGCACAAATTGTGCACATGTTTGAGTGCAAAACTTGAACTCGTGCAAATTTGTGAACAAATGCTTTTGAACATGTTATCCAACGTTGCAATTGCATATTTTCAATAGTAAGTACGTTTCTAGAATTCTCAACTCATGAACACAATCGACATAATTGAATGCATATTTGCACATGTTTGAAGGCAAAATGCGACCTCGTGCAAATTTGTGCACAAATGGTTTTGAACATGTTATCCAATGTTCCGATTGTATATTGTCAATGCAAAGTACTTATTTTAGAGTTCTGAACTCGTGAATACAATTGACATAATTGAATGCACACTTTGTGCACATTCGCACATGTTTGAACGCTAAACTTGAACTCGTGCAAATTTGTGGACAAATGCTTTCAAATATGTTATCCAATGTTCCAATTGAATATTTGCAATACTAAGTACTTGTTCTCGAATTCTAATCTCATGAACACAATTGACATAATTGAATGCACAATTTGTCCACATTTGCACATGTTTGAACGCAAAACGTGCAAATTTGTGCACAAATGGTTTTGAACATGTTATCCAATGTTCCAATTGCATATTTACAAATACTAAGTACTTATTCTAGACTTCTGAACTCATGAATACAATTGACATAATTGAATGCAGAATTTGGGCACATTTGCACACATTTGAACGCAAAACGTGAACTCGTGCAAATTTGCGAACAAATGCTTTTGAACATGTTATCCAATGTTGCAATTGCACATTTGCAGTACTAGGTACTCATTACAGAATTCTAAACTCATGAATACAATTGACAGAATCGAATGCACAATTTGTGCACATTTGCACATGTTTGAACGCAAAATGTGAACTCGTGCAAATTTGTGCACAAATGGTTTTGAACATGTTATCCAATGTTCCAATTGCATATTTACATTACTAAGCACTTGTTTTAGAGTTCTGAACTCATGAATACAATTGACATATTGAATGCACAATTTGAGCACATTTGCGCATCTTTGAACGCAAAACTTGAACTCGTGCAAATTTATGCACAAATGGTTTTGAACATGTTATACAATGTTCCAATTGCATATTTTCAATACTATGTACTTATTTTAGGATTCTAAACTCATGAATACAATTGACATAATTGAATGCAGAATTTGTACACATTTGCACATGTTTGAACCCAAAACGTGAACTCGTGCAAATTTGTGCACAAACGGTTTTGAACATGTTATCCAATGCTTCAATCGCATACTTAAAAATACTTAGTTCTTATTTTAGGGTTCTGAATTCATGAATACAATTGACGTAATTGAATGCACAATTTGTGCACATTTGCACATGCTTTGAACACAAAACGTGAACTCGTGCAAATTTGTGTGCAAATGGTTTTGAACATGCTATCCAATGTTCCCAATTGCATATTTATGATACTAATTACTTATTCATGAATTCTAAACTCATGAAAATAATTGACATAATTGAATGCACAATTTGTGCACATTTGCACACGTTTGAATGCAAAACGTGAACTCGTGCAAATTTGTGCACGAATGGTTTTGAACGTGTTATCCAATGTTCCAAATGCATATTTACAGTAACAATTGCTTATTTTAGGTTTCTGAATCGATGATTACAATTGACATAATTGAATGCACAATTTGTGCATATTTGCTCATGTTTAAACGCAAAATGTGAACCCTTGCAAATTTGTGCACAAATGGTATTGAACATGTTATCCAATGTTCCAATGGCATATTTACAATACAAAGTACTTATTTTAGAGTTCTTATCTCATGAATACAATTGACATAATTGAATGCGCAATTTGTGCACATTTGCACATGTTTGAATGCAAAACGTGAACTCGTGCAAATTTGTGAACAAATGGTTTTGAACATGTTATCCAGTGCTGCAATTGTATATTTGAAATACTAGGTACTTATGCTAGAATTCTAAACTCATGAATACAATTGACATTATTGAATGCACAATTTGTGCATATTTGCTCATGTTTGAACGCAAAACGTGAACTTGTGCAAATTTAGGCACAAATGGTTTTGAACGTGTTATCCAATGCTCCAATTGCATTTTTACAGTACTAATTACTTATTCTAGAATTTAAAACTCTTGAATACAATTGACAAGATTGAATGCACAATTTGTGCACATTTGCACATGTTTGAACGCAAAACTTGAACTCGTGCAAATTTATTCACAAATGGTTTTGAACATGTTATCCAATGTTCCGATTGCATATTTTCAATACTAAGTACTTATTTTAGAGTTCTGAACTCATGAATACGATCGATATAATTGGATGCACAAATTGTGCACATGTTTGAGTGCAAAACTTGAACTCGTGCAAATTTGTGAACAAATGCTTTTGAACATGTTATCCAACGTTGCAATTGCATATTTTCAATAGTAAGTACGTGTTCTAGAATTCTCAACTCATGAACACAATCGACATAATTGAATGCATATTTGCACATGTTTGAAGGCAAAATGCGACCTCGTGCAAATTTGTGCACAAATGGTTTTGAACATGTTATCCAATGTTCCGATTGTATATTGTCAATGCAAAGTACTTATTTTAGAGTTCTGAACTCGTGAATACAATTGACATAATTGAATGCACACTTTGTGCACATTCGCACATGTTTGAACGCTAAACTTGAACTCGTGCAAATTTGTGGACAAATGCTTTCAAATATGTTATCCAATGTTCCAATTGAATATTTGCAATAATAAGTACTTGTTCTCGAATTCTAATCTCATGAACACAATTGACATAATTGAATGCACAATTTGTCCACATCTGCACATGTTTGAACGCAAAACGTGCAAATTTGTGCACAAATGGTTTTGAACATGTTATCCAATGTTCCAATTGCATATGTACAAATACTAAGTACTTATTCTAGACTTCTGAACTCATGAATACAATTGACATAATTGAATGCAGAATTTGGGCACATTTGCACACATTCGAACGCAAAACGTGAACTCGTGCAAATTTGCGAACAAATGCTTTTGAACATGTTATCCAATGTTGCAATTGCACATTTGCAGTACTAGCTACTCATTACAGAATTCTAAACTCATGAATACAATTGACAGAATCGAATGCACAATTTGTGCACATTTGCACATGTTTGAACGCAAAACGCGAACTCGTGCAAATTTGTGCACAAATGGTTTTGAACATGTTATCCAATGTTCCAATTGCATATTTACATTACTAAGCACTTGTTTTAGAGTTCTGAACTCATGAATACAATTGACATATTGAATGCACAATTTGAGCACATTTGCGCATCTTTGAACGCAAAACTTGAACTCGTGCAAATTTATGCACAAATGGTTTTGAACATGTTATACAATGTTCCAATTGCATATTTTCAATACTATGTACTTATTTTAGGATTCTAAACTCATGAATACAATTGACATAATTGAATGCAGAATTTGTACACATTTGCACATGTTTGAACCCAAAACGTGAACTCGTGCAAATTTGTGCACAAACGGTTTTGAACATGTTATCCAATGCTTCAATAGCATACTTAAAAATACTTAGTTCTTATTTTAAGGTTCTGAATTCATGAATACAATTGACGTAATTGAATGCACAATTTGTGCACATTTGCACATGCTTTGAACACAAAACGTGAACTCGTGCAAATTTGTGTGCAAATGGTTTTGAACATGCTATCCAATGTTCCCAATTGCATATTTACGATACTAATTACTTATTCATGAATTCTAAACTCATGAAAATAATTGACATAATTGAATGCACAATTTGTGCACATTTGCACACGTTTGAATGCAAAACGTGAACTCGTGCAAATTTGTGCACGAATGGTTTTGAACGTGTTATCCACTGTTCCAAATGCATATTTACAGTAACAATTGCTTATTTTAGGTTTCTGAATTGATGATTACAATTGACATAATTGAATGCACAATTTGTGCATATTTGCTCATGTTTAAACGCAAAACGTGAACCCTTGCAAATTTGTGCACAAATGGTATTGAACATGTTATCCAATGTTCCAATGGCATATTTACAATACAAAGTACTTATTTTAGAGTTCTTATCTCATGAATACAATTGACATAATTGAATGCATAATTTGTGCACATTTGCACATGTTTGAATGCAAAACGTGAACTCGTGCAAATTTGTGAACAAATGGTTTTGAACATGTTATCCAGTGCTGCAATTGTATATTTGAAATACTAGGTACTTATGCTAGAATTCTAAACTCATGAATACAATTGACATTATTGAATGCACAATTTGTGCATATTTGCTCATGTTTGAACGCAAAACGTGAACTTGTGCAAATTTAGGCACAAATGGTTTTGAACGTGTTATCCAATGCTCCAATTGCATTTTTACAGTACTAATTACTTATTCTAGAATTCAAAACTCTTGAATACAATTGACAAGATTGAATGCACAATTTGTGCACATTTGCACATCTTTGAACGCAAAACTTGAACTCGTGCAAATTTATTCACAAATGGTTTTGAACATATTATCCAATGTTCCGATTGCATATTTTCAATACTAAGTACTTATTTTAGAGTTTTGAACTCATGAATACGATCGATATAATTGGATGCACAAATTGTGCACATGTTTGAGCGCAAAACTTGAACTCATGCAAATTTGTGAACAAATGCTTTTGAACATGTTATCCAACGTTGCAATTGCATATTTTCAATAGTAAGTACATGTTCTAGAATTCTCAACTCATGAACACAATCGACATAATTGAATGCACATTTGCACATGTTTGAACGCAAAATGCGACCTCGTGCAAATTTGTGCACAAATGGTTTTGAACATGTTATCCAATGTTCCGATTGTATATTTTCAATGCTAAGTACTTATTTTAGTGTTCTGAACTCATGAATACAATTGACATAATTGAATGCACACTTTGTGCACATTCGCACATGTTTGAATGCTAAACTTGAACTCGTGCAAATTTGTGGACAAATGCTTTCGAATATGTTATCCAATGTTCCAATTGAATATTTGCAATACTAAGTACTTGTTCTCGAATTCTAATCTCATGAACACAATTGACATAATTGAATGCACGATTTGTCCACATTTGCACATGTTTGAAAGCAAAACGTGCAAATTTGTGCACAAATGGTTTTGAACATGTTATCCAATGTTCCAATTGCATATTTACAAATACTAAGCACTTATTCTAGAGTTCTGAACTCATGAATACAATTGACATAATTAAATGCACAATTTGTGCACATTTACGCATCTTTGAACGCAATACTTGAACTCGTGCAAATTTATGCACAAATGGTTTTGAACATGTTATACAATATTCCAATTGCATATTTTCAATACTATGTACTTATTTTAGGATTCTAAACTCATGAATACAATTGACATAATTGAATGCAGAATTTGTACACATTTGCACATGTTTGAACCCAAAACGTGAACTCGTGCAAATTTGTGCACAAACGGTTTTAAACATGTTATCTGATGGGAATTGTAGGTTTCATCAATTAACTCCCCAATAGCAAGAATACTATGATAAGTTGAATTGAAAGAAAACTAGAAATTACCAATTTAATCCATAAATTCGGATCGTTCAAAGATTGAAGTAAGAAGATAGATGCTACTTAACCCCTTTACCAACAAGGATAAAGATACTAAGATAGACTTTGAATTTCCTCTTATGCCACAAACAAGAATGTTTGATAAATAACAAGAAAACAAAGATTTAGATTTTGACACCACAAGCTAGAATAAAGCTTGATAAGTCACAAAGTTTATGCAAGAAATTAAAGACAAAATTCCTCACAATAAAACTCAAACAAAGTTATAATTCATATATCAAATTCATTCATGCTACAAAAGAAAGAAAAGGACTTGTTTATATAGAGTATAAGTCCATGCTCACACTACTAAAATAGACTCACACACATAGGATTACTTTTACTCTTAAATGGCCTTAATAACCATTACCCACATTAATAGCCATTACTTGGTATTGATTACCCCATTAACTTTAGTAACCACTACCCATAATAATAGCCATTACTTGGTATTAATTACCCTATTAACTTGTATATGGTGGCTACATGTAACCCTAATTGTTATTAACACAAAAATAAGTTAAATATTATTCCTTGGGCCTCCATGGATGCCTTATTAGGCTGAAATTCGTGGGCTTTCCAAATGTCCTTAATTAAACCCAATATGGCTTCTTGAAGCTTCTTGGATTTGGACCTTGTGATTGGGCCTTCTTGTACTATTAATGGATCTTGGATCTCTTTAGGCTTTGAACTTGGATTCACATCATTCCCCCTTTCTTCAAAAGGATTTGTCCTCAAATCAGCTCCATCATCTTTATCACCTAAATCAAACAAAGACAAGTCACTAACATTAAATGTAGCACTAACATTGCCATACTCACTTGGAAGTTCTAGCTTGTAGGCATTGTTGTTGATGCGTTGAAGCACTTTAAAAGGACCATCTCCTCTTGGCATAAGCTTTGATTTCCTTTGGTTAGGAAATCTTTCCTTCCTCAAGTGCACCCACACCCAATCTCTGGGCTCAAAAATGACTTGCTTCCTCCCCTTGTTGTGTTGCTTTTCATATTGGAGTGTCTTCTTCTCAATGTTTGCACGCACCCTCTCATGCAAAGTCTTGATGAACTCAGCTTTTTGTTTCCCCTCTAGATTAGCTTTGTCCAATGGCAATGGTAGCAAATCTAATGGAGTCATTGGGTTGAATCCATACACAACTTCAAATGGTGAGCAATTTGTTGAACCATGCACACTCCTATTGTAAGCAAATTCCACATGTGGCAAACATTCTTCCCAATTCTTCAGATTTCTTTGGATGACAGCCCTCAAAAGTGTTGAAAGTGTCCTATTGACCACCTCCGTTTGTCCATCCGTTTGTGGATGACAAGTTATAGAATACAAAAGCTTTGTCCCCATCTTTCCCCAAAGAGTCTTCCAAAAGTGACTTAGGAATTTGACATCCCTATCACTCACAATGGTCCTTGGCACTCCATGTAGCCTAACAATCTCCTTGAAGAATAGATTGGCAATATGGGTTGCATCATCCGTCTTGTGACATGGAATGAAATGTGCCATTTTGCTAAACCTGTCCACAACAACAAAAGTGGAATCTCTCCCTCCTTTGGACCTAGGTAATCCTAAAACAAAATCCATAGAAATGTCTACCCAAGGTTCATTTGGTATGGTAAGAGGTGTATACAAACCATGAGGCATTGCTTTGGATTTGGCTTGTTTGCAAGTAATGCATTTCTCACAAATTCTCTTAACATCCCTTTTCATGTGTGGCCAAAAGAAATGGTCACCCAACACATCTAAAGTTTTCTTAATCCCAAAATGCCCCATTAAACCTCCGCTATGTGCCTCTCTCACAAGTAACTCTCTTAAAGAACTTTGTGGCACACACAATTTGTTTTCCCGAAAAAGAAAACCATCAAACTTATAGAACTTATCATCTAGCCTAGGAATGGGATGTCTATACTTCACCGTGATTTTGTTGATGGCACGACAATCAACACACATCCTCCAAGTTCCATCTTTCTTAGGCACTAACAAGACGGGTACGGCACATGGACTCATGCTTTCACAAACATAACCCTTCTCCATAAGCTCACTCACTTGCTTTTGGATTTCCTTGGTCTCCTCCGGATTACATCTATATGCTGGTCTATTTGGAATGCTTGCTCCAGGTATGAAATCAATTTGGTGCTCAATGCCTCTTTTAGGTGGCAAACCATTTGGAATTTCTTCTGGAAATAAATCTTCATAAACCTGCAAAAGATCAACAACAACACTACGCAAACCATTGGTTATTTCGTTAGAAATATGCAAAATCTCCTTGTTCATAAGTACAAGCATGTGTTGCCTCAAAAGCATAGCTTCCTTCACATCACTCATTTTTGCATAAACACTCATTTTTCTTTCATTTGAACCTTCCTTGTTTTCTCTCACCATGTGTTTCCCATTTTGGTCAAGAGAATTGGAATTTTTAGGTTCACTCATCTCACCTTTTTCTTTACTCTCAAAGGTTTCCCTTCCCAAAGAATTTCCCAATGAAGAACCCATTTCTTCATATTGTTGCTTGATGCGCATTTGGTCTTCAAAAATCTATTTTGGGGTTAATGGTCCAAGGTTAAACCTTTTTCCATCCATAGTCAAAGTATACATATTTTTGAATCCATCATGATTAGCCCTTCTATCATATTGCCAAGGTCTCCCCAACAACATATGTCCGGCCAACATTGGTAACACATCACACAACACCTCATCCTTATATCTACCAATTTGAAAAGAAATTAGAACTTGCTTATTTACCTTTACAACTCCACTTTCATTAAGCCATTGCAACTTGTATGGTCTTGGGTGCTTGGTAGTAGGCAACTTCAATTTCTCCACTAGCAAAGTGCTTGCTACATTAGTACAACTTCCACTATCCACAATCATGTTGCACAACTTGTTAGAAATCAAATAATGAGTATGAAACAAATTTTCCCTTTGCTCCCTATGGACATCATGTTTATTTTGCAAACTCAATGTTCTTTGAACAACAAGATTATCTCCCTTAGCACATTCAACATCACTACAATCTTCTAAAGAAGGCATATCAACATCACTATCCCCCTCACTCTCCGATTCAATATCACCATCCCTTAGAATCATAGCTTTCTTATTTGGACATTCCCTAGCAATGTGTCCATGACCCAAACACTTAAAACATTTTATTCCCCTAGTTTGGGTTGGTTGATTCTCACCCTTTCCCTTATTACCCAAGTCAATTTTAGGTTTATTTTCTTCCACTTTTGACTTGTTAAAAGGTTTATTATCCTTTTTCCCCCAAGAAGTTTTCCAAGAAGAAGAAGAACCCACATTTGGTTTAGAATCATACCTCTTTCCTTTCAATTGCCTTTCCACTTTCATGGCCAAATTCACTATATCTTCAATCTCCACATAATGTTGCAAATCAACAACATCAGCAATGTTTTTGTTTAGCCCTCTCAAAAACCTTGCCATGGTAGCTTCACGATCTTCTACCACATTTGCTCTAATCATAGCCTTCTCCATTTCTTTGTGATACTCCTCCACACTCATGGATCCTTGAATTAGAGTTTGTAATCTTTGATGAAGCTCTCTATAGTAGTGGCTTAGAACAAACCTCTTTCTCATGATTTGCTTCATTTCCCTCCAAGACTCCACGGGTCTTTCTCCATATCTACGTCTTTCCTTGCAAAATTGATCCCACCAAACAATTGCATAATCACTAAACTCAACAGCGGCGAGTTTTACCTTTTTCTCCTCCGAATAATTGTGACATTCGAAGATGAGTTCCACTTTCCTCTCCCATTCAAGGTACACATCTGGATCATTTCTTCCTTGGAATGAAGGAATCTTCATTTTGATGCTTCCAAGGTTGCGATCAACATCATCTTTAGGACGTCCTCTCCTAGCTTGTCTCCTAGGATTGATTTGTTGTCCCACCAAGGTGACTTGATCATCATCCAATTCATCCTCTCCTTCATAGTCCTCTTGGTCAATTGGTGGACGTCTCCTTTCTTTAGGCTCTCCTTGTAATTGGTTAAGGATGCCATCATGCCTCTCCAATTTCTCATTGACTCCCGCCATCATGTTAAACATTCTTTCGAATTGTTGTTGCATAGCTTGAATCACATGATCATTTGTAGAAGAAGAACTTGTGTCTTTTGACATGATTGTAAAACCTAAAATTTTAACAAAATAAAATAGAAAAAAAACAATCTCACAACATTCCCTCACGTGTTTCACTCAAAATTGATGTATACCACTCGTGTTTACACTCAATTTTGGCTTTTTTCTCTAATGATCTCACACTCTTGCCTTTTACCTCTTAAATTTGCCTTTTGATTTCTTAGATTAACTAAGTTTCTCAATCAAACAAAATTCAAGAATGTAGTAATCAATGATAAAAAATAAGGTAGGCTAACAAGAAAATAATAAGGTAGGCTTAAAGAAAAGAACAATTTGTAACAAATAGGCTAATAGAAATGAAAAACAAAGATAGATTATCAAAGAACACAAAGAGACAGAATTATAAAGATAGATCTCAATGGAATATGAAGAGTCAATTTTTTTTTTTTAATGTAAACTAAGATCTAATATAGGAATATCAAAGATAACATATACTTTTTTTTTTTTTTTTTATGGACGATTTTTTTTTTTTTTTTTGATATCTGCAAACAAAATCTTGAGATAAGAAGAATAAAGATAAAAAAAAATAACAAGAATAATAGATAGCAAGAAAGGTGCAAAATATAAGGTGAACACAATATATTAAGAACTAAAAGATAGTTTTGGATACGTAAACCTCAATCTTGAGCCAATGCTCTGATACCACTTATGATGGGAATTGTAGGTTTCATCAATTAACTCCCCAATAGCAATAATACTATGATAAGTTGAATTGAAAGAAAACTAGAAATTACCAATTTAATCCACAAATTCGGATCGTTCAAAGATTGAAGTAAGAAGATAGATGCTACTTAACCCCTTTACCAACAAGGATAAAGATACTAAGATAGACTTTGAATTTCCTCTTATGCCACAAACAAGAATGTTTGATAAATAACAAGAAAACAAAGATTTAGATTTTGACACCACAAGCTAGAATAAAGCTTGATAAGTCACAAAGTTTATGCAAGAAATTAAAGATAAAATTCCTCACAATAAAACTCAAACAAAGTTATAATTCATATATCAAATTCATTCATGCTACAAAAGAAAGAAAAGGACTTGTTTATATAGAGTACAAGTCCATGCTCACACTACTAAAATAGACTCACACACATAGGATTACTTTTACTCTTAAATGGCCTTAATAACCATTACCCACATTAATAGCCATTACTTGGTATTGATTACCCCATTAACTTTAGTAACCACTACCCATAATAATAGCCATTACTTGGTATTAATTACCCTATTAACTTGTATATGGTGGCTACATGTAACCCTAATTGTTATTAACACAAAAACAAGTTAAATATTATTCCTTGGGCCTCCATGGATGCCTTATTGGGCTGAAATTCGTGGGCTTTCCAAATGTCCTTAATTAAACCCAATATGGCTTCTTGAAGCTTCTTGGATTTGGACCTTGTGATTGGGCCTTCTTGTACAATTAATAGATCTTGGATCTCTTTAGCCTTTGAACTTGGATTCACATCATTGTTATCCAATGCTTCAATCGCATACTTAAAAATACTTAGTTCTTATTTTAGGGTTCTGAATTCATGAATACAATTGACGTAATTGAATGCACAATTTGTGCACATTTGCACATGCTTTGAACACAAAACGTGAACTCACGCAAATTTGTTCGCAAATGGTTTTGAACATGCTATCCAATGTTCCCAATTGCATATTTATGATACTAATTACTTATTCATGAATTCTAAACTCATGAAAAAAATTGACATAATTGAATGCCTAATTTGTGCACATTTGCACACGTTTGAATGCAAAACGTGAACTCGTGCAAATTTGTGCACGAATGGTTTTGAACGTGTTATCCAATGTTCCAAATGCATATTTACAGTAACAATTGCTTATTTTAGGTTTCTGAACCGATGATTACAATTGACATAATTGAATGCACAATTTGTGCATATTTGCTCATGTTTAAATGCAAAACGTGAACCCTTGCAAATTTGTGCACAAATGGTATTGAACATGTTATCCAAGGTTCCAATGGCATATTTACAATACAAAGTACTTATTTTAGAGTTCTTATCTCATGAATACAATTGACATAATTGAATGCGCAATTTGTGCACATTTGCACATGTTTGAACGCAAAACGTGAACTCGTGCAAATTTGTGAACAAATGCTTTTGAACATGTTATCCAGTGCTGCAATTGTATATTTGAAATACTAGGTACTTATGCTAGAATTCTAAACTCATGAATACAATTGACATTATTGAATGCACAATTTGTGCATATTTGCTCATGTTTGAACGCAAAACGTGAACTTGTGCAAATTTAGGCACAAATGGTTTTGAACGTGTTATCCAATGCTCCAATTGCATTTTTACAGTACTAATTACTTATTCTTGAATTCAAAACTCTTGAATACAATTGACAAGATTGAATGCACAATTTGTGCACATTTGCAAATGTTTGAATGCAAAACTTGAACTCGTGCAAATTTATTCACAAATGATTTTGAACATGTTATCCAATGTTCCGATTGCATATTTTCAATACTAAGTACTTATTTTAGAGTTCTGAACTCATGAATACGATCGATATAATTGGATGCACAAATTGTGCACATGTTTGAGTGCAAAACTTGAACTCGTGCAAATTTGTGAACAAATTCTTTTGAACATGTTATCCAACGTTGCAATTGCATATTTTCAATAGTAAGTACATGTTCTAGAATTCTCAACTCATGAACACAATCGACATAATTGAATGCATATTTGCACATGTTTGAACACAAAATGCGACCTCGTGCAAATTTGTGCACAAATGGTTTTGAACATGTTATCCAATGTTCCGATTGTATATTGTCAATGCAAAGTACTTATTTTAGAGTTCTGAACTCGTGAATACAATTGACATAATTGAATGCACACTTTGTGCACATATGCACATGTTTGAACGCTAAACTTGAACTCGTGCAAATTTGTGGACAAATGCTTTTGAATATGTTATCCAATGTTCCAATTGAATATTTGCAATACTGAGTACTTGTTCTCGAATTCTAATCTCATGAACACAATTGACATAATTGAATGCACAATTTGTCCACATTTGCACATGTTTGAACGCAAAACGTCCAAATTTGTGCACAAATGGTTTTGAACATGTTATCCAATGTTCCAATTGCATATTTATAAATACTAAGTACTTATTCTAGACTTCTGAACTCATGAATACAATTGACATAATTGAATGCAGAATTAGTGCACATTTTCACACATTTGAACGCAAAACGTGAACTCGTGCAAATTTGCGAACAAATGCTTTTGAACATGTTATCCAATGTTGCAATTGCATATTTGCATTACTAGGTACTCATTATAGAATTCTAAACTCATGAATACAATTGATAGAATCAAATGCACAATTTGTGCACATTTGCACATGTTTGAACGCAAAACGTGAACTCGTGCAAATTTGTGCACAAATGGTTTTGAACATATTATCCAATGTTGCAATTGCATATTTGCAGTACTAGGTACTCATTACAAAATTCTAAACTCATGAATACAATTGACAGAATCGAATGCACAATTTGTGCACATTTGCACATGTTTGAACGCAAAACGTGAACATGTGTAAATTTGTGCACAAATGGTTTTGAACATGTTATCCAATGTTCCAATTGCATATTTACATTACTAAGCACTTGTTTTAGAGTTCTGAACTCATGAATACAATTGACATAATGGAATGCACAATTTGTGCACATTTGCGCATCTTTGAACGCAAAACTTGAACTCGTGCAAATTTATGCACAAATGGTTTTGAACATGTTATACAATGTTCCAATTGCATATTTTCAATACTATGTACTTATTTTAGGATTCTAAACTCATGAATACAATTGACATAATTGAATGCAGAATTTGTACACATTTGCACATGTTTGAACCCAAAACGTGAACTCGTGCAAATTTGTGCACAAACGGTTTTGAACATGTTATCCAATGCTTCAATCGCATACTTAAAAATACATAGTTCTTATTTTAGAGTTCTGAATTCATGAATACAATTGATGTAATTGAATGCACAATTTGTGCACATTTGCACTTGCTTTGAACACAAAACGTGAACTCGCGCAAATTTGTGCGCAAATGGTTTTGAACATGCTATCCAATGTTCCCAATTGCATATTTACATTACTAAGCACTTTTTTTAAAGTTCTGAATTCATGAATACAATTCATGTAATTGAATGCACAATTTGTGCACATTTGCACATGCTTTGAACACAAAACGTGAACTCGCGCAAATTTGTGCGCAAATGGTTTTCAACATGCTATCCAATGTTCCCAATTGCATATTTACAATACAAAGTACTTATTTTAGAGTTCTTATCTCATGAATACAATCGACATAATTGAATGTGCAATTTGTGCACATTTGCACATGTTTGAACGCAAAACGTGAACTCGTGCAAATTTGTGAACAAATGGTTTTGAACATGTTATCAAGTGCTGCAATTGTATATTTGAAATACTAGGTACTTATGCTAGAATTCTAAACTCATGAATACAATTGACATTATTGAATGCACAATTTGTGCATATTTGCTCATGTTTGAACGCAAAACGTGAACTTGTGCAAATTTAGGCACAAATGATTTTGAACGTGTTATCCAATGCTCCAATTGCATTTTTACAGTACTAATTACTTATTCTAGAATTCAAAACTCTTGAATGCAATTGACAAGATTGAATGCACAATTTGTGCACATTTGCACATCTTTGAACGCAAAACTTGAACTCGTGCAAATTTATTCACAAATGGTTTTCAACATATTATCCAATGTTCCGATTGCATATTTTCAATACTAAGTACTTATTTTAGAGTTCTGAACTCATGAATACGATCGATATAATTGGATGCACAAATTATGCACATATTTGAGCGCAAAACTTGAACTCGTGCAAATTTGTGAACAAATGCTTTTGAACATGTTATCCAACGTTGCAATTGCATATTTTCAATAGTAAGTACATGTTCTAGAATTCTCAACTCATGAACACAATCGACATAATTGAATGCATATTTGCACATGTTTGAACGCAAAATGCGACCTCGTGTAAATTTGTGCACAAATGGTTTTGAACATGTTATCCAATGTTCAGATTGTATATTTTCAATGCTAAGTACTTATTTTAGTGTTCTGAACTCGTGAATACAATTGACATAATTGAATGCACACTTTGTGCACATTCGCACATGTTTGAACGCTAAACTTGAATTCGTGCAAATTTGTGTTCAAATGCTTTCGAATATGTTATCCAATGTTCCAATTGAATATTTGCAATACTAAGTACTTGTTCTCGAATTCTAATCTCATGAACACAATTGACATAATTGAATGCAGAATTTGTCCACATTTGCACGTGTTTGAACGCAAAACGTGCAAATTTGTGCACAAATGGTTTTGAACATGTTATCCAATGTTCCAATTGCATATTTACAAATACTAAGTACTTATTCTAGAGTTCTGAACTCATGAATACAATTGACATAATTGAATGCAGAATTTGTGCACATTTGCACACATTTAAACGCAAAACGTGAACTCGTGCAAATTTGCGAACAAATGCTTTTGAACATGTTATCCAATGTTGCAATTGCATATTTTCAGTACTAGGTACTCATTACAGAATTCTAAACTTATGAATACAATTGACAGAATCGAATGCACAATTTGTGCACATTTGCACATGTTTGAACGCAAAACGTGAACTCGTGCAAATTTGTGCACAAATGGTTTTGAACATGTTATCCAATGTTCCAATTGCATATTTACATTACTAAGCACTTGTTTCAGAGTTCTGAACTGATGAATACAATTGACATAATTGAATGCACAATTTGTGCACATTTGCGCATCTTTGAACGCAAAACATGAACTCGTGCAAATTTATACACAAATGGTTTTGAACATGTTATACAATGTTCCAATTTCATATTTTCAATACTATGTACTTATTTTAGGATTCTAAACTCATGAATACAATTGACATAATTGAATGCAGAATTTGTATACATTTGCACATGTTTGAACCCAAAACGTGAACTTGTGCAAATTTGTGCACAAACGGTTTTGAACATGTTATCCAATGCTTCAATCGCATACTTAAAAATACTTAGTTCTTAATTTAGAGTTCTGAATTCATGAATACAATTGACGTAATTGAATGCACAATTTGTGCACATTTGCACATGCTTTGAACACAAAACGTGAACTCGCGCAAATTTGTGCGCAAATGGTTTTGAACATGCTATCCAATGTTCCCAATTGCATATTTACGATACTAATTACTTATTCATGAATTCTAAACTCATGAAAACAATTGACATAATTGAATGCAATAATTTTTGTGCACATTTGCACACGTTCGAATGCAAAACGTGAAGTCGTGCAAATTTGTGCACGAATGGTTATGAACGTGTTATCCAATGTTCCAAATGCATATTTACAGTAACAATTGCTTATTTTAGGTTTCTGAACCGATGAGTACAATTGACATAATTGAATGCACAATTTGTGCATATTTGGTCATGTTTAAACGCAAAACGTGAACCCTTGCAAATTTGTGCACAAATGGTATTGAACATGTTATCCAATGTTCCAGTGGCATATTTACAATACAAAGTACTTATTTTAGAGTTCTTATCTCATGAATACAATTGGCATAATTGAATGCGCAATTTGTGCACATTTGCACATGTTTGAACGCAAAACGTGAAGTCGTGCAAATTTGTGAACAAATGGTTTTGAACATATTATCCAGTGCTGCAATTGTATATTTGAAATACTAGGTACTTATGCTAGAATTCTAAACTCATGAATACAATTGACATTATTGAATGCACAATTTGTGAATATTTGCTCATGTTTGAACGCAAAATGTGAACTTGTGCAAATTTAGGCACAAATGGTTTTGAACGTGTTATCCAATGCTCCAATTGCATTTTTACAGTACTAATTACTTATTCTAGAATTCAAAATTCTTGAATACAATTGACAAGATTGAATGCACGATTTGTGCACATTTGCACATCTTTGAATGCAAAACTTGAACTCGTGCAAATTTATTCACAAATGGTTTTGAACATGTTATCCAATGTTCCGATTGCATATTTTCAATACTAAGTACTTATTTTAGAGTTCTGAACTCATGAATACGATCGATATAATTGGATGCATAAATTGTGCACATGTTTGAGCGTAAAACTTGAACTCGTGCAAATTTGTGAACAAATGCTTTTGAACATGTTATCCAATGTTGCAATTGCATATTTGCAGTACTAGGTACTCATTACAAAATTCTAAACTCATGAATACAATTGACAGAATTGAATGCACAATTTGTGCACATTTGCACATGTTTGAACGCAAAACGTGAACATGTGTAAATTTGTGCACAAATGGTTTTGAACATGTTATCCAATGTTCCAATTGCATATTTACATTACTAAGCACTTTTTTTAAAGTTCTGAATTCATGAATACAATTCATGTAATTGAATGCACAATTTGTGCACATTTGCACATGCTTTGAACACAAAACGTGAACTCGCGCAAATTTGTGCGCAAATGGTTTTCAACATGCTATCCAATGTTCCCAATTGCATATTTACAATACAAAGTACTTATTTTAGAGTTATTATCTCATGAATACAATCGACATAATTGAATGCGCAATTTGTGCACATTTGCACATGTTTGAACGCAAAACGTGAACTCGTGCAAATTTGTGAACAAATGGTTTTGAACATGTTATCCAGTGCTGCAATTGTATATTTGAAATACTAGGTACTTATGCTAGAATTCTAAACTCATGAATACAATTGACATTATTGAATGCACAATTTGTGCATATTTGCTCATGTTTGAACGCAAAACGTGAACTTGTGCAAATTTAGGCACAAATGGTTTTGAACGTGTTATCCAATGCTCCAATTGCATTTTTACAGTACTAATTACTTATTCTAGAATTCAAAACTCTTGAATACAATTGACAAGATTGAATGCACAATTTGTGCACATTTGCACATGTTTGAACACAAAACTTGAACTCGTGCAAATTTATTCACAAATGGTTTTGAACATGTTATCCAATGTTCCGATTGCATATTTTCAATACTAAGTACTTATTTTAGAGTTCTGAACTCATGAATACGATCGATATAATTGGATGCACAAATTGTGCACATGTTTGAGCGCAAAACTTGAACTCGTGCAAATTTATGAACAAATGCTTTTGAACATGTTATCCAACGTTGCAATTGCATATTTTCAATAGTAAGTACTTGTTCTAGAATTCTCAACTCATGAACACAATCGATATAATTCAATGCACATTTGCACATGTTTGAACGCAAAATGCGACCTCGTGCAAATTTGTACACAAATGGTTTTGAACATGTTATCCAATCTTCCGATTGTATATTTTCAATGCTAAGTACTTATTTTATAGTTCTAAACTCGTGAATACAATTGACATAATTGAATGCACACTTTGTGCACATTCGCACATGTTTGAACGCTAAACTTGAACTCATGCAAATTTGTGGACAAATGCTTTTGAATATGTTATCCAATGCTCCAATTGCATATTTACAAATACTAAGTACTTATTCTAGAGTTCTGAAATCATGAATACAATTGACATAATTGAATGCAGAATTTGTGCACATTTGCACACATTTGAACGCAAAACGTGAACTCGTGCAAATTTACGAACAAATGCTTTTGAACATGTTATCCAATGTTGCAATTGCACATTTGCAGTACTAGGTACTCATTACAGAATTCTAAACTCATGAATACAATTGACAGAATCGAATGCACAATTTGTGCACATTTGCACATGTTTGAACGCAAAACGTGAACTCGTGCAAATTTGTGCACAAATGGTATTGAACATGTTATCCAATGTTCCAATGGCATATTTACAATACAAAGTACTTATTTTAGAGTTCTTATCTCATGAATACAATTGACATAATTGAATGCGCAATTTGTGCACATTTGCACATGTTTGAACGCAAAACGTGAACTCGTGCAAATTTGTGAACAAATGGTTTTGAACATGTTATCCAGTGCTGCAATTGTATATTTGAAATACTAGGTACTTATGCTAGAATTCTAAACTCATGAATACAATTGACATTATTGAATGCACAATTTGTGCATATTTGCTCATGTTTGAACGCAAAACGTGAACTTGTGCAAATTTAGGCACAAACGGTTTTGAATGTGTTATCCAATGCTCCAATTGCATTTTTACAGTACTAATTACTTATTCTAGAATTCAAAACTCTTGAATACAATTGACAAGATTGAATGCACAATTTGTGCACATTTGCACATCTTTGAACGCAAAACTTGAACTCGTGCAAATTTATTCACAAATGGTCTTGAACATGTTATCCAATGTTCCGATTGCATATTTTCAATACTAAGTACTTATTTTAGAGTTCTGAACTCATGAATACGATCGATATAATAGGATGCACAAATTGTGCACATGTTTGAGCGCAAAACTTGAACTTGTGCAAATTTGTGAACAAATGCTTTTGAACATGTTATCCAACGTTGCAATTGCATATTTTCAATAGTAAGTACGTGTTCTAGAATTCTCAACTCATGAACACAATCGACATAATTGAATGCACATTTGGACATGTTTGAACGCAAAATGCGACCTCGTGTAAATTTGTGCACAAATGGTTTTGAACATGTTATCCAATGTTTCGATTGTATATTTTCAATGCTAAGTACTTATTTTAGAGTTCTGAACTCGTGAATACAATTGACATAATTGAATGCACACTTTGTGCACATTCGTACATGTTTGAACGCTAAACTTGAACTCGTGCAAATTTATGGACAAATGCTTTTGAATATGTTATCCAATGTTCCAATTGCATATTTACAAATACTAAGTACTTATTCTAGAGTTCTGAAATCATGAATACAATTGACATAATTGAATGCAGAATTTGTGCACATTTGCACACATTTGAACGCAAAACGTGAACTCGTGCAAATTTATGAACAAATGCTTTTGAACATGTTATCCAATGTTGCAATTGCATATCTGCAGTACTAGGTACTGATTACAGAATTCTAAACTCATGAATACAATTGACAGAATCGAATGCACAATTTGTGCACATTTGCACATGTTTGAACGCAAAACGTGAACTCGTGCAAATTTGTGCACAAATGGTTTTGAACACGTTATTCAATGTTCCAATTGCATATTTACATTACTAAGCACTTGTTTTAGAGTTCTGAACTCATGAATACAATTGACATAATTGAATGCACAATTTGTGCACATTTGCGCATCTTTGAACGCAAAACTTGAACTCGTGCAAATTTATGCACAAATGGTTTTCAACATGTTATACAATGCTCCAATTGCATATTTTCAATACTATGTACTTATTTTAGGATTCTAAACTCATGAATACAATTGACATAATTGAATGCAGAATTTGTACACATTTGCACATGTTTGAACCCAAAACGTGAACTCGTGCAAATTTGTGCACAAACGGTTTTGAACATGTTATCCAATGCTTCAATCGCATACTTAAAGATACTCAGTTCTTAATTTAGAGTTCTGAATTCATGAATACAATTGACGTAATTGAATGCACAATTTGTGCACATTTGCACATGCTTTGAACACAAAACGTGAACTCGCGCAAATTTGTGAGCAAATGGTTTTCAACATGCTATCCAATGTTCCCAATTGCATATTTACGATACTAATTACTTATTCATGAATTCTAAAATCATGAAAACAATTGACATAATTGAATGCACAATTTGTGCACATTTGCACACGTTTGAATGCAAAACGTGAACTCGTGCAAATTTGTGCACGAATGGTTTTGAACGTGTTATCCAATGTTCCAAATGCATATTTACAGTAACAATTGCTTATTTTAGGTTTCTGAACCGATGATTACAATAGTCAAAATTGAATGCACAATTTGTGCATATTTGCTCATGTTTAAACGCAAAACGTGAAACCTTGCAAATTTGCGCACAAATGGTATTGAACATGTTATCCAATGTTCCAATGGCATATTTACAATACAAAGTACTTATTTTAGAGTTCTTATCTCATGAATACAATTGACATAATAGAATGCACAATTTGTACACATTTGCACATGTTTGAACGCAAAACGTGAACTCGTGCAAATTTGTGAACAAATGGTTTTGAACATGTTATCCAGTGCTGCAATTGTATATTTGAAATACTAGGTACTTATGCTAGAATTCTAAACTCATGAATACAATTGACATTATTGAATGCACAATTTGTGCATATTTGCTCATGTTTGAACGCAAAACGTGAACTTGTGCAAATTTAGGCACAAATGGTTTTGAAGGTGTTATCCAATGCTCCAATTGCGTTTTTACAGTACTAATTACTTATTCTAGAATTCAAAACTCTTGAATACAATTGACAAGATTGAATGCACAATTTGTGCACATTTGCACATCTTTGAACGCAAAACTTGAACTCGTGCAAATTTATTCACAAATGGTTTTGAACATGTTATCTAATGTTCTGATCGCATATTTTCAATACTAAGTACTTATTTTAGAGTTCTGAACTCATGAATACGATCGATATAATTGGATGCACAAATTGTGCACATGTTTGAGCGCAAAACTTGAACTCGTGCAAATTTGTGAACAAATGCTTTTGAACATGTTATCCAACATTGCAATTGCATATTTTCAATAGTAAGTACTTGTTCTAGAATTCTCAACTCATGAACACAATCGACATAATTGAATGCACATTTGCACATGTTTGAACGCAAAATGCGACCTCGTGCAAATTTGTGCACAAATGGTTTTGAACATGTTATCCAATGTTCCGATTGTATATTTTCAATGCTAAGTACTTATTTTAGAGTTCTGAACTCTTGAATACAATTGACATAATTGAATATACACTTTGTGCACATTCTCACATGTTTGAACGCTAAACATGAACTCGTGCAAATTTGTGGACAAATGCTTTCGAATATGTTATCCAATGTTCCAATTGAATATTTGCAATACTAAGTACTTGTTCTCGAATTCTAATCTCATGAACACAATTGACATAATTGAATCCACGATTTGTGCACATTTGCATATGTTTGAAAGCAAAATGTGCAAATTTGTGCACAAATGGTTTTGAACATGTTATCCAATGTTCAAATTGCATATTTACATTACTAAGCACTTGTTTTAGAGTTCTGAACTCATGAATACAATTGACATAATTGAATGCACAATTTGTGCACATTTGCGCATCCTTGAACGCAAAACTTGAACTCGTGCAAATTTATGCACAAATGGTTTTCAACATGTTATACAATGTTCCAATTGCATATTTTCAATACTATGTACTTATTTTAGGATTCTAAACTCATGAATACAATTGATATAATTGAATGCAGAATTTGTACACATTTGCACATGTTTGAACCCAAAACGTGAACTCGTGCAAATTTGTGCACAAACGGTTTTGAACATGTTATCCAATGCTTCAATCGCATACTTAAAAATACTTAGTTCTTAATTTAGAGTTCTGAATTCATGAATACAATTGACGTAATTGAATGCACAATTTATGCACATTTGCACATGCTTTGAACACAAAACGTGAACTCGCGCAAATTTGTGCGCAAATGGTTTTCAACATGCTATCCAATGTTCCCAATTGCATATTTATGATACTAATTACTTATTCATGAATTCTAAACTCATGAAAACAATTGACATAATTGAATGCACAATTTGTGCACACTTGCACACGTTGAATGCAAAACGTGAACTCGTGCAAATTTGTGCACGAATGGTTTTGAACGTGTTATCCAATGTTCCAAATGCATATTTACAGTAACAATTGCTTGTTTTAGGTTTCTGAACCGATGATTACAATAGACATAATTGAATGCACAATGTGTGCATATTTGCTCATGTTTAAACGCAAAACGTGAACCCTTGCAAATTTGCGCACAAATGGTATTGAACATGTTATCCAATGTTCCAATGGCATATTTACAATACAAAGTACTTATTTTAGAGTTCTTATCTCATGAATACAATTGACATAATTGAATGCGCAATTTGTGCACATTTGCACATGTTTGAACGCAAAACGTGAACTCGTGCAAATTTGTGAACAAATGGTTTTGAACATGTTATCCAGTGCTGCAATTGTATATTTGAAATACTAGGTACTTATGCTAGAATTCTAAACTCATGAATACAATTGACATTATTGAATGCACAATTTGTGCATATTTGCTTATGTTTGAACGCAAAACGTGAACTTGTGCAAATTTAGGCACAAATGGTTTTGAATGTGTTATCCAATGCTCCAATTGCGTTTTTACAGTACTAATTACTTATTCTAGAATTCAAAACTCTTGAATACAATTGACAAGATTGAATGCACAATTTGTTTACATTTGCACATCTTTGAACGCAAAACTTGAACTCGTGCAAATTTATTCACAAATGGTTTTGAACATGTTATCTAATGTTTCGATTGCATATTTTCAATACTAAGTACTTATTTTAGAGTTCTAAACTCATGAATACGATCGATATAATTGGATGCACAAATTGTGCACATGTTTCAGCGCAAAACTTGAACTCGTGCAAATTTGTGAACAAATGCTTTTGAACATGTTATCCAACATTGCAATTGCATATTTTCAATAGTAAGTACTTGATCTAGAATTCTCAACTCATGAACACAATCGACATAATTGAATGCACATTTGCACATGTTTGAACGCAAAATGCGACCTCATGCAAATTTGTGCATAAATGGTTTTGAACATGTTATCCAATGTTCCGATTGTATATTTTCAATGCTAAGTACTTATTTTAGAGTTCTGAACTCGTGAATACAATTGACATAATTGAATGCACACTTTGTGCACATTCGCACATGTTTGAACGCTAAACTTGAACTCGTGCAAATTTGTGGACAAATGCTTTCGAATATGTTATCCAATGTTCCAATTGAATATTTGCAATACTAAGTACTTGTTCTCGAATTCTAATCTCATGAACACAATTGACATAATTGAATGCACGATTTGTCCACATTTGCACATGTTTGAACGCAAAACGTGCAAATTTGTGCACAAATGGATTTGAACATGTTATCCAATTTTCCAATTGCATATTTACAATACTAAGTACTTATTCTAGAGTTCTAAAATCATGAATACAATTAACATAATTGAATGCAGAATTTGTGCACATTTGCACACATTTGAACGCAAAACGTGAACTCGTGCAAATTTATGAACAAATGCTTTTGAACATGTTATCCAATGTTGCAATTGCATATCTGAAGTACTAGGTACTCATTACAGAATTCTAAACTCATGAATACAATTGACAGAATCGAATGCACAATTTGTGCACATTTGCACATGTTTGAACGCAAAACGTGAACTCGTGCAAATTTGTGCACAAATGGTTTTGAACATGTTATCCAATGTTCCAATTGCATATTTAAATTACTAAGCACTTGTTTTAGAGTTCTGAACTCATGAATACAATTGACATAATTGAATGCACAATTTGTGCACATTTGCACAGCTTTGAACGCAAAACTTGAACTCGTGCAAATTTATGCACAAATGGTGTTGAACATGTTAGACAATGTTCCAATTGCATATTTTCAATACTATGTACTTATTTTAGGATTCTAAACTCATGAATACAATTGACATAATTGAATGCAGAATTTGTACACATTTGCACATGTTTGAACCCAAAACGTGAACTCGTGCAAATTTGTGCACAAACGGTTTTGAACATGTTATCCAATGCTTAAATCGCATACTTAAAAATACTTAGTTCTTATTTTAGTGTCCTGAATTCATGAATACAATTGACGTAATTGAATGCACAATTTGTGCACATTTGCACATGCTTTGAACACAAAACGTGAACTCGCGCAAATTTGTGCGCAAATGGTTTTGAATATGCTATCCAATGTTCCCAATTGCATATTTACGATACTAATTACTTATTCATGAATTCTAAACTCCTGAAAACAACTGACATAATTGAATGCACAATTTGTGCACATTTGCACACGTTTGAATGCAAAACGTGAACTCGTGCAAATTTGTGCACGAATGGTTTTGAACGTGTTATCCAATGCTCCAAATGCATATTTACAGTAATAATTGCTTATTTTAGGTTTCTGAACTGATGATTACAATTGACATAATTGAATGCACAATTTGTGCATATTTGCTCATGTTTAAACGCAAAACGTGAACCCTTGCAAATTTGTGCACAAATGGTATTGAACATGTTATCCAATGTTCCAATGGCATATTTACAATACAAAGTACTTATTTTAGAGTTCTTATCTCATGAATACAATTGACATAATTGAATGCGCAATTTGTGCACATTTGCATATGTTTGAACACAAAACGTGAACTCGTGCACATTTGTGAACAAATGCTTTTGAACATGTTATCCAGTGCTACAATTGTATATTTGAAATTCTAGGTACTTATGCTAGAATTCTAAGCTCATGAATACAATTGACATTATTGAATGCACAATTTGTGCATATTTGCTCATGTTTGAACGCAAAACGTGAACTTGTGTAAATTTATGCACAAATGGTTTTGAACGTGTTATCCAATGCTCCAATTGCATTTTTACAGTAGTAATTACTTATTATAGAATTCAAAACTCTTGAATACAATTGACAAGATTGAATGCACAATTTGTGCACATTTGCACATCTTTGAACGCAAAACTTGAACTCGTGCAAATTTATTCACAAATGGTTTTGAACATGTTATCCAATGTTCCGATTGCATATTTTCAATACTAAGTACTTATTTTAGAGTTTTGAACTCATGAATACGATCGATATAATTGGATGCACAAATTGTGCACATGCTTGAGCGTAAAACTTGAACTTGTGCAAATTTGTGAACAAATGCTTTTGAACATGTTATCCAACGTTACAATTGCATATTTTCAATAGTAAGTACTTGTTCTAGAATTCTCAACTCATGAACACAATAGACATAATTGAGTGCACATTTGCACATGTTTGAACGCAAAATGCGACCTCATGCAAATTTGTGCACAAATGGTTTTGAACATGTTATCCAATGTTCCGATTGTATATTTTCAATGCTAAGTACTTATTTTAGAGTTCTGAACTCGTGAATACAATTCACATAATTGAATGCACACTTTGTGCACATTCGCAAATGTTTGATAGCTAAACTTGAACTCGTGCAAATTTGTGGTCAAATGCTTTTGAATATGTTATCCAATGTTCCAATTGAATATTTGCAATACTAAGTACTTGTTCTCGAATTCTAATCTCATGAACACAATTGACATAATTGAATGCACGATTTGTCCACATTTACACATGTTTGAACGCAAAACGTGTAAATTTGTGCACAAATGGTTTTGAACATGTTATCCAATGTTCCAATTGCATATTTACAAATACTAAGTACTTATTCTAGAGTTCTGAAATCATGAATACAATTGACATAATTGAATGCAGAATTTGTGCACATTTCCACACATTTGAACGCAAAACGTGAACTCATGCAAATTTGCGAACAAATGCTTTTGAACATGTTATCCAATGTTGCAATTGCATATTTATAGAACTAGGTACTCATTACAGAATTCTAAACTCATGAATACAATTGACTGAATCGAATGCACAATTTGTGCACATTTGCACATGTTTGAACGCAAAACGTGAACTCGTGCAAATTTGTGCACAAATGGTTTTGAACATGTTATCCAATGTTCCAATTGCATATTTACATTACTAAGCACTTGTTTTAGAGTTCTGAACTCATGAATACAATTGACATAATTGAATGCACAATTTGTGCACATTTGCGCAGCTTTGAACGCAAAACTTGAACTCGTGCAAATTTATGCACAAATGGTGTTGAACATGTTATACAATGTTCCAATTGCATATTTTCAATACTATGTACTTATTTTAGGATTCTAAACTCATGAATACAATTGACATAATTGAATGCAGAATTTGTACACATTTGCACATGTTTGAACCCAAAACGTGAACTCGTGCAAATTTGTGCACAAACGATTTTGAACATGTTATCCAATGCTTCAATCGCATACTTAAAAATACTTAGTTCTTAATTTAGAGTTCTGAATTCATGAATACAATTGACGTAATTGAATGCACAATTTGTGCACATTTGCACATGCTTTGAACACAAAACGTGAACTCGCGCAAATTTGTGCACAAACGGTTTTGAACATGTTATCCAATGCTTAAATCGCATACTTAAAAATACTTAGTTCTTATTTTAGAGTCCTGAATTCATGAATACAATTGACGTAATTGAATGCACAATTTGTGCACATTTGCACATGCTTTGAACACAAAATGTGAACTCACGCAAATTTGTGCGCAAATGGTTTTGAACATGCTATCCATTGTTCCCAATTGCATATTTACGATACTAATTACTTATTCTTGAATTCTAAACTCCTGAAAACAATTGACACAATTGAATGCACAATTTGTGCACATTTGCACACGTTTGAATGCAAAACGTGAACTCGTGCAAATTTGTGCACGAATGGTTTTGAACGTGTTATCCAATGTTCCAAATACATATTTACAGTAATAATTGCTTATTTTAGGTTTCTGAACTGATGATTACAATTGACATAATTGAATGCACAATTTGTGCATATTTGCTCATGTTTAAACGCAAAATGTGAACCCTTACAAATTTGTGCACAAATGGTATTGAACATGTTATCCAATGTTCCAATGGCATATTTACAATACAAAGTACTTATTTTAGAGTTCTTATCTCATTAATACAATTGACATAATTGAATGCGCAATTTGTGCACATTTGCACATGTTTGAACGCAAAACGTGAACTCGTGCAAATTTATGAACAAAGGCTTTTGAACATGTTATCCAGTGCTGCAATTGTATATTTGAAATACTAGGTACTTATGCTAGAATTCTAATCTCATGAATACAGTTGACATTATTGAATGTACAATTTGTGCATATTTGCTCATGTTTGAACGCAAAACGTGAACTTGTGCAAATTTATGCACAAATGGTTTTGAACGTTGTATCCAATGCTCCAATTGCATTTTTACAGTACTAATTACTTATTATAGAATTCAAAACTCTTGAATACAATTGACAAGATTGAATGCACAATTTGTGCACATTTGCACACCTTTGAACGCAAAACTTGAACTCGTGCAAATTTATGCACAAATGGTTTTGAACATGTTATCCAATGTTCTGATTGCATATTTTCAATACTAAGTACTTATTTTAGAGTTCTGAACTCATGAATACGATCGATATAGTTGGATGCACAAATTGTGCACATGTTTGAGCGCAAAACTTGAACTTGTGCAAATTTGTGAACAAATGCTTTTGAACATGTTATCCAACGTTGTAATTGCATATTTTCAATAGAAAGTACTTGTTCTAGAATTCTCAACTCATGAACACAATCGACATAATTGAGTGCACATTTGCACATGTTTGAACGCAAAATGCGACCTCATGCAAATTTGTGCACAAATGGTTTTGAACATGTTATCCAATGTTTCGATTGTATATTTTCAATGCTAAGTACTTATTTTAGAGTTCAGAACTCGTGAATACAATTGACATAATTGAATGCACACTTTGTGCACATTCGCAAATGTTTGAACGCTAAACTTGAACTCATGCAAATTTGTGGTCAAATGCTTTCGAATATGTTATCCAATGTTCCAATTGAATATTTGCAATACTAAGTACTTGTTCTCGAATTCTAATCTCATGAACACAATTGACATAATTGAATGCATGATTTGTCCACATTTACACATGTTTGAACGCAAAACGTGTAAATTTGTGCACAAATGGTTTTGAACATGTTATCCAATGTTCCAATTGCATATTTACAAATACTAAGTACTTATTCTAGAGTTCTGAAATCATGAATACAATTGACATAATTTAATGCAAAATTTGTGCACATTTCCACACATTTGAACGCAAAATGTGAACTCGTGCAAATTTGCGAACAAATGCTTTTGAACATGTTATCCAATGTTTCAATTGCATATTTGCAGTACTAGGTACTCATTACAGAATTCTAAACTCGTGAATACAATTGACAGAATCGAATGCACAATTTGTGCACATTTACACATGTTTGAACGCAAAACGTGAACTCGTGCGAATTTGTGCACAAATGGTTTTGAACATGTTATCCAATGTTCCAATTGCATATTTTCAATACTATATACTTATTTTAGGATTCTAAACTCATGAATACAATTGACATAATGGAATGCAGAATTTGTACACATTTGCACATGTTTGAACCCAAAATGTGAACTCGTGCAAATTTGTGCACAAACGGTTTTGAACATGTTATCCAATGCTTAAATCGCATACTTAAAAATACTTAGTTCTTATTTTAGAGTCCTGAATTCATGAATACAATTGACGTAATTGAATGCACAATTTGTTCACATTTGCACATGCTTTGAACACAAAACATGAACTCGCACAAATTTGTGCGCAAATGGTTTTGAACATGTTATCCAATGTTCTGATTGTATATTTTCAATGCTAAGTACTTATTTTAGAGTTCTGAACTCGTGAATACAATTGACATAATTGAATGCACACTTTGTGCACATTCGCACATGTTTGAACGCTAAACTCGAACTCTTGCAAATTTATGGGCAAATGCTTCCGAATATGTTATCCAATGTTCCAATTGAATATTTGCAACACTAAGTACTTGTTCTCGAATTCTAATCTCATGAACACAATTGACATAATTGAATGCATGATTTGTCCACATTTGCACATGTTTGAACGCAAAACGTGCTAATTTATGCACAAATGGTTTTGAACATGTTATCCAATGTTCCAATTGCATATTTACAAATACTAAGTACTTATTCTAGAGTTCTGAACTCATGAATACAATTGACATAATTGAATGCAGAATTTGTGCAAATTTGCACACATTTGAACGCAAAACGTGAACTCGTGCAAATTTGCGAACAAATGCTTTTGAACATGTTATCCAATATTGCAATTGCATATTCGCAATACTAGGTACTCATTACAGAATTCTAAACTCATCAATACAATTGACAGAATCGAATGCACAATTTGTGCACATTTGCACATGTTTGAACGCAAAACGTGAACTCGTGCGAATTTGTGCACAAATGGTTTTGAACATGTTATCCAACGTTCCAATTGCATATTTACATTACTAGGCACTTGTTTTAGAGTTCTGAACACATGAATACAATTGACATAATTGAATGCACAATTTGTGCACATTTGCGCATCTTTGAACGCAAAACTTGAACTCATGCAAATTTATGCACAAATGGTTTTGAACATGTTATACAATGTTCCAATTGCATATTTTCAATACTATGTACTTATTTTAGGATTCCAAACTCATGAATACAATTGACATAATTGAATGTAGAATTTGTACACATTTGCACATGTTTGAACCCAAAACGTGAACTCGTGCAAATTTGTGCACAAACGGTTTTGAACATGTTATCCAATGCTTCAATTGCATACTTAAAAATACTTAGTTCTTATTTTAGAGTTCTGAATTCATGAATACAATTGACGTAATTGAATGCACAATTTGTGCACATTTGCACATGCTTTGAACACAAAATGTGAACTCGCGCAAATTTGTGCACAAATGGTTTTGAACATGCTATCCAATGTTTCCCAATTGCATATTTATGATACTAATTACTTATTCATGAATTCTAAACTCATGAAAACAATTGACATAATTGAATGCACAATTTGTGCACATTTGCACACGTTTGAATGCAAAACGTGAACTCGTGCAAATTTGTGCACGAATGGTTTTGAACGTGTTATCCAATGTTCCAAATGCATATTTACAGTAATAATTGCTTTTTTTAGGTTTCTGAATGGATGATTACATTTGACACAATTGAATGCACAATTTGTGCATATTTGCTCATGTTTAAACGCAAAACATGAACTCTTGCAAATTTGTGCACAAATGGTACTGAACATGTTATCCAACGTTCCAATGGCATATTTACAATACAAAGTACTTATTTTAGAGTTCTTATCTCATGAATACAATTGACATAATTGAATGCGCAATTTGTGCACATTTGCACATGTTTGAACGCAAAACGTGCACTCGTGCAAATTTGTGAACAAATGCTTTTGAACATGTTATCTAGTGCTGCAATTGTATATTTGCAATACTAGGTACTTATGCTAGAATTCTAAACTCATGAATACAATTGACATTATTGAATGCATAATTTGTGCATATTTGCTCATGTTTGAACGCAAAACGTGAACTTGTGCAAATTTAGGCGCAAATGGTTTTGAACGTGTTATCGAATGCCCCAATTGCATTTTTACAATACTAATTACTTATTCTAGAATTCAAAACTCTTGAATACAATTGACAAGATTGAATGCACAATTTGTGCACATTTGCACATCCTTAAACGCAAAACTTGAACTCGTGCAAATTTGTTCACAAATGGTCTTGAACATGTTATCCATTGTTCCGATTGCATATTTTCAATACTAAGTACTTATTTTAGAGTTTTGAACTCATGAATACGATCGATATAATTGAATGCACAAATTGTGCACATGTTTGAGCGCAAAACTTGAACTCGTGCAAATTTATGAACAAATGCTTTTGAACATGTTATCCAACGTTGCAATTGCATATTTGCAATAGTAAGTACTTGTTCTAGAATTCTCAACCCATGAACACAATTGACATAATTGAATGCGCATTTGCATATGTTTGAACGCAAAATGCGACCTCGTGCAAATTTGTGCACAAATGGTTTTGAACATGTTATCCAATGTTCCAATTGTATATTTTCAATACTAAGTACTTATTTTAGAGTTTTGAACTCGCGAATACAATTGACATAATTGAATGCACACTTTGTGCACATTCGTACATGTTTGAACGCTAAACTCGAACTCGTGCAAATTTGTGGACAAATGCTTCCGAATATGTTATCCAATGTTCCAATTGAATATTTACAACACTAAGTACTTGTTCTCGAATTCTAATCTCATGAACACAATTGACATAATTGAATTCACATTTGCACATGTTTGAACGCAAAACGTGCAAATTTGTGCACAAATGGTTGTTGAACATGTTATCCAATGTTCCAATTGCATATTTACAATACAAAGTACTTATTCTAGAGTTCTGAACTCACGAATACAATTGACATAATTGAATGCAGAATTTGTGCACATTTGCACATATTTGAATGCAAAACGTGAACTCGTGCAAATTTGCGAAAAAATGCTTTTGAACATGTTATCCAATGTTGCAATTGCATATTTGCAGTACTAGGTACTCATTCTAGAATTCTAAACTGATGAATACAATTGACAGAATTGAATGCACAATTTGTGCACATTTGCACATGTTTGAACGCAAAACGTGAACTCGTGCAAATTTGGGCATAAATGGTTTTGAACATGTTATCCAATGTTCCAATTGCATATTTAAATTACTAAGCACTTGTTTTAGAGTTCTGAACTCATGAATACAGTTGACGTAATTGAATGCATAATTTTGTGCACATTTGCACATCTTTGAACGTAAAACTTGAACCCATGCAAATTTATGCACAAATGGTTTTGAACATGTCATACAATGTTCCAATTGCATATTTTCAATACTATGTACTTATTTTAGGATTCTAAATTCATGAATACAATTGACATAATGGAATGCAGAATTTGTATACATTTGCACATGTTTGAACCCAAAACGTGAACTCGTGCACATTTGTGCACAAATGGTTTTGAACATGTTATCCAATGCTTTAATTGCATAATTAAAAATACTTAGTTCTTATTTTAGAGTTCTGAATTCATGAACACAATTGACGTAATAGAATGCACAATCTGTGCTCATTTGCACATGTTTGAACCCAAAACGTGAACTCACACAAATTTGTGCACAAATGGTTTTGAACATGCTATCCAATGTTCCCCAATTGCATATTTACGATACTAATTACTTATTCATGAATTCTAAACTCATGAAAAAAATTGACATAATTGAATGCACAATTTGTGCACATTTGCACACGTTTGAATGCAAAACGTGAACTCGTGCAAATTTGTGCATGAATGGTTTTGAACGTGTTATCCAATGTTCCAAATGCATATTTACAGTAATAATTGCTTTTTTTTAGGTTTCTGAAATGATGATTTCAATTGACACAATTGAATGCACAATTTGTGCATATTTGCTCATGTTTAAACGCAAAACGTGAACTCTTGTAAATTTGTGCACAAATGGTATTGAACATGTTATCCAACGTTCCAATGGCATTTTTACAATACAAAGTACTTATTTTAGAGTTCTTATCTCATGAATACAATTGACATAATTGAATGCGCAATTTGTGCACATTTGCACATGTTTGAACGCAAAACGTGAACTCGTGCAAATTTGTGAACAAATGCTTTTGAACATGTTATCCAGTGCTGCAATTGTATATTTGCAATACTAGGTACTTATGCTAGAATTCTAAACTCATGAATACAATTGACATTACTGAATGCACAATTTGTGCATATTTGCTCATGTTTGAATGCAAAATGTGAACTTGTGCAAATTTAGGCACAAATGGTTTTGAACGTGTTATCCAATGCCCCAATTGCATTTTTACAGTACTAATTACTTATTCTAGAATTCAAAAGTCTTGAATACAATTGACAAGATTGAATGCACAATTTGTGCACATTTACACATCTGTGAACGCAAAACTTGAACTCGTGCAAATTTATGCACAAATGGTTTTGAACATGTTATAAAATGTTCCAATTGCATATTTTCAATACAATGTACTTATTTTAGGATTCTAAACTCATGAATACAATTGACATAATGGAATGCAGAATTTGTACACATTTGCTCATGTTTGAACCCAAAACGTGAACTCGTGCACAATTTGTGCACATTTGCACATCTTTGAACGCAAAACTTGAACTCATTCAAATTTATTCACAAATGGTCTTGAACATGATATCCATTGTTCCGATTGCATATTTTCAATACTAAGTACTTATTTTAGAGTTCTGAACTCATGAATACGATCGATATAATTGAATGCACATATTTGAGCACAAAACTTGAACTCGTGCAAATTTGTGAACAAATGCTTTTGAACATGTGATCCAACGTTGCAATTGCATATTTGCAATATTAAGTACTTGTTCTAGAATTCTCAACTCATGAACACAATTGACATAATTGAATGCGCATTTGCACATGTTTAAACGCAAGATGCGACCACGTGCAAACTTGTGCACAAATGGTTTTGAACATGTTATCCAATGTTCCAATTGTATATTTTCAATACTAAGTACTTATTTTAGAGTTCTGAACTCGTGAATACAATTGACATAATTGAATGCACACTTTGTGCACATTCGCACATGTTTGAACGCTAAACTCGAACTCGTGCAAATTTGTGGACAAATGCTTCCGAATATGTTATCCAATGTTCCAATTGAATATTTGCAATACTAAGTACTTGTTCTCGAATTCTAATCTCATGAACACAATTGACATAATTGAATGCACATTTGCACATGTTTGAATGCAAAATGTGCAAATTTGTGCACAAATGGTTGTTGAACATGTTATCCAATGTTCCAATTGTATATTTACAATACTAAGTACTTATTCTAGAGTTCTGAACTCATGAATACAGTTGACATAATTGAATGTAGAATTTGTGCACATTTCCGCATATTTGAACGCAAAACGCGAACTCGTGCAAATTTGTGAAAAAATGCTTTTGAACATGTTATCCAATGTTGCAATTGAATATTTGCAGTACTAGGTACTCATTCTAGAATTCTAAACTCATGAATACAATTGACAGAATTAAATGCACAATTTGTGCACATTTGCACATGTTCGAACGAAAAATGTGAACTCGTGCAAATTTGTGCACAAATTGTTTTGAACATGTTATCCAATGTTCCAATTGCATATTTACATTACTAAGCACTTGTTTTAGAGTTCTGAACTCATGAATACAATTCACGTAATTGAATGCACAATTTTGTGCACATTTGCACATCTTTGAACGCAAAACTTGAACCCGTGCAAATTTATGCACAAATGGTTTTGAACATGTTATACAATGTTCCAATTGCATATTTTCAATACTATGTACTTATTTTAGGATTCTAAACTCATGAATACAATTGACATAATTGAATGCAGAATTTGTACACATTTGCACATGTTTCAACCCATAATGTGAACTCGTGCACATTTGTGCACAAACGGTTTTGAACATGTTATCCAATGCTTCAATTCCACAATTAAAAATAATTAGTTCTTATTTTAGAGTTCTGAATTCATGAATACAATTGATGCAATTGAATGCACAATTTGTGCATTCAATTGCAATTGAATGCACAATTTGGACATTTGCACATGTTTGAACACAAAATGTGAACTCGTGCAAATTTGTGCACAAATGGTTTTGAACATGCTACCCAATGTTCCCCAATTGCATATTTACGATACTAATTACTTATTCATGAATTCTAAACTCATGAAAACAATTGACATAATTGAATGCATAATTTGTGCACATTTGCGCACGTTTGAATGCAAAACGTGAACTCATACAAATTTGTGCACGAATGGTTTTGAACGTGTTATCCAATGTTCCAAATGCATATTTATAGTAATAATTGCTTTTTTTAGGTTTTTGAACTTATGATTACAATTGACACAATTGAATGCACAATTTGTGGATATTTGCTCATGTTTAAACGCAAAATGTGAACTCTTGTAAATTTGTGCACAAATGGTATTGAACACGTTATCCAACATTCCAACGGCATATTTACAGTACAGAGTACTTATTTTAGAGTTCCTATCTCATGAGTACAATTGACATAACTGAATGCGCAATTTGTGCACATTTGCACATGTTTGAATGCAAAACGTGAACTCGTGCAAATTTGTGAACAAATGCTTTTGAACATGTTATCCAGTGCTGCAATTGTATATTTGCAATACTAGGTACTTATGCTAGAATTCTAAACTCATGAATATAATTGACATTATTGAATGCACAATTTGTGCATATTTGCTCATGTTTGAACGCAAAACGTGAACTTGTGCAAATTTAGGCACAAATGGTTTTGAATGTGTTATCCAATGCCCCAATTGCATTTTTACAGTACTAATTACTTATTCTAGAATTCAAAACTCTTGAATACAATTGACAAGATTGAATGCACAATTTGTGCACATTTGCACATCTTTGAACGCAAAACTTGAACTCGTACAAATTTATTCACAAATGGTCTTGAACATGTTATCCAATGTTCCGATTGCATATTTTCAATACTAAGTACTTATTTTAGAGTTCTGAACTCATGAATACGATCGATATAATTGAATGCACAAATTGTGCACATGTTTGAGCATAAAACTTGAACTCGTGTAAATTTGTGAACAAATGCTTTTGAACATGTTATCCAACGTTGCAATTGCATATTTGCAATATTAAGTACTTGTTCTAGAATTCTCAACTCACGAACACAATTGACATAATTGAATGCGCATTTGCACATGTTTGAACACAAAATGCGACCACGTGCAAATTTGTGCACAAATGGTTTTGAACATGTTATCCAATGTTCCAATTGTATATTTTCAATACTAAGTACTTATTTTAGAGTTTTGAACTCATGAATACAATTGACATAATTGAATGCACACTTTGTTCACATTCGCACATGTTTGAACGCTAAACTCGAACTCGTGCAAATTTGTGGACAAATGCTTCCGAATATGTTATCCAATGTTCCAATTGAATATTTGCAATACTAAGTACTTGTTCTCGAATTCTAATCTCATGAACACAATTGACATAATTGAATGCACATTTGCACATGTTTGAACGCAAAACGTGCAAATTTATGCACAAATGGTTGTTGAACATGTTATCCAATGTTCCAATTGCATATTTACAGCACTAAGTACATATTCTAGAGTTCTGAACTCACGAATACAATTGACATAATTGAATGCAGAATCTGTGCACATTTGCACATATTTGAACGCAAAACATGAACTCGTGCAAATTTGCGAAAAAATACTTTTGAACATGTTATCCAATGTTGCAATTGCATATTTGCAGTACTAGGTACTCATTCTAGAATTCTAAACTCATGAATACAATTGACAGAATTGAATGCACAATTTGTGCATGTTTGCACATATTTGAACGCAAAACGTGAACTCGTGCAAATTTGTGAAAAAATGCTTTTGAACATGTTATCCAATGTTGCAATTGCATATTTGCAGTACTAGGTACTCATTCTAGAATTCTAAACTCATGAATACAATTGACAGAATTGAATGCACAATTTGTGCACATTTGCACATGTTTGAACGCAAAACGTGAACTCGTCCAAATTTGTGCACAAATGGTTTTGAACATGTTATCCAATGTTCCAATTGCATATTTACATTACTAAGCACTTGTTTTAGAGTTCTGAACTCATGAATACAATTGACGTAATTGAATGCATAATTTTGTGCACATTTGCACATCTTTGAACGTAAAACTTGAACCCGTGCAAATTTATGCACAAATGGTTTTGAACATGTTATACAATGTTGCAATTGCATATTTTCAATACTATGTACTTATTTTAGGATTCTAAACACATAATTGACATAATGGAATGCAGAATTTGTATACATTTGCACATGTTTGAACCCAAAACGTGAACTCGTGCACATTTGTGCACAAATGGTTTTGAACATGTTATCCAATGCTTTAATTGCATAATTAAAAATACTTAGTTCTTATTTTAGAGTTATGAATTCATGAATACAATTGACGTAATTGAATGCACAATTTGTGCTCATTTGCACATGTTTGAACACAAAACGTGAACTCACGCAAATTTGTGCACAAATGGCTTTGAACATGCTATCCAATGTTCCCCAATTGCATATTGACGATACTAATTACTTATTCATGAATTCTAAACTCATGAAAAAAATTGACATAATTGAATGCACAATTTGTGTACATTTGCACACGTTTGAATGCAAAACATGAACTCGTGCAAATTTATGCACGAATGGTTTTGAACGTGTTATCCAATGTTCCAAATGCATATTTACAGTAATAATTGCTTTTTTTACGTTTTTGAAATGATGATTTCAATTGACACAATTGAATGCACAATTTGTGCATATTTGCTCATGTTTAAATGCAAAACGTGAACTCTTGTAAATTTGTGCACAAATGGTATTGAACATGTTATCCAATGTTCCAATGGCATATTTACAATACAAAGTACTTATTTTAGAGTTCTTATCTCATGAATACAATTGACATAATTGAATGCGCAATTTGTGCACATTTGCACATGTTTGAACGCAAAACGTGAACTCGTGCACATTTGTGAACAAATGCTTTTGAACATGTTATCCAGTGCTGCAATTGTATATTTGCAATACTAGGTACTTATGCTAGAATTCTAAACTCATGAATACAATTGACATTATTGAATGCACAATTTGTGCATATTTGTTCATGTTTGAATGCAAAATGTGAACTTGTGCAAATTTAGGCACAAATGGTTTTGAACGTGTTATCCAATGCCCCAATTGCATTTTTACAGTACTAATTACTTATTCTAGAATTCAAAACTCTTGAATACAATTGACAAGATTGAATGCACAATTTGTGCACATTTGCACATCTTTGAACGTAAAACTTGAAGTCGTGCAAATTTATGCACAAATGGTTTTGAACATGTTATAAAATGTTCCAATTGCATATTTTCAATACTATGTACTTATTTTAGGATTCTAAACTCATGAATACAATTGACATAATGGTATGCAGAATTTGTAGACATTTGCTCATGTTTGAATCCAAAACGTGAACTCGTGCACAATTTGTGCACATTTGCACATCTTTGAACGCAAAACTTTATTCACAAATGGTCTTGAACATGTTATCCATTGTTCCGATTGCATATTTTCAATACTAAGTACTTATTTTAGAGTTCTGAACTCATGAATACGATCGATATAATTGAATGCACAAATTGTGCACATATTTGAGCACAAAACTTGAACTCTTGCAAATTTGTGAACAAATGCTTTTGAACATGTGATCCAACGTTGCAATTGCATATTTGCAATATTAAGTACTTGTTCTAGAATTCTCAACTCATGAACACAATTGACATAATTGAATGCGCATTTGCACATGTTTGAACGCAAAATGCGACCACGTGCAAACTTGTGCACAAATAGTTTTGAACATGTTATCCAATGTTCCAATTGTATATTTTCAATACTAAGTACTTATTTTAGAGTTCTGAACTCGTGAATACAATTGACATAATTGAATGCACACTTTGTGCACATTCACACATGTTTGAACGCTAAACTCGAACTCGTGCAAATTTGTGGACAAATGCTTCCGAATATGTTATGCAATGTTCTAATTGAATATTTGCAATACTAAGTACTTGTTCTCGAATTCTAATCTCATGAACACAATTGACATAATTGAATGCACATTTGCACATGTTTCAACATAAAATGTGCAAATTTGTGCACAAATGGTTGTTGAACATGTTATCCAATGTTCCAATTGCATATTTACAATACTAAGTACTTATTCTAGAGTTCTGAACTCACGAATACAGTTGACATAATTGAATGCAGAATTTGTGCACATTTGCACATATTTGAACGCAAAAAGTGAACTCGTGTAAATTTGTGAAAAAATGCTTATCCAATGTTGCAATTGAATATTTGCAATACTAGGTACTCATTCTAGAATTCTAAACTCATGAATACAATTGACAGAATTAAATGCACAATTTGTGCACATTTGCACATGTTCGAACGAAAAACGTGAACTCGTGCAAATTTGTGCACAAATGGTTTTGAACATGTTATCCAATGTTCCAATTGCATATTTACATTACTAAGCACTTGTTTTAGAGTTCTGAACTCATGAATACAATTCACGTAATTGAATGCACAATTTTGTGCACATTTGCACATCTTTGAATGCAAAACTTGAACCCGTGCAAATATATGCACAAATGGTTTTGAACATGTTATACAATGTTCCAATTGCATATTTTCAATACTATGTACTTATTTTAGGATTCTAAACTCATGAATACAATTGACATAATTGAATGCAGAATTTGTACACATTTGCACATGTTTCAACCCAAAACGTGAACTTGTGCACATTTGTGCACAAACGGTTTTGAACATGTTATCCAATGCTTCAATTGCATACTTAAAAATACTTAGTTCTTATTTTAGAGTTCTGAATTCATGAATACAATTGACGTAATTGAATGCACAATTTGTGCACATTTGCACATGTTTGAACACAAAACGTGAACTCGCGCAAATTTATGCACAAATGGTTTGGAACATGCTACCCAATGTTCCCCAATTGCATATTTATGAGACTAATTACTTATTCATGAATTCTAAACTCATGAAAACAATTGACATAATTGAATGCACAATTTGTGCACATTTGCACACGTTTGAATGCAAAACGTGAACTCGTGCAAATTTGTGCACGAATGGTTTTGAACGTGTTATCCAATGTTCCAAATGCATATTTATAGTAACAATTGCTTATTTTAGGTTTCTGAACTGATGATTACAATTGACACAATTGAATGCACAATTTGTGCATATTTGCTCATGTTTAAATGCAAAACGTGAACTCTTGTAAATTTGTGCACAAATGGTATTGAACATGCTATCCAACGTTCCAATGGCATATTTACAATAAAAAGTACTTATTTTAGAGTTCTTATCACATGAATACAATTGACATAATTGAATGCCCAATTTGTGCATATTTGCACATGTTTGAATGCAAAACGTGAACTCGTGCAAATTTGTGAACAAATGCTTTTGAACATGTTATCCAATGCTGCAATTGTATCTTTGCAATACTAGGTACTTATGCTAGAATTCTAAACTCATGAGTACAATTGACATTATTGAATGCACAATTTGTGCATATTTGCTCATGTTTGAACGCAAAACGTGAACTTGTGCAAATTTAGGCACAAATGGTTTTGAATGTGTTATCCAATGCCCCAATTGCATTTTTACAGTACTAATTACTTATTCTAGAATTCAAAACTCTTGAATACAATTGACAAGATTGAATGCACAATTTGTGCACATTTGCACATCTTTGAACGCAAAACTTGAACTCGTGCAAATTTATTCACAAATGGTCTTGAACATGTTATCCAATGTTCCGATTGCATATTTTCAATACTAAGTACTTATTTTAGAGTTCTGAACTCATGAATACGATCGATATAATTGAATGCACAAATTGTGCACATGTTTGAGCGCAAAACTTGAATTCATGTAAATTTGTGAACAAATGCTTTTGAACATGTTATCCAACGTTGCAATTGCATATTTGCAATAGTAAGTACTTATTCTAGAATTCTCAACTCATGAACACAATTGACATAATTGAATGCGCATTTGCACATGTTTGAACGCAAAATGCGACCTCGTGCAAATTTGTGCACAAATGGTTTTGAACATGTTATCCAATGTTCCAATTGTATATTTTCAATACTAAGTACTTATTTTAGAGTTCTGAACTCGTGAATACAATTGACATAATTGAATGCACACTTTGTGCACATTCGCACATGTTTGAACGCTAAACTCGAACTCGTGCAAATTTGTGGACAAATGCTTCCGAATATGTTATCCAATGTTCCAATTGAATATTTGCAATACTAAGTACTTGTTCTCGAATTCTAATCTCATGAACACAATTGACTTAATTGAATGCACATTGGCACATGTTTGAACGCAAAACATGCAAATTTGTGCACAAATGGTTGTTGAACATGTTATCCAATGTTCCAATTGCATATTTACAGCACTAAGTACATATTCTAGAGTTCTGAACTCACGAATACAATTGACATAATTGAATGCAGAATTTGTGCACATTTGCACATATTTGAACACAAAACGTGAACTCGTGCAAATTTGCGAAAAAATACTTTTGAACATGTTATCCAATGTTGCAATTGCATATTTGCAGTACTAGGTACTCATTCTAGAATTCTAAACTTATGAATACAATTGACAGAATTGAATGCACAATTTGTGCATATTTGCACATGTTTGAACGCAAAATGTGAACTCGTGCAAATTTGTGCACAAATCGTTTTGAACATGTTATCCAATGTTCCAATTCCATATTTACATTACTAAGCACTTGTTTTAGAGTTCTGAACTCATGAATGCAATTCACGTAATTGAATGCACAATTTTGTGCACATTTGCACATCTTTGAACGCAAAACTTGAACCCGTGCAAATTTATGCACAAATGGTTTTGAACATGTTATACAATGTTCCAATTGCATATTTTCAATACTATGTACTTATTTTAGGATTCTAAACTCATGAATACAATTGACATAATGGAATGCAGAATTTGTACACATTTGCACATGTTTGAACCCAAAACGTGAACTCGTGCACATTTGTGCACAAACGGTTTTGAACATGTTATCCAATGCTTCAATTCCATACTTAAAAATACTTAGTTCTTATTTTAGTGTTCTGAATTCATGAATACAATTGACGTAATTGAATGCACAATTTGTGCACATTTGCACATGTTTGAACACAAAACGTGAACTCACGCAAATTTGTGCACAAATGGTTTGGAACATGCTACCCAATGTTTCCCAATTGCATATTTACGATACTAATTACTTATTCATGAATTCTAAACTTATGAAAACAATTGACATAATTGAATGCACAATTTGTGCACATTTGCACACGTTTGAATGCAAAACGTGAACTTGTGCAAATTTGTGCACGAATGGTTTTGAACATGTTATCCAATGTTCCAAATGCATATTTACAGTAATAATTGCTTTTTCTAGGTTTCTGAACTGATGATTACAATTGACACAATTGAATGCACAATTTGTGCATATTTGCTCATGTTTAAACGCAAAACGTGAACTCTTGTAAATTTGTGCACAAATGGTATTGAACATGTTATCCAATGTTCCAATGGCATATTTAAAATACAAAGTACTTATTTTAGAGTTCTTATCTCATGAATACAATTGACATAATTGAATGCGCAATTTGTGCACATTTGCACATATTTAAACGCAAAACGTGAACTCATGCAAATTTGTGAACAAATGCTTTTGAACATGTTATCCAGTGCTGCAATTGTATATTTGCAATACTAGGTACTTATGCTAGAAGTCTAAACTCATGAATACAATTGACATTATTGAATGCACAATTTGTGCATATTTGCTCATGTTTGAACGCAAAATGTGAACTTGTGCAACTTTAGGCACAAATGGTTTTGAACATGTTATCCAATGCCCCAATTGCATTTTTATAGTAATAATTACTGATTCTAGAATTCAAAACTCTTGAATACAATTGACAAGATTGAATGCACAATTTGTGCACATTTGCACATCTTTGAATGCAAAACTTGAACTCATGCAAATTTATGCACAAATGGTTTTGAACATGTTATACAATGTTCCAATTGCATATTTTCAATACTATGTACTTATTTTAGGATTCTAAACTCATGAATACAATTGACATAATGGAATGCATAATTTGTACACATTTGCACATGTTTGAACCCAAAACGTGAACTCGTGCACATTTGTGCACAAACGGTTTTGAACATGTTATCCAATGCTTCAATTGCATACTTAAAAATACTTAGTTCTTATTTTAGAGTTCTGAATTCATGAATACAATTGACGTAATTGAATGCACAATTTGTGCACATTTGCACATGTTTGAACACAAAATGTGAACTCGCGCAAATTTATGCACAAATGGTTTGGAACATGCTACCCAATGTTCCCCAATTGCATATTTATGATACTAATTACTTATTCATGAATTCTAAACTCATGAAAACAATTGACATAATTGAATGCACAATTTGTGCACATTTGCACACGTTTGAATGCAAAACGTGAACTCGTGCAAATTTGTGCACGAATGGTTTTGAACGTGTTATCCAATGTTCCAAATGCATATTTATAGTAACAATTGCTTATTTTATGTTTATGAACTGATGATTACAATTGACACAATTGAATGCACAATTTGTGCATATTTGCTCATGTTTAAATGCAAAACGTGAACTCTTGCAAATTTGTACACAAATGGTATTGAACATGTTATCCAATGTTCCAATGGCATATTTACAATAAAAAGTACTTATTTTAGAGTTCTTATCACATGAATACAATTGAAATAATTAAATGCACAATTTGTGCACATTTGCACATGTTTGAACGTAAAACGTGAACTCGTGCAAATTTATGGACAAATGCTTTTGAACATGTTATCTAGTGCTGTAATTGTATATTTGCAATACTAGGTACTTATGATAGAATTCTAAACTCATGAATACAAATGACAATATTGAATGCACAATTTGTGCATATTTGCTCATGTTTGAACGCAAAATGTGAACTCGTGCAAATTTAGGCATAAATGGTTTTGAATGTGTTATCCAATGCCCCAATTGCATTTTTACAATACTAATTACTTATTCTAGAATTCAAAACTCTTGAATACAATTGACAAGATTGAATGCACAATTTGTGCACATTTGCACATCTTTGAATGCAAAACTTGAACTCGTGCAAATTTATTCACAAATGGTCTTGAACATGTTACCCAATGTTTCGATTGCATATTTTCAATACTAAGTACTTATTTTAGAGTTCTAAACTCATGAATACGATCGATATAATTGAATACACAAATTGTGCACATGTTTGAGTGCAAAACTTGAACTCGTGCAAATTTGTGAACAAATGCTTTTGAACATGTTATCCAATGGTGCAATTGCATATTTGAAATAGTAAGTACTTGTTCTAGAATTCTCAACTCATGAACACAATTGACATAATTGAATGCGCATTTGCACATGTTTGAACGCAAAATGCAACCTCGTGCAAATTTGTGCACAAATGGTTTTGAACATGTTATCTAATGTTCCAATTGTATATTTTCAGTACTAAGTACTTATTTTAGAGTTCTGAACTCGTGAAAACAATTGACATAATTGAATGCACACTTTGTGCACATTCGCACATGTTTGAACGCTAAACTCGAACTCGTGCAAATTTGTGGACAAATGCTTTCGAATATGTTATCCAATGTTCCAATTGAATATTTGCAATACTAAGTACTTGTTCTCGAATTCTAATCTCATGAACATAATTGACATAATTGAATGCACATTTGCACATGTTTGAACGCAAAACGTGCAAATTTGTGCACAAATGGTTTTGAACATGTTATCCAATGTTCCAATTGCATATTTACAATACTAAGTACTTATTCTAGAGTTCTGAACTCACGAATACAATTGACATAATTGAATGCAGAATTTGTGCACGTTTGCACATATTTGAACGCAAAACGTGAACTCATGCAAATTTGTGAACAAATGCTTTTGAACATGTTATCCAATGTTACAATTGCATATTTGCAGTACTAGGTACTCATTCTAGAATTCTAAACTCATGAATACAATTGACAGAATTGAATGCACAATTTGTGCACATTTGCACATTCTTGAACGCAAAACGTGAACTCATGAAAATTTATGCACAAATGGTTTTGAACATGTTATCCAATGTTCCAATTGCATATTTACATTACTAAGCACTTGTTTCAGAGTTCTGAACTCATGAATACAATTCATGTAATTGAATGCACAATTTTGTGCACATTTGCACATCTTTGAATGCAAAACTTGAACTCGTGCAAATTTATGCACAAATGGTTTTGAACATGTTATACAATGTTCCAATTGCATATTTTCAATACTATGTACTTATTTTAGGATTCTAAACTCATGAATACAATTGACATAACGGAATGCAAAATTTGTACACATTTGCACAGGTTTGAACCCAAAATGTGAACTCGTGCACATTTGTGCACAAATGGTTTTGAACATGTTATCCAATGGTTCAATTGCATACCTAAAACTACTTAGTTCTTATTTTAGAGTTCTGAATTCATGAATACAATTGACATAATTGAATGCACAATTTGTGCACATTTGCACATGTTTAAATGCAAAACGTGAACTCTTGTAAATTTGTGCACAAATGGTATTGAACATGTTATCCAACATTCCAATGGCATATTGATGTGAATCCAAGTTCAAAGCCTAAAGAGATCCAAGATCCGTTAATGGTACAAGAAGGCCCAATCACAAGGTCCAAGTCCAAGAAGCTTCAAGAAGCCATATTGGGTTTAATTAAGGACATTTGGAAAGCCCAAGAATTTCAGCCCAATAAAGCATCCATGGAGGCCCAAGGAATAATATTTAACTTGTTTTTGTGTTAATAACAATTAGGGTTACATGTAGCCACCATATACAAGTTAATAGGGTAATTAATACTATGTAATGGCTATTATTATGGGTAGTGGTTACTAAAGTTAATGGGGTAATCAATAATAAGTAATGGCTATTAATGTGGTTAATGGTTATTAAGGCCATTTAAGAGTAAAAGTAATCCTATGTGTGTGAGTCTATTTTAGTAGTGTGAGCATGGACTTGTACTCTATATAAACAAGTCCTTTGCTTTCTTTTGTAGCATGAATGAATTTGATATATGAATTATAACTTTGTTTGAGTTTTATTGTGAGGAATTTTGTCTTTAATTTCTTGCATAAACTTTGTGACTTATCAAGCTTTATTCTAGCTTGTGGTGTCAAAATCTAAATCTTTGTTTTCTTTTTATTTATCAAACTTTCTTGTTTGTGGCATAAGAGGAAATTCGAAGTCTATCTTAGTATCTTTATCCTTGTTGGTAAAGGGGTTAAGTAGCATCTATCTTCTTACTTCAATCTTTGAACGATCCAAATTTGTGGATTAAATTGGTAATTTCTAGTTTTCTTCTAATTCAACTTATCATAGTATTCTTGCTATTGGGGAGTTAATTGATGAAACCTACAATTCCCATCACATATTTACAATACAAAGTACTTATTTTAGAGTTCTTATCTCATGAATACAATTGACATAATTGATTTCGCAATTTGTGCACATTTGCACATGTTTGAACGCAAAACGTGAACTCGTGCAAATTTATGAACATGTTATCCAGTGCTGCAATTGTATATTTGCAATACTAGGTACTTTTGCTAGAATTCTAAACTCATGAATACAATTGACATTATTGAATGCACAATTTGTGCATATTTGCTCACGTTTGAACGCAAAACGTGAACTTGTGCAAATTTAGGCACAAATGGTTTTGAACGTGTTATCCAATGCCCCTATTGCATTTTTACAGTACTAATTACTTATTCTAGAATTCAAAACTCTTGAATACAATTGACAAGATTGACTGCACAATTTGTTCACATTTGCACATCTTTGAACGCAAAACTTGAACTCGTGCAAATTTATTCACAAATGGTCTTGAACATGTTATCCAATGTTCCGATTGCATATTTTCAATACTAAGTACTTATTTTAGAGTTCTGAACTCATGAATACGATCGATATAATTGAATGCACAAATTGTGCACATGTTTGAGTGTAAAACTTGAACTCGTGCAAATTTGTGAACAAATGCTTTTGGACATGTTATCCAACATTGCAATTGCATATTTGCAATAGTAAGTACTTGTTCTAGAATTCTCAACTCATGAACACAATTGACATAATTGAATGCGCATTTGCACATGTTTGAACGCAAAATGCGACCTCGTGCAAATTTGTGCACAAATGGTTTTGAACATGTTATCTAATGTTCCAATTGTATATTTTCAATACTAAGCACTTATTTTAGAGTTCTGAACTCGTGAATACAATTGACATAATTGAATGCACACTTTGTGCACATTCGCACATGTTTGAACGCTAAACTCGAACTCGTGCAAATTTGTGGACAAATGCTTTCGAATATGTTATCCAATGTTCCAATTGAATATTTGCAATACTAAGTACTTGTTCTCGAATTCTAATCTCATGAACATAATTGACATAATTGAATGCACATTCGCACATGTTTGAATGCAAAACGTGCAAATTTGTGCACAAATGGTTTTGAACATGTTATCCAATGTTCCAATTGCATATTTACAATACTAAGTACTCATTCTAGAGTTTTGAACTCACGAATACAATTGACATAATTGAATGCAGAATTTGTGCACGTTTGCACATATTTGAACGCAAAACGTGAACTCATGCAAATTTGCGAACAAATGCTTTTGAACATGTTATCCAATGTTACAATTGCATATTTGCAGTACTAGGTACTCATTCTAGAATTCTAAACTCATGAATACAATTGACAGAATTGAATGCACAATTTGTGCACATTTGCACATTCTTGAACGCAAAACGTGAACTCATGAAAATTTGTGCACAAATGGTTTTGAACATGTTATCCAATGTTCCAATTGCATATTTACATTACTAAGCACTTGTTTCAGAGTTCTGAACTCATGAATACAATTCATGTAATTGAATGCACAATTTTGTGCACATTTGCACATCTTTGAATGCAAAACTTGAATCCGTGCAAATTTATGCACAAATGGTTTTTGAACATGTTATACAATGTTCCAATTGCATATTTTCAATACTATGTACTTATTTTAGGATTCTAAACTCATGAATACAATTGACATAACGGAATGCAAAATTTGTACACATTTGCACAGGTTTGAACCCAAAATGTGAACTCGTGCACATTTGTGCACAAATGGTTTTGAACATGTTATCCAATGGTTCAATTGCATACCTAAAACTACTTAGTTCTTATTGTTAGAGTTCTGAATTCATGAATACAATTGACGTAATTGAATGCACAATTTGTGCACATTTGCACATGTTTAAACACAAAACGTGAACTCTTGTAAATTTGTGCACAAATGGTATTGAACATGTTATCCAACATTCCAATGGCATATTGATGTGAATCCAAGTTCAAAGCCTAAAGAGATCCAAGATCCATTAATGGTACAAGAAGGCCCAATCACAAGGTCCAAGTCCAAGAAGCTTCAAGAAGCCATATTGGGTTTAATTAAGGACATTTGGAAAGCCCAAGAATTTCAGCCCAATAAAGCATCCATGGAGGCCCAAGGAATAATATTTAACTTGTTTTTGTGTTAATAACAATTAGGGTCACATGTAGCCACCATATACAAGTTAATAGGGTAATTAATACTAAGTAATGGCTATTATTATGGGTAGTGGTTACTAAAGTTAATGGGGTAATCAATAATAAGTAATGGCTATTAATGTGGTTAATGGTTATTAAGGCCATTTAAGAGTAAAAGTAATCCTATGTGTGTGAGTCTATTTTAGTAGTGTGAGCATGGACTTGTACTCTATATAAACAAGTCCTTTGCTTTCTTTTGTAGCATGAATGAATTTGATATATGAATTATAACTTTGTTTGAGTTTTATTGTGAGGAATTTTGTCTTTAATTTCTTGCATAAACTTTGTGACTTATCAAGCTTTATTCTAGCTTGTGGTGTCAAAATCTAAATCTTTGTTTTCTTTTTATTTATCAAACTTTCTTGTTTGTGGCATAAGAGGAAATTCGAAGTCTATCTTAGTATCTTTATCCTTGTTGGTAAAGGGGTTAAGTAGCATCTATCTTCTTACTTCAATCTTTGAACGATCCAAATTTGTGGATTAAATTGGTAATTTCTAGTTTTCTTCTAATTCAACTTATCATAGTATTCTTGCTATTGGGGAGTTAATTGATGAAACCTACAATTCCCATCACATATTTACAATACAAAGTACTTATTTTAGAGTTCTTATCTCATGAATACAATTGACATAATTGATTTCGCAATTTGTGCACATTTGCACATGTTTGAACGCAAAACGTGAACTCGTGCAAATTTGTGAACATGTTATCCAGTGCTGCAATTGTATATTTGCAATACTAGGTACTTTTGCTAGAATTCTAAACTCATGAATACAATTGACATTATTGAATGCACAATTTGTGCATATTTGCTCATGTTTGAACGCAAAACGTGAACTTGTGCAAATTTAGGCACAAATGGTTTTGAACGTGTTATCCAATGCCCCTATTGCATTTTTACAGTACTAATTACTTATTCTAGAATTCAAAACTCTTGAATACGATTGACAAGATTGAATGCACAATTTGTTCACATTTGCACATCTTTGAACGCAAAACTTGAACTCGTGCAAATTTATTCACAAATGGTCTTGAACATGTTATCCAATGTTCCGATTGCATATTTTCAATACTAAGTACTTATTTAGAGTTCTGAACTCATGAATACGATCGATATAATTGAATGCATAAATTGTGCACATGTTTGAGTGCAAAACTTGAACTCGTGCAAATTTGTGAACAAATGCTTTTGGACATGTTATCCAACATTGCAATTGCATATTTGCAATAGTAAGTACTTGTTCTAGAATTCTCAACTCATGAACACAATTGACATAATTGAATGCGCATTTGCACATGTTTGAATGCAAAATGCGACCACGTGTAAATTTGTGCACAAATGGTTTTGAACATGTTATCCAATGTTCCAATTGTATATTTTCAATACTAAGTACTTATTTTAGAGTTCTGAACTCATGAATACAATTGACATAATTGAATGCACACTTTGTGCACATTCACACATGTTTGAATGCTAAACTCGAACTCGTGCAAATTTGTGGACAAATGCTTTCGAATATGTTATCCAATGTTCCAATTGAATATTTGCAATACTAAGTACTTGTTCTCGAATTCTAATCTCATGAACACAATTGACATAATTGAATGCACATTTGCAAATGTTTGAACGCAAAACGTGCAAATTTGTGCACAAATGGTTTTAAACATGTTATCGAATGTTCCAATTGCATATTTACAATACTAAGTACTTATTCTAGAGTTCTGAACTCACGAATACAATTGAAATAATTGAATGCAGAATTTGTGCACATTTGCACATATTTGAATGCAAAACGTGAACTCCTGCAAATTTGCGAACAAATGTTGTTGAACATGTTATCCAATGTTGCAATTGCATATTTGCAGTACTAGGTACTCATTATAGAATTCTAAACTCATGAATACAATTGACAGAATTGAATGCACAATTTGTGCACATTTGCTAATGTTTCAACGCAAAACGTGAACTCGTGCAAATTTATGCACAAATGGTTTGGAACATGTTATCCAATGTTCCAATTTCATGATTACATTACTAGGCACTTGTTTCAGAGTTCTGAACTCATGAATACAATTGACATAATTGAATGCCCAATTTGTGCACATTTGCACATCTTTGAACGCAAAACTTGAACTCGTGCAAATTTATGCACAAATGGTTTTGAACATGTTATACAATGTTCCAATTGCATATTTTCAATACTATGTACTTATTTTAGGATTCTAAACTCATGAATACAATTGACATAACGGAATGCAGAATTTGTACACATTTGCACATGTTTGAACCCAAAATGTGAACTCGTGCACATTTGTGCACAATGGTTTTGAACATGTTATCCAATGGTTCAATTGCATACCTAAAACTACTTAGTTCTGAATTCATGAATACAATTGACGTAATTGAATGCACAATTTGTGCACATTTGCACATGTTTAAACGCAAAACGTGAACTCTTGTAAATTTGTGTACAAATGGTATTGAACATGTTATCCAACATTCCAATGGCATATTGATGTGAATCCAAGTTCAAAGCCTAAAGAGATCCAAGATCCATTAATGGTACAAGAAGGCCCAATCACAAGGTCCCAAGTCCAAGAAGCTTCAAGAAGCCATATTGGGTTTAATTAAGGACATTTGGAAAGCCCAAGAATTTCAGGCCCAATAAAGCATCCATGGAGGCCCAAGGAATAATATTTAACTTGTTTTTGTGTTAATAACAATTAGGGTTACATGTAGCCACCATATACAAGTTAATAGGGTAATTAATACTAAGTAATGGCTATTATTATGGGGTAGTGGTTACTAAAGTTAATGGGGTAATCAATAATAAGTAATGGCTATTAATGTGGTTAATGGTTATTAAGGCCATTTAAGAGTAAAAGTAATCCTATGTGTGTGAGTCTATTTTAGTAGTGTGAGCATGGACTTGTACTCTATATAAACAAGTCCCTTTGCTTTCTTTTGTAGCATGAATGAATTTGATATATGAATTATAACTTTGTTTGAGTTTTATTGTGAGGAATTTTGTCTTTAATTTCTTGCATAAACTTTGTGACTTATCAAGCTTTATTCTAGCTTGTGGTGTCAAAATCTAAATCTTTGTTTTCTTTTTATTTATCAAACTTTCTTATTTGTGGCATAAGAGGAAATTCGAAGTCTATCTTAGTATCTTTATCCTTGTTGGTAAAGGGGTTAAGTAGCATCTATCTTCTTACTTCAATCTTTGAACGATCCAAATTTGTGGATTAAATTGGTAATTTCTAGTTTTCTTCTAATTCAACTTATCATAGTATTCTTGCTATTGGGGAGTTAATTGATGAAACCTACAATTCCCATCACATATTTACAATACAAAGTACTTATTTTAGAGTTCTTATCTCATGAATACAATTGACATAATTGAATGCGCAATTTGTGCACATTTGCACATGTTTGAACGCAAAACGTGAACTCGTGCAAATTTGTGAACATGTTATCCAGTGCTGCAATTGTATATTTGCAATACTAGGTACTTTTGCTAGAATTCTAAACTCATGAATACAATTGACATTATTGAATGCACAATTTGTGCATATTTGCTCATGTTTGAACGCAAAACGTGAACTTGTGCAGATTTAGGCACAAATGGTTTTGAACGTGTTATCCAATGCCCCAATTGCATTTTTACAGTACTAATTACTTATTCTAGAATTCAAAACTCTTGAATACAATTGACAAGATTGAATGCGCAATTTGTTCACATTTGCACATCTTTGAACGCAAAACTTGAACTCGTGCAAATTTATTCACAAATGGTCTTGAACATGTTATCCAATGTTCCGATTGCATATTTTCAATACTAAGTACTTATTTTAGAGTTCTGAACTCATGAATACGATCGATATAATTGAATGCACAAATTGTGCACATGTTTGAGTGTAAAACTTGAACTCGTGCAAATTTGTGAACAAATGCTTTTGGACATGTTATCCAACATTGCAATTGCATATTTGCAATAGTATGTACTTGTTCTAGAATTCTCAACTCATGAACACAATTGACATAATTGAATGCGCATTTGCACATGTTTGAACGCAAAATGCGACCTCGTGCAAATTTGTGCACAAATGGGTTTTGAACATGTTATCTAATGTTCCAATTGTATATTTTCAATACTAAGCACTTATTTTAGAGTTCTGAACTCGTGAATACAATTGACATAATTGAATGCACACTTTGTGCACATTCGCACATGTTTGAACGCTAAACTCGAACTCGTGCAAATTTGTGGACAAATGCTTTCGAATATGTTATCCAATGTTCCAATTGAATATTTGCAATACTAAGTACTTGTTCTCGAATTCTAATCTCATGAACATAATTGACATAATTGAATGCACATTCGCACATATTTGAACGCAAAACGTGCAAATTTGTGCACAAATGGTTTTGAACATGTTATCCAATGTTCCAATTGCATATTTACAATACTAAGTACTCATTCTAGAGTTTTGAACTCACGAATACAATTGACATAATTGAATGCAGAATTTGTGCACGTTTGCACATATTTGAACGCAAAACGTGAACTCATGCAAATTTGCGAACAAATGCTTTTGAACATGTTATCCAATGTACAATTGCATATTTGCTAGTACTAGGTACTCATTCTAGAATTCTAAACTCATGAATACAATTGACAGAATTGAATGCACAATTTGTGCACATTTGCACATTCTTGAACGCAAAACGTGAACTCATGAAAATTTGTGCACAAATGGTTTTGAACATGTTATCCAATGTTCCAATTGCATATTTACATTACTAAGCACTTGTTTCAGAGTTCTGAACTCATGAATACAATTCATGTAATTGAATGCACAATTTTGTGCACATTTGCACATCTTTGAATGCAAAACTTGAATCCGTGCAAATTTATGCACAAATGGTTTTGAACATGTTATACAATGTTCCAATTGCATATTTTCAATACTATGTACTTATTTTAGGATTCTAAACTCATGAATACAATTGACATAACGGAATGCAGAATTTGTACACATTTACACAGGTTTGAACCCAAAATGTGAACTCGTGCACATTTGTGCACAAATGGTTTTTGAACATGTTATCCAATGGTTCAATTGCATACCTAAAACTACTTAGTTCTTATTTTAGAGTTCTGAATTCATGAATACAATTGACGTAATTGAATGCACAATTTGTGCACATTTGCACATGTTTAAACGCAAAACGTGAACTCTTGTAAATTTGTGCACAAATGGTATTGAACATGTTATCCAACATTCCAATGGCATATTGATGTGAATCCAAGTTCAAAGCCTA
>CANTUR010000029.1:7060000-7234226 GCA_947683625.1 Mallotus nudiflorus | reverse complement strand
CTTTCTTCTCCTTGAGCTTCGGTGAGTGTTATTCTAGCTTTGGTTTGAGCTAAAATGGTCTAGAATTGCTTAGTTTTCGATTTGTCAAATTCGGCCTATTAGGGTTTTCGATTTTTTTCGAATTGTTCTTGATTGATTCATGCTTAATTCCTTCACAAATGTTGTTCCTAGTAGCTTAATCTACATGTATGAATTTTTGTAGAATTTTTGGAGATTGTTTGGATTTTTGGGTATTTTTGAATATTTTAATATTATTTTCTAATTTTCGGAAATTAATTATTTAAATTATGAAATTGGAGTTTATGGTTAAATTGGGTGTTGAAATGAATTATAGGAATTTATTTGGAATTTTTATGAATTTCTAAGTATTTATTTTTAATTATTGAAGTTTAGGTGATTTTGGAAAATTAGGTTAATTGTGTTTTAAATTGAATTTAATTGGTTAATTGAGTTTAAATATTGATATTATTGATAAATATGTTGAGAAAATTAATTTTGGGTAATTTTATGATTTTTGGTGAATTTTTGAAGTAATTTAGGTATATTTATATATATAGGGGTATTTTGGTAATTTTACCCTAAATTGTCTAAAAATGTAATTTAATTGGTTTTAATATTTATTTAAGGTATAAAAATGATTTCTACAAAATATTTAGTATTTTTAACTAATTAAAACTATTTTTCGGGAATTATTTTCAATTATATATATAATATACGGTTTTTCAAATAAAATGAGTTTTAATCGGTTTTTATAGTATTTCAAGGTCAATTATGTAATTTTTATTATAAAATGTATTTCTGTGATTTAAGGATATTTTTGGTATTTCCTGAATTATTCTGTGTTTGTGGACCCCGGTCGGTGGACTGTAGTTTGGAGTCCGACCGTGGGATTTTGATTGTGTTGAGCTCATTTTTCGAAGTGTGTTTTTTTGCAGGGTCGGCTCTACTCTTTTGAGTAGAGAGATGTCCGTTTTACAGGGGAGGTTCTGCCGGATTTTCGATAGAATTCTCGTAAAACGTGATGTCCAGTCGAACCCTAATTTTCGATTCTGTATTTTAATACTCTAGATTGAATTCTAGGATTTCTGTTAGGTTTATTCTAATGTCGGTTATTTATTGCTTGTTTAGTTGCGCCGAGACCGAGGGCTAGTGGACCAGGCCCGTCGGACCTGTCTCGTGGAGCGCATTAGGTGAGTTACTATATTATATATATATGCTTAGGATGCATGATTTAGAAAAATGCATGTTTTATTTTGACGGAATATGCATAAATAATGTGATTTATATTCAAGTATATTTTTGGTATATTTTTGGTATATAATAAATTATATACATGTTTTGTTAATAAAATATATTTAAAATGTTTTTAAATATATTTTTAGTTTAATTCATGATTTGATTGAATTTATTTGACATATATATACTCAAAATATACCTGGTTTATGTTTGGTATATTTTCGGTATATATATGGTTTATATTGTTGTTTCATTTACATTCATGCATCATTTATTGTGAATGAATGTTTTATATTTAATGATAAAAGATATCAATAGAACGTGCTACCTAGTGGGCAGCACTAGGACCGAGTACGTACCGGTACACCTATAGCTTTAGGCTATATTACTAACTATTTGTGGATATTGATTTAATTATGATTATCGATATGTGAGATGTGGTTTGGGTGTGATTGCTGGAGCTCGGTTGACCAAGTGTCTCGGGGCCAATCACACTGGCAGTCAGACTGCTGGAGCTCGGTTGACTTAGTGTCTCGGGGCCAGTCTACTGTCCAAATGGATTAAGTGGATATATTTGGAATAAGTGAGCCTGTATGGCCAGAGTGTTGTTTAACACTATTTTCTGAGGTTGCGATATTCTAGGGTTCTATATGATCCTTCATAAAAGATAATTTTCAGATAAAATATATAAAAATGATTTTTCTGCATCTGTATGAATTGCCTGTATATATACATATTAGACATGTATTATTGACTGTATGCATAGTCATTTAGAGTGTATGTATATATATTATAGTAATTCACTCAGTGAGGTCTGACTCCCCTCCATTGACTATTTTTCAGGAGAGTCAACTTCCTCAGACCTCAGTAGCAGGTCGATACGCCGGATTTCTTCCGCCCCGGCTTTCTTTATGTAAATTGTCTACTTGAGTCTTATTTATTTTATCTAGACACTGCAGTAGTTGTGAATTAAAGTATTGGATTTTATGTACTTTATTTTAAAGAGGTGTATTATGTTGAAACTGGATTTGTATTAAATATTATATATATGTGATGAGATGAGTTTTGAAGTAAATCCAGTTGATATGGAAAAATGATATTATGATTTTTATTTCCGCTGCATATTATATTTTTATTGTTATTGTGGCATGCTTTATTTTATTTTTAGGCTTGCTACGGGTTCCGGATTCGAAAGAATTCCCGTTCCCTAGCGCCGGTCATGGCCCCTGTTTTGGGTCGTGACAAACATGGTCCCTGATGGACTCTACCACAGGTCTGGCAAACACTAGCAACTGATCCAGAACTATGACCATGCTGCTGCTCGAAGCACCTGACCCAAATCTGAATGACCTACGCTGACCTCACGGCCATGTCTACTGCTCCGATGCACTCACTGCTAATGAGTCGGTCCTCTCTGTTGACTACTCGAACCAACATGAAAACTAAAGTATGAAGTAGTCTGCAATCCACTCGACTGAACTCCCAACTAGTAATAATCAGGCATCACTCCTTGCCTAACTAGCCTCAGCTCAATCTCCTTGGCCAACTCAATCACAAACTCCAGAGTAAGGCCTGCTGTAGGCATACCAGCAAATGTTGAACCCAATCCAGTAACATAGGTAGTGACTGCGAAATACTGATCTTGCATCAGATCCTTTACATATCTACCCAGCCGGAGAAACTCTCAGGTGTACTCCTCTACAGATCGATCACCGTGAGAAATGCTGGTCAACCGGAGACGATAGCTCATACGGAGAGGCTCTGGACAGAATCTCCTCATAAACCACTCTCGAAACTGAGCCCAGGTCATCGTCATAATATAGGGCTAAATCATCTGAATAAACCAGTCCAAGACTGGTCCCTCGACAGACAGCTCGATGATCATAATCCGCTAGTACTCGGTGTGAGCAGTCCAAGTTCTAGTCTCAATTGCATGCAGAAAGTCCAACAGATCAAAAGTCTTATCGAAGGTGATCCTACCAACTCTAGCATAGAATAGAGCTGCCTCAGGGTCGGACATACCCTGCTGATAGGCAGGTTGAACAGGCTGAACAACTGGAGGCACAGGATCCTCAAACTCAGGCTTCTCGTCCTGAATCTCTCTCTGCCTACAGTGACCTGCCGCTTCTCGAGGTCTACCTCTACCACGACCTCTGCATCTAACTGACTGCTCAAGAGGTAAAACCTTATCCTGAAAAGACTCGTCATCCACAGCCTCAACGATCGGTGGAGCGACACGCGCTCGCCTCCTCATTCTGAAAAGACAACAAAATGATTCAAATAAAATAGACAACGGAGGAATAAGATAGAAAACTAAAGCAAGGAATACTTATCAAGACATACTCAAACCTAATTCACTGCAGTAGTTACCAAAAGAAAACATAACTTTGAAAACTAGGGCCACGACTCACACAACTAAGCCTTGACACAGAACTCCGCTCTGATACCAACTTTGTCACGACCCAAAATAGGGGCCATGACTGACCGCTAGGGAACGGGAATTCTTTCAAATCCGGAACCCGTAGCAAGCTTAAAATAAAATAAAACATGCAATAATAATAATATAATTTACAGCGAAAATAAAATCATAAATAATTAAATAATAATCCACCACGGGATTTAAATCAACAACTCATCTTGTATATATAAATAAACTTTTAATACAAATCCAGTTCAAATATTAGAAGTGCATATCTCATTCAAATATAATACAATAATCTCACAATCGACCATAACTACTGCAATGTCTAGATTATAAAATAAAACTCAAATAAGCAATTTACATAAAGAAGCCGGAGCGGAAGAAATCCGGCTTACAGGCCTGTTACTGAGGTTTGATGAAGATGACTCTCCTGAAAAAAAATAGTCAATGGAGAGGAGTCAGACCTCACTGAGTGAATTACTATAATATATATACATGCATACTAAATGTCGATGCACACAGTCAAAAGTATATATAATATGTATGTATACAAGCAAATACACATACATATGCAATAAAAATCATTTATATATTTTTATTGAAAATCACAGTTTATAAAGGATAGAATAGAACCTTAGAAAATTGTAACCTCAAAACAGTGTTAGACAACACTCTAGCCATACAGGCTCACTTATTCCAAATAAGTTCACTTATTCCATTTAAACAGTAGACTGGCCCCGAGACACTAAGTCAACCAAGCTCCAGTAGTCTGACTGTCAGTGTGATTGGCCCCGAGACACTTGGTCAACCGAGCTCCAGCTATCACACTCCCAAATCGTTTCTCACACATCAAATAATCAAATCCAATCAATATCCTCAAACAGGTTAGTAATATAGCCTAAATACTATCGACAAACCGGTACGTGCTCGATCTCATGCTGCCCACCAGGTAGCACGTTCTATCGATATCCTTCATTAAAATATAAAACATACATTCATAAAAATAAATGATGCATGAATTTGAAATAAACAACAACATAAACCATATATATACTAGAAATATGCCAAAAGTAAAGCAGTTATATTTTGAGTATATATATGTCAAATAAATCCAATTAAATTACAAAATGAACTAGAAATATACTTAAAAACATTTTAAACATAATTCATTAATAAAACATGCATATAGTTTAAAATATACCAAAAATAAACCAAAAGTAAACCAAAAGTAAACTAAAATAAACTCAAGTACTAATTAATACCATTATGCATTTTTAGTCAAAATAAAACATAGATTTCTAAAATCATGCACCCAAAGCATATATATAGAATAGTAACTCAAAATTATTGTGCTCCTCGAGATGGGTCCGATGAGCCTGGTCCACTAGGCTTCGGTCTCGGCGCAAACTAAACAAACAAAAATGACAGGAATCAGAACAAATCTAACAGAAGTTCTAAAGACTTGATCTAGAATACTAGAGACAAAATTAGGATTAGAGCTCGACCGGACATCACGTTTTACGAGAATCCTATAGAATCTCCCCTGTAAAATGGACATCTCTCTACTCAAAGAGTAGAGTCGGTCCTACAAAGAAACGCACTTCAAGAATAAACACAGAATTACAACCACAATCCCTCGGTCGGGCCCCAAACTACAAATCATCGACCGAGGTCCACAATTCACGGAATGCTACAGAAATATCAAAATTGCCCTTATATAATAAAATACATTTTATAAGTAGAAATTACATAATTAACCCTAAAACACAGTAAAAACCGATAAAACTCATTTAATTGAAAAAATCGTATATTATACATATAATTGAAAATAATTTACAAAAAATAGTTTTAATTAGTTAAAAATATTAAATAATTTGTAGAAATCATTTTTATACCTTAAATAACTATTAAAACCAATTTAATTACATTTTTAGCCAATTTAGTGTAAAATTACCAAATACCCATATATATATAAATATACTAAAATTAATTCAAAAATTCACCAAAAATAATATAATTGCTCAAATTAATTTTCTCAACATATATTTCAATAATATCACTAAATAAACTCAATTAACTAATTAATTTCAATTAAACACATAATTAATCCTGTTTTATCAAATTACATAAACTATATAAATTCAAAATAAATACATAAAAATTCACAAAAAATTACAAATAAATTTCGATAATTCATTTCAACACCACCATAAAACACAATTTCATAATTTAATTAATTAATTTTGAAAATTAGAAAATAATAATAAAATAATCAAAAATACCCAAAAATCAAAATAAATTCCAAAAAATTCACAAATGAAGATTAAGCTAAGGGGAACAACATTTTTTAAGGAATTTTTCATGAATCACAAAGAAAAGCTTTAAAAAAATTCAAAAATTCAATATGGCCGAAATTAAAAAATCGAGAAACAGAAAAATTGAGGGAGTTAGAGCTCAAAGCGAAGCTTGAATCAAGATCATTGAAGCTTGAGGAGCTCAAGGACACCGGAAATGTAAAGAATAATGCCCGGAGGAGGAAGAACAGCGGGAAGCTTAAGTTTCGGCAAAAATGGCGAAAAATGGACTTGGCCGACGTAGGGGAAGATGACAGGGATGGCGGAGCTACTGGAGAAGATGGTGGCACGCTGGAGAGGCACTCTAAACGGCGGCAAATGGAAGTTACAGGCGGTGAGGGTGAGGTTGGCGTCGGGTGAGAGAAGGAAAGGGACGATGGCACATTTTGTAAATTTAACAAACTTTTAATTTAATACGACCCTTAAAAATCATGCATGAACTCATGAAATTTCGTAAATCTATTTAAAATAATTAATATTAAATAATTTACGTGTTAATTTCCCCAAAAATAAAATTCTTGGGAAAATTTTACGTAAAGTACATAAAATAATATAAACAATTAAAAATTAGTTTTAATTAAATAACAAACTCATAAAATATCAAAGATATATATACAAAAATTATTAACTGTCACGACCCAAAACAGGGGTCATGACCGGCGCTAGGGAACGGGAATTCTTTCGAATCCGGAACCCGTAGCAAGCCTAAAAATAAAATAAAAAATGCAATAATAACCATAAAAATATAATATGCAGCGGAAAATAAAAAATAAATATACAATATCATCCATATCAACTGGATTCAATTCAAAACTCATCAAATCGCATATATAATCTCATAATGTATAATCTTTATACAAATCCAGTTTTACTATAATACATCTCTTTAAAACAAATACATAAAATCCAATACTTTAATTACAACTACTGCAGTGTCTAGATAAAATAAATAAGACTCAAGTAGACAATTTACGTAAGAAGCCGGGGCGGAAGAAATCCGGCGTATCGACCTGCTACTGAGGTCTGAGGAAGTTGACTCTCCTGAAAAATAGTCAACGGAGGGGAGTCAGACCTCACTGAGTGAATTACTATAGTATATATACATACACTCTAAGTGATAATGCATACAGTCAACAGTATATGAGTAATATGTATATATACAGGCAAGTTCATACAGATGCAGAAAAATCATTTTATATATATTTTGTCTGAAAATCAACTTTTATGAAGGATCACATAGAACCCTAGAATATCGCAACCTCAGAAAATAGTGTTAAACAACACTCTAGCCACACAGGCTCACTGATTCCAAATATATCCACTTAATCCATATGGACAGTAGACTGGCCCCGAGACACTAAGTCAACCGAGCTCCAGCAGTCTGACTGCCAGTGTGATTGGCCCCGAGACACTTGGTCAACCGAGCTCCAGCAATCACACCCAAACCACATCTCACATATATCAATAATCATAATCAAATCGATATCCACAAATAAGTTAGTAATAAAGCCTAAAACTATAGGCGTACCGGTACGTACTCGGTCCTAGTGCTGCCCACTAGGTAGCACGTTCTATTGATATCCTTCATTCTTAAATATAAAACATTCATTCACAAAAATAAATGATGCATGGATATAAATGAAATAGCAATATAAACCATATATATACCGAAAATACACCAAACATAAACCAGGTATATTTTGAGTATATATATGTCAAATAAATCCAATCAAATCATGAATTAAACTAAAAAAATATATTTAAAAACATTTTAAATATATTTTATTAATAAAACATGTATATAATTTATTATATACCAAAAATATACTTGAATATAAATCATGTTATTTATGCACATTTAGTCAAAATAAAACATGCATTTTCTAAATCATGCATCATAAGCATATATATATAATATAGTAACTCACCTAATGCGCTCCACGAGACGGGTCTGACGGGCCTGGTCCACTAACCCTCGGTCTCGGCGCAACTAAACAAGAAATAATTAATCGACATCAGAATAACCCTAACAGAAATCCTAGAATTCAATCTAGAGTATTCAACACAGAATCGGAAATTAGGGTTCGACTGGATATCACGTTTTACGAGAATTCTACCGGAAATTCGGCAGAACCTCCCCTGTAAAACGGACATCTCTCTACTCAAAAGAGTAGAGCCGACCCTGCAAAGAAAATACACTTCAAAAATAAACACCACAATCAATCACAACCCCTCGGTCGGACTCCAGACTACAATCTGTCGACCGGGGTCCACAAACACAGAATACATATTCAAATATACCAAAAATATCCTTAAATCATAAAAATACATTTCATACGTAGAAATTATATAATAAATCTTGAAACACTGTAGAAATCGATTAAAACTCATTTTATTAGAAAAACCGTATATTATATATATAATTGAAAATAATTCCCGTAAAATAGTTTTAATTAGTTAAAAATACTAAATATTTTGTAGAAATCATTTTTATACCTTAAATAAATATTAAAACCAATTAAATTACATTTTTAGACAATTTAGGGTAAAATTACCAAAATACCCCTATATATATATATATACCTAAATTACTTCAAAAATTCACCAAAAATCATACAATTATCCAAAATTAATTTTCTCAACATTTTTATCAATAATATTAATAATTAAACTCAATTAACCAATTAAATTCAATTTAAAACACAATTAACTTAATTTTACAAAATCACATAAACTTCAATAATTAAAAATAAATACTTAGAAATTCATAAAAATTCCAAATAAATTCCTATAATTCATTTCAACACTCAATTCAACCATAAACTCCAATTTCATAATTTAAATAATTAATTTCCGAAAATTAGAAAATAATATTAAAATATTCAAAAATACCCAAAAATCCAAAAAACCTCCAAAAATTCTACAAAAATTCATACATGAAGATTAAGGTACCAGGAACAACATTTGTGAAGGAAGTTTCCATGAATCATCCAAATCGAAGCTCAAAAAAATCAAAAACCAAAAGAGGCCGAAATCTTCAAATCAAAACCTAAGCAATTCTAGACCATTTTAGCTCAAACCAAAGCTAGAATAACACTCACCGGAGCTCAAGGAGAAGATAGAGACCGGCGGTGTCGAAAACGGTGGCCGGAGGAGGGAGAAACGGCGGTGAGGAAAAGTGGCCGGCGCGCGGGAAAGAAAGAAGAAGAAGAAGAAGAAAAAGAAAAAGAAAGAAAAAGGAAAGAGAAAGAAAAAGAAAAAGAAAGAAAAAGGAAAAGAAAAAAAAAGAAAAAAAATAAAATAAATTAAAATAATTAAATATTAATAAATAATTAATAATAAAATAATAAATTTTAATAATTTAATAATAAATAAAATAATCAAATAATAATAAATAAATAATAAAATATTAGGGTAATAATAAACCCTAATTAAATAAATATACACACACAGGCTTTATTTAATAATTTAAAAATATGTATGAGTTCATGCAAACCCGTAAATACATTTAAAATAATTAATAATACATTATTTACGTGGAAATTTCCCCGAAAATGAAAGTCCCGGGAAAATTTTACGTAAAACACTGAAAATAATAGACAGTAATTAAAATAGGTTTAAAATACATATCAACTCATAAAAATATCGTATAATACATAAAAATTATTGACACTGTATATCCCGGTACAGTGTAAAAATATTTTTAAAAACACGGGATATTACATTAACACTGCATATCCTGATACAGTATAAAAATATTTAAAAACACGGGATATTACACAATCATACTGACAGTCAACCTGTTGGAGATCGGTTGACTTAGTGTCTCAGGGTCAGTCTACTATTCATATGAAATAAGTGAATTTATTTAGAATTAAGTGAGCCTATATGGCTAGAGAGTTATTGTTGATCGAGGTTGCATTTAAACAGGGTTCTATTTGATCCTTCATAAACAAATGATTTTCTAGTATATAATATTTAAAGTGGTTTCAAAATTTGTATGAAATGCTTGTATATATATTTAGTATATGCGGATGATTTATTGAATTTGACATTAAAAGATGCATGTATATTTAATATAACAATTCACTGTGTAAGGTATAACTTCCCTCAGTTAATTTTTCAAGAAATTTTTTTTTCAAACCTCAACAGTAGGCCCATTCACCAAATTTCTTCCACCCTAGATATTTTGTGTAAATTATCTACTTAACTTTATTTGTACTCTATAAAACTGCAGTAATGAGCTGTATTTGGTTTTTACTGTTTGTTCGATGTTATTTTAGAGACCTTTCTTTAAATATTATATTAATATATTTTATTTTATGATATGACAGAGTTTATTTTATCATTATTATGGTTTGAGATTTTTAAATTTTGGCACATATTTTATTTTAATTATTGCGTGCTTTTATTTTTAAAACTTTTTATGGGTTCTGGATTCGAAAAAAATTTTGTTTCCTAATGCCGGTTATGACTCCCAGTTTGGGTTATGACAATTATACTGTTGAATATTTAAAACAATTTTTGTTTAATAATAAATTTTAATATTTTTTAAAATAACATGTAAAAAATATTAAAATTATTCTCCTAAAAAATTAATCTATTCAGTTTTTAATGTCTATTAATTTATATTTATTTATCTCCATTAAAAAATATAACTTTTTTTAGCAATTACACTTCATATTTTTCAACACTTTTTAATGTTAAAATTTTTTTATTCTAAAAACATTTTATCCACTATTTTTTTAAAAATTAATTTTTAGTTAATAATTATATAATTAATATTATTTAATTTAATTTTCATTTTTATTAAAATTTAATATAATATTTGCAAATCATAAATGTTTTATTTTTATTATAAAACCAAAAAAAAAATATATGAACTAACGTTTCAGAAAAATTTATAGCTATAATTAATTATTAGATAAACAAAATTTAGTTAATTCAAAGTTATTCATTTTCTTATTAAATGTTTAGTAAAATTTATAACAATAATATACATGGGTATTCAATATTACAAATTTAATAGATTTGAAATTCATTATAATTTTAATAGATTTTCTGTTTAAACAATTACATATAATTTTTTTCAATATTTTTTAATGTTAATGCTTTTTACTTTAAAAATAATTGTATACAATTATACAACACTCTTTTAACATTCTTATTTATATAATAATCTAATTTAGCAAATTTTACAGAGTTATAATATAATGATTTGTTACATTCTTGATAAATTTTCAGTTCGAATAAGTAGACAAAATTATTTCAACATTTTTATGCTAATATTTTTTGTAATTAATTATTTTAGAAATATTTTTAAATTTTAATTTATTTATTTACTTATGTAAATTAATTTAATAAAACATACAAAATATATTGTCTAATTTCATTTAGATTAGATAAAATAGAAGCAAATTTTTCTTTTAAATAAAAATAGAATCAAATATAATTAAAGAAAAAAATATATATTTTTCAATAAAATTACACCTAATATTTTAATTTATTTAATTATATTAGAGATAAATAGAAGTTAAATTCATTTAATTTTATTAGAGATAAATAGAGGTTAACCTAATTAAAGTAAGAAGTATATTTCTAATTTAAAAATAAATTTTAGGTAATTTAATTTTTATTAAAAATAAAAATAAAAATAAAATTAACTTAATTAAAATAAAAATATATATTTTAAATTAAATTAAAATTATATTTTAATTAATTCAACAAATATTTCTTAAAAATGATTTAATTATTACGTTTTTATATAACAATAAACATATTGCAATTTTGTCTATCTATCAGTGTAATATCCCGAGTTTTTTTTAAATAATTTTAAACTGTATCGGGATATGCAGTGTTAATAATTTATATATATATATGATTATTTAATTATTTTTTTATTTATTAAAGTCATTTTTAATTATTTTAAGTCTTTTACGTAAAATTTTTCCGAGAGTTTTATTTTCGGAGAAATTAAAACCTAAATAAATAATTATTAATTATTTTGGACGATTTTATAAATTTGCATGAGTCCATGCACGATTTTAAGTGTCGTATTAAAATATATACATATACATGCATATATGCACACTTAAATAATTAGGGTTTATTTTTAATTAAATTTATATTATATTATATAGTTTTAATAATTAATATGTGTATATATATGTATATGTGTATAGATATTATTAATTATGTGTGTGGTGTATTACTTGGAATATAATATTCATATATTATTATAATATAAATTAAAGTTATATATATATACACTTACAAAATCAAAAAGTTTGCTATATTTATGGTTTTGCCATCGACTTCACCTTCTTCGTGCTTAACGTCTAACACCCATTTTTGGCCACTGTGACCTTGATTTCTTGTCGTCGGTGTGCCTCTCAGCCGTCCTTCTCCATCTCCAGCCCATTCTGCCGCCTTGTCCTTCCTTTTCCGGCATTGTTTGATCGATTTTCTCCTAAGAAACCAAAAACCACCCTTAGCTCCGATCACCACATTTTTGGCCACCGTTTGAAGTGCCACCAGTCTCTATCTCTTCCTTGAGCTCCGGTGAGTGCATCTCTAAGCTTGGTTTCACTTGATTTGGTTTAGATTTTTCTAGGTTTCCAATTTTCAATTTTGGCCTATATGTGTTCTTGATTTTTTTTAGCTTCAATTTTAATTATTCAAGCTAACATCCTTTAAAAATATTGATCCTAGTAGCTAAATCTACATGCTTTAATTTTTTTGGAAATTTTGGGAATTATTTTGATTTTTGTGAATTTTTTATTATTTTATTAATATTTTCTAATTTTCGTAAATTAATTAAATAAATTATGAAATTGTGATTTATGGTGTTTATAGATGTTAAAATTAATTTTAGAAATTTATTTATAATTTTTGTGATTTTTTTATAATTATTGTGAATTTATTTAATTTATGCGATTTTTAGAAAATTAGGTTAAGTATGTATTTTGTTAAAATAAATTGGTTAATTGAGTATAATTATTGATATTATTGAATTATATGTTGAGAAATTAATTTTTGAGTAATTATACTATTTTTAGTTAATTTTTGAACAATTATAGTGAATATATATATAGTAGGGGTATTTTGGTAACTTGGCACTAAATTGGCTAAAAATATAATTAAATTGGTTTTAATAGTTATTTGAGGTATAAAAATGATTTCTAAAAATTATTTAGTATTTTTAACCAATTAAAACTATTTTTCGTAAATTATTTTTAAATTATATATAATATACTATTTTTCTAAATAAATGAGTTTTTATCGATTTTTAATATGTTTTAGGGTTAATTATGTAATTTTGAATTTATAAAAGCATTTTGGTCAATATTTATGAATTTATTGAGAATTGTTGATTTTTAATAATATTTTATTAAAATTAGGGTTTTATTGTAATTATTAGTTAAATAATTATTTTCAGTGTTTTAAATATCTAATTTGCTATATTTTGATTATTAAAAGGTATTTTTGGCATTTTAAGTGTGTTATGTGTTACCTCGTGAATTGTGAACCTCAATCGGTAGAATTGTAGGTTGGAAGTCCAACCGAGGGGTTGTGAAACTGTGTTTATTCAAAGTATGGTAGAACCAGCTCTACTTTCTGAGTAAAGAGATGTCCGTTTTACAGGAGAGGTTCTGCTGAATTTTTGATAAAATTCTCGTAAAACATGATATTCGATCGAATTCCTATTCTGATTTTGTGTTCGGTATTCTAGATCGAGTCTTTAGAATTTTGATAGACTTATTCTAATTTCATATTGTTGTTTGTTTGTTTAGTTGCGTCGAAACCGAGACCTAGTGGACCAGGCTCGTCGAACCCGTCTCGAGAAGCGCATAACTGTGAATTGTTATTTTATATATACGTGTTTTAGGAATGCATGCTTTAGAAATGTATGTTTAAAATTTTATGAATTTTGCATGAATGATTTAATAATTGCTTAGGTTTATTTTTAGTATATTTTGGTATATTTTAAATTAAATGCATATTTTATTATTGAATTATACCTAAAATGTTTTTAAGTATATTTATAATTTATTTTATAATTAAATTGAATTTATTTGACGTATACATATACTCAAAATATACTTGATTTATTTTTGGTATATTTCTAGTTATATATGGTTTATATTGTTATTTTAATTAATGTCATGCATCATCTATTTTATGAATGTATGGATTTATTTTTAAATAAAGGATATCAATAGAATGTGCTACCTAGTGGGCAACACTATGACCGAGTACGTACTAGTACGATGATAGACTGTAGGTTAAATTACTAACCTATTTTTGGATATTAATTGGATTGATTTAATTGATGTGAGATGCGATTTGAGAGTGTGATTGCTGGAGCTCGGTTAACCAAGTGTCTCGGGGCCAATCACACTGACAGTCAGACTGCTGGAGTTCGATTGACTTAGTGTCTCGGGGCCAGTCTACTGTCTAAATGGAACAAGTGAATTTATTTGGAATAAGTGAGCCTGTATGGCTAGAGTGTTGTCTAACATTATTTGAGGTTGCGATCATTTAGGGTTCTATTTGATCCTTCATAAACAAATGTTATTTTCAATTTATATATAAAAATGATTTTGCTGCATCTGTGTGTATTTGCCTGTATATATATTTATTATATATACTATTGAATGAATGCATTTGTCATGTAGCTATGCATGTATATATATTATAACAATTCACTCAGTGAGGTCTGACTCCCCTCCGTTGACTATTTTTTAGGAGAGTCTTCGTCCTCATACCTCAGTAGCAGACTCATACGCCGGATTTCTTTTGCCCCGGCTTTACTATATAATTTGCTTACTTGATTTTATTTTATATTCTAGATACTGCAGTAGTTATAGTCAAGTCGTGGGATTTATGTATTATGTTTGTATGAGATTTGTATTTTAAAGTTTTGAACTGAAATTTGTATTAAAAGATTATCTATATATGAGATGAGTTTGTTTACTTAAACCTGTTGGTGGATTATTATTTTATTTATGAGATTTATTTCCGCTGCAAGATATTTTATTTTTATTATGGTTGCATGCTTTTATTTTATTTTTAAAGGCTTGCTACGGGTTCCGGATTCTAAAGAATTCCCGTTCCCTAGCGCCGGTCATGGCCCCTTATTTTGGATAGTGACAATCATATTGTTATATCATGAATCCCTGCCCATCTTTCAAGATGAACCAAGCATCCACAACATGTGCATTTAAAACATTTGATGTGCGTGCAGTCCGACATGTGCAGGTTTGACGCGCACATAATTTTTTTTTTAAGGTTCACAGACTTTCATGTTTATCAATCTTCATTTTTAAATTCATTCACCTTCTCATACACATTCACATTTCTTCATCCACAAATTCATTATTCATTGTTCATTACAAGTTCATTAAACTACAATTACAAATTCATTAACCTCCACCTAGATGCTTATTGACTTTTTACGTGTAGGTTCTTTAATCTTCATCTACAAATTTATTAGTCAAATATTACAACTTCATTACTTAAATAATTGTCACGACCCAAACTAAGAGTCATGACCGGCTCTAGAAAATAGGAATTTTTTTGAATCCGAAACTCGTAGCAAGCCTTAGAAAATAAAATCATGCAATAAATAAATAAAAAGTATGATAGAATTAAATTTTTTTGAATCAATATATAAAATAAATACTCCAATTCCTTTCATAGATGAATATATATTCGTGTAGTGTTTAAATACAATTCTCAGAGAATTTAATATCAAAATAAAAATAATACTCTTCTGATACAATAACACTACTACTGCAGTTTCTATAATACAAATCAAAGTTCAAAATATACATTTACATAAAATAGCCAGGATAGAAGGACACCGGTGAGAGACTCTATTACTAAGGTCTGACGATATAGGATTTCCTAAAAAAAATAATTGAGGGGGGTCAGACCTCACTAAGTGAATTATTATACTATATATACATGCAATCTAAAACATATCCAATCATGCATTCACATATATATATATATGTATATTCATGCATTCCACACATATGCCAACTCTGCTTATATAAATATACTAAATGCAGAAAACATTTAGTTTAATTCATAAAGGATCCATAGAACCCTAATAATCGCAACCTCAATCAACCACATCATCACTCTAGCCATACAGGCTCACTTGATTCCAAATAGAACACTTATTCCAATTTGGACAGTAGACTGGTCCCGAGACACTAAGTCAACCAAGCTCCCACAGTCTGACTGTTAGTGTGATTGACCCCGAGACACTTAGTCAATCGAGCTCTAGCAATCACACTATCTATCACCTCACATCTCAATCAAATCAATAGATCATTTATTTCATTATGGACAGTAGACTGGCCTCGAGACACTAAGTCAACCGAGTTCCAGCAGTTTGACTGTCAGTGTGATTAGCCTCGCAATCACACTATTAATCACACCATCGATCTTAATAAAATCAATTAAATTAATTATAATCACCACAATTGATTCTCACTCAACCCTGATCTATCGCACCGGTACGTATACGGTCCTAGTGTTGCCCACTAGGTAGCGCGTTCTATTGATATCCTTCATTTAGATTAAATCATTCACAATAGTAAAATAAACCATATATATATACCAGAAATATACCTAAAATATACCAAGTATATTTCAGGTATATATATGTCAAATAAAATATGAAATATACTAAAGGTAAAACATTAATATAATTAAAAACAGTTTAAGTGCATTTTAAAAATATAACATGCGTTTGCTTACAAATGCACCTAGATATACTAAAGATATACCCTAAGTACACAAATCAATTAATAAAATAGTTATGCATAAATTCATTTAAATATGTATATGTACTAAAACATGCATTTAGGTTCGACATATATTCACAAATATACCACAAATAAACTAATTTTCTAGCATGCATATCTCACAAATAAATCCTAAGTATACCACTAATATGTTAAACATGCATTTATTTGGAAATCTATCAACAATATACCAAAAATGTATTTAAAAACAACTTAAGTGTAAGTCAATAATATAACATACAATTATTGAGGAATAAACCTAAAATATACTGAAAATATACCTAAAGTATACTAATCATTCTATAAAATAATTATGACTAAATATACAGTTAAAACATGTATATATATTAAAATGTACTAACATAACCTAATTATTTAATGTGCATATATCAAAATAACATGCATAATTATTTAACATGCATATATGAAAGTATAAACCCTAGATATATCAAAAATATGATATTTTAAACCACTTTTAAAAACATATAATGAAAATGAAAATCCCTAAGCGATGCATCCTATATGCAATGCATATATATACAGTATAATAACTCACATATTAGCCTTCCATGAGACAAACTCGGCGGGCCTGATCCGTTAGGCCTCGGTCTCGACACAGTTAGAAAAATAAATAATAATAATCGTTAGAATAAACTTCTAACTTTATACTTCTAGGATTACTATAGACAGATTCAATCAAGAATTCAGAATTAGACTCGGACCGGTTGTTATGTTTTACGAGAAATCTACCAAAATTTCGATAGAGTCTCCTTTGTAAAACGGACATCTCTCTATAAAAGTAGGGTTGATCCTGCACAGAAAACACACTTTAAAATTGAATTCTCAAAACCCCTCGGTCGGAACTCAAACTACAAATTCCACAGACCGAGATTCACAATTCACAAGAATATACACAAAATATATTAAAAATCAATAAATATCATAAATATCCTCAAAATATCAAAATATTACATATTTAACATTAAAGCACCAAAAATAATTATTTTCCCCAATAATTACTTAAAAACCCTAAATAATAATATAATATTATTAAAAATCGATATTTCTCAATAAATTTACAAATACTAATAAAAATTCATTTTATGATTCTAAATTACTTAATTAGCCCAAAAACATATTCAAAATTATTAAAAACTCATTTATTTACAAAAATAGTATATTATATATATTTTAAAAATAATTTTTGAAAAATATTTTTAATTAGTTAAAAATGCTAAATAATTTTTATACCTCAAATAATTATTTAAACCAATTTAACTTAAATTTCAACCAATTTATTACCAAATTATCAAAATACCCCTAGTTATATACAATTTCACATAATATACTATAATTATTCAATAATTCACTAAAAATTATACAATTGCTCAAAAATTAATTTCTCAACATATAATTCAATAAAATCAATAATTATACTCAATTAACCAATTAATTTTAACAAAAAACTCATTTAACCTAATTTTTCAAAAATCACCTATACTAAAGAAATTCATAATAATTATAAAAAAATCACAAAAATTACATATAAATTTCTAAAATTCATTTTAACCCTTATAAACATCATAAATCACAATTTCATAATTAATTTAATTAATTTACTAAAATTAGAAAATATTAATAAAATAATAAAAAATTCACAAAAATCAAAATAGATTCCAAAAATTCCAAAAAAATTCTAGGATGTATATTGAGCTACTAGGATCAATCTTTGTGAAGGAAGTAAGCTTGAATCATTAGAATAAAAGTTCAAAAAAATCAAGAACTCAAAGTGTCCGAAAATGAAAATTGAAAACTAAGGAAAATCTAGACCAAATCACATGAAAAAAAGCTTGGAAATGAACTCACCGGAGCTCAAGGAGAAGATAGAGACCAGTGGCGTTCAAAATGGTGGCCGCAATCACGATGATCGGAGATGAGTGTGAGTTTCGGCTTTCTTGGCTTCTCACGGCCAAAACTCACCGGAAAAGGGAAGAGAAGGTGGCGGAAGAAGCTTGGGAAGGAGGAGGATGGCTGAGAGGCACACCGACGGCAAGGGGAAGGCTTGGCAGCGGCTGGAATGGCGGTGAGGCGTGCATCGGGTTGAAGGAAGAAGATGATGGCAGATTTTGTAAATTTTGCAACTTTTCTATTTTGTTTATATATATATATATAACTTTAACTTTAATTATTATAATATATATTATTATATTCAAAATAATTGTACACCACATATATAAAAAATCAACTAATATTATAGACATATACATACATTTATATAATACACATTAATTTATTTAAACTAGGTTTAATTAAAAATAAACACTAATTTATTAAATGTGTTTATATATGCATATATATGTATGTATATTAATACGACAATTAAAATCGTGCATGGACTCATGCAAATACGTAAAACGGACTAACATAATTAATAAATATTTATTTAAGTATTAATTTTCTCAAAAATAAAATTTTCGAAAAAATTTTACGTAAGAAATTTAAAATAATTAAAATAACTTTAATAATTATCAAAATAATTAAATAATCAAATATATTTATCAAAATTATTAACACTACATATCTCGATGCAGTTTAAAAATATTTAAAATCTTGGGATATTACAGTAATGGAGATTCATTAGTTATGCTTTTTTCTTAATATATATAACTCATAATTATAATTATTTATTTTAGAAATTATTTTGATTTATTTAGTAAAATATTATTATAATTATCTATAAATGAAAATTATTTATTAAAATATTTAATTTAAACATTACATTCTATTATTGTATTTATTTGATAAATTTATATTTAATTAAGATTCAGTTATAAATAAATAAAAAATAAATTTCTTAAGGAAATAGGTAACTTTTATTAATGAAAATTCAATTTGAAAAAAAAAAAGATTTCTAGAAAGAATTTGAAAAATCAAAGGCCAAAAAAAGAAACAAAATAACAGAGGATGTGTAATGGACCAAGATTTTTCCTGTAATAACCAAAAAAAGAGAAAATATTTAAAAAACTACCATTAACCCAAAAACATTTTCAAAACTATGGAAATGCAAAATTAATTTTTCAAAAATACTATTTTATGATCCTTTTCGTTATTTCTTCTTCTTCTTTCATCTCTTTTTCTTTTTCTTTTTCTTTTTTTATTGGTTTATTTTCAATTTTTTGGATTAGTTTTTGTTGTGGTTTTTATTTTTATTTTTTTGATTATTTTTCTGGTTGTTTTTAGTTTTTTCTTGGTTTATTTTTTTTTTTAATCTTATTTTGTTGTAATTTTCTAATTATCTTTCTAATTTTTTTCATAGTTGTTTTTATGGTTGTTTCGAAAAAAATTTAAAAAAAATTGAAAAAACATCTAAAAAATCAAAAATAAAAAACAAGTAAAAAAATAATTAGGAACCAAAAACAACCAAAATAATGGTCATTTTTTGTTTTATTTTTTTTATTTTCTTTCCTTGTTTCATTTTAAGTTTTTTTTAACTTGTTTTGTAATAATTTTTTAGTTAATTTTCTGGTTATTTTCATGGTTGTTTTGAAAAAAAAAATCATAAAAAATTTTAAAAACAACCAGAAACAAACATAGGAAGAAAAACTCATAAAATATAAAACTGAATCAACAAAAAACCAACAATAACTTCAGACACAACGACAAAAATAGCCAAAAGCATTGTATAAATAAAAAAGAAGAAACCACAAACAAACCATAAAAACAACCTAAAAATAATACATAAATAAAAATAAAATAAGTAGAGAAAGAAAAAATAAATAGAGATAAAAATAAAATTGTTATGGAATAATAATAGGAACAATTGTTCAAAAAATAATAAGAAGAAGAAGCAGAAGAACAAGAACTGAAACAAGAAAAGCCTGTTAAAATAAAATAAAAAAAATGTTGTTTGTCTTTTTTTACATAAACCATGAACATACTTATGTAAATAGTATTATTAGTATGTTGATTTAATAGCGTAAATTTAAAAAAAAAGTCAAAAAACGTAAATTTAAAAAATAAAATAGTAAGCTTGAAAAACAAAACCAAATAGAATTGAAAATTTTTAAGTCAAATATAGTGATTTTATAAAGGTAAATTATATTTTTTTCTAAATGTTTTATCGTATTACATTAATTAATTTATTTATTTATAATATTTACTTTTTTTATGTATAATTTTATCTTTACAAAAGAATTAATGCGTGTTAAAAAAAATATCAAAAGTTATTAAGTATTTTTTTTTAAATATAAAATATAAAATAATACTGGGATAAAATGTAAGTTACCCTTTCAATAATGTCCTTTAAAATGTTAAATGGTGATGGCCAATTAAATAACGAGCCCATGTTTATTATCATAGAATTGATCTCTTGTTGTCCTCTGATTTTTTAAATTCTTCTTAAACAAAACGCAAAAGTGCTGTAAAGCCCCTTTCTGTCACCCTCTTAAAACCCTAATGTTGGCGCCGTAATGTTACCGTTAATTGAACAATAAAAATTCTCAGCAAACGCCGTTTCTGTTCAATTAGGTAAGTTTCGTATGTATTGATGTTCAATCTCTGTGTAAATTGTGCATTTAATTGTGTGTATATGTGCATATTTAAATTCATGAAGTGAATAAAATTCAAAAAAATAATAATAATGAAGTGAATAATTTAAATTTGATTGTGTTTCTGATTCAATTGATTGAATGCTGATCCCAGTTTTCCATTTTTAGCAGTTATGGTTATTGTTGTATTGATCTATGAATCATTAGTTTTAGAGCTTTAGAAGCAATGGTCTCTGCCTTAGGTTAAAGATTGAGCTGCTTTCTGTGTTAAAAACTTGATCTTGGTGGACATGGAGAAAGTCATATATATCCAATGATGCTTGAAGATGTTTAAATAATGATTAATTTAGGAAAAGGGTAGCTTAAAAATGCTGTCTTTTATGCTAATTTTTCAGCTTTTGTTATGTCTGGGCTTTGCTTGGGACAGTTAAGTGTTGATTTTGTGATTAATATATTCAAATTTTACTATACCTTTTTGTTTTACTTTATTGGGTTCTTTTATTGGATCATAAAGATGAAATCTTTTGCAAGGAAATGATGATTTATTTGCGTGATTAGTGTCATTCTTGTGCCAGCACGATCATTCTCTAACCTTCGAGTTTTTGGCCTTGCACAGAATCATTTCCTACTAGAATGTACACTTTGAGCTAATGATCTTTGATGTTCTAAGAGGAAGTAGATTCGGTGAAATCCGTGGGGTGGCCTTTGTTCGGCCCATTCTTGTTACTGGCAGTGTCTGTCAGCTGGGAATTTTCAAATCTATGAGAGAAATTAAAGTGAAAGGTTCTTCTGGCTTGCATGCTCATGCATCTGATGGAGAATCTCATGCCCGACAATCTTTATCACTTGAGGAAGAACAGGCTTGTTCATCCTTGACTGTCCAATCAACCCCTGAAATTGAAAGGAAATACGTACATCATGTTTATGATGCTATTGCGCCGCATTTTAGTTCCACAAGATTTGCCAAGTGGCCAAAGGTTGCAACTTTTTTGAATTCGTTGCCTTCAGGTTCTCTTGTATTGGATGCAGGATGTGGAAATGGGAAATACTTGGGTTTGAATCCTGATTGCTATTTTATAGGATGTGATATAAGTGCACCACTTATCAAAATTTGTGCGGATAGAGGACATGAAGTTCTGGTCGGGGATGCTGTAAATCTTCCTTATCGAACTGGTTTTGGTGACGCTGCAATTTCCATAGCTGTATTGCATCACCTAAGTACAGAGTGTAGGAGGAAGAAGGCAATTGAAGAATTAGTCCGAGTTGTCAAAAAGGGTGGTGTGGTACTGGTAACTGTTTGGGCTGTGGAACAGGAAGATGGATCATTGGTTGCCAAATGGACTCCTCTCTCCCAAAAATATGTAGAAGAATGGATAGGACCAGGTAGTCCTCGTGTCCTAAGCCCTTCATCCATCACTTTGGAAAGCATCCCAGAAACAGAGGAGAATAATTCTAAAGAACATGTAAATGATTCAGAAGACGGTGCACATGAGGAGTTGAAGAAAACTATGGATTTAATTCCTCAAACTGAAAATGATTTAGCAGCCCACAAAGATGAAAAAAATTCAAAAAATCAGCAGGAATATTTTGTCCCTTGGCATTTGCCGTATCATCGTGCTGAAGTCAGCGGAGCATCTGCTCGAGCTCTTGCAAGCGGTCTGGCAAAGAAAGATGATAAAAAGGGGGCTGTAGTGTATAATAGATACTACCATGTGTTCAGTGAAGGTGAACTTGAAAGGTATGATGCATGCTGTGGATGTATTATGTTTCTAAATACATTGTCCAGAGAACTCTATATTATTGATGTTCTTTCTTATATTGCCATGCATGATTTTTAAGCTATCAAGCTAATATCCGGTTGTCTATTTAGTTTTGCAAATATCTTGTCTTTTTCTTTAAATTCCCATCCCCGTCCCCTTGGCCTCCATTCACTCCATCCCTTTTTTTTTTGCGACATTTGACATTTTTAGGTTTATATGATAAATTAATCCTTCTTGCTTGCTTGCTTGCCTTGTATAACTTTTTGCAGGTTAGCAACTGGCATGAACAATGCAGTAGTAGTTGATCGATTTTTTGACAAATCAAACTGGTGTATCATTCTTGAGAAAACTTCATGAGAAACTGGCTGAGACATGAGGGAGAGATGAACATCTTCAAATAGGATGGTGGCTTGCTTCTTGTAGAGAAGTTGATCCCTACATATGTGTCAAGTTACAGAGCCTCACTGCATTGGTGATTTTCTGGTGTGTGATATGAAGGTGCTTGTTTTGTTAGTCGAGTTAGCTTAGGAACGAAACATATTTTGTTCCTGGTAAAGCATATATCTTTTGACGTGAAAGTTTGAGTTGAATTGATCAATGTTTGATTACATTTTATACTGTTTGCTGTTGATCAATTTTTTATGTACTGATGTTGGCTGACGACACACCTTACGAACAGCCTTCTCTGTAACAAAAGCATTACTTTACTTCCATATAGTTCTCAGATTTGCCAGACCCAAAAGAATTAAATTCCATATAATACACTGTGGATGAAGATTTGTGGACCTATTTTTTCATTTTCTTAATCCATATCCTGGCCAATCTTTTTCGCATACTGGAGCAGATGGTGGTGGTGGGAAATCAAGTTCTGAAATTGTTATTACACGTTCAAATCAAAATAGCCAATTTTGTTTGGTTCGGTGCACCAGCCGTCCAAGAAAGTATAAATGTATCACTTTTGAGGAAAGTTGAGTTGAGTTGAGTTGAGTAATCAAATGATAAAAACTTCACTAATTCAGTTATCGAGTAAAAACGTAAAATGATTAGCTCTCAATATGAATAAAACAAGATATACTCATTAGTTTAACAATTTGTCAATTGAATGCTAAATGATACAAAAATAATCATTCAATGCCAAAAAAGTTATGAATTTTTTTATAATAATGGATCTCAAAGTACATATATAGGTGGTACACTGGTCCACATCTTAAACTCGTAGGAAACTAACATTGGATGAGGCCGTAGGGCTAGGAACCAGCTAACATTGATAAGTCAGGATTCATGGCATGGCATCTTCTTGAAGATGTGTTTAATTTTTCGTAGACGGCTTTCTTTTTATATCTCTACATTTGGTGACAATTACTTATATTTTTAAAGTACATTTGGTGATTTTGAAAGAAAAAAAAAGAAAGAAAGCCAACTACTTGTTCTTGGCTTCTTGCTTCCAAAATCACTGCATATACATTTTTATGAAAAATTTGATCATCAAAATATTGAATTGAAAACAAGTACTGTTATTATAGGACCATATACACACTTAATGGTTCAATATATGTACTGGTACAAGGACCACCAGTACTACCAATCACAGCTTCAAGTTGCTGTATTAAATTTCTTTACTACCTAAGATTAAATAATGAAATGTTTATGAACAAAGAGAAATAATAATATGGAATATTATATTGAGTCTCTTATATTTGTCATTTTTATCAATTTAATGCCTCAATTTGTAGTTTTACTATTTCAATACCTAAACTTGCCTAAGGTGCAATTTTTAAACTCCTATCAATGCACATAATATGAAATAATGAATTAGAATGTGTTATATTTTAAGGGTTTGACTAATTAAAAACTATAAGTAGATGTCTTAAACTAAGAAAAAATAACTAGTATAGGATGGTAAGTGTATTATGTTATTAAATTAGTGCACTTTAGGTGAATTTAAGTATTGAAATGATAAAACTATAAATTGAAATGTCAAATTTACAAATTATGTCAAGTTCTGGGGTGGTGGATGTATTATGCATAATAATAATAATGAAATGTTAACCATATATTGTCTAGTGGTGTAACCAAGTCAAACTGACTTGAGAGCTACTCAAGATTGACTTGAAACAAATTTAAAAATTCAATTATTATCGAGTTGAGCTCAATCTCAAATTATTCGAATTTGCTATCAAGTCGAGCTTGAACTCTTAAATATATAACTTGATAAGCTCGCGAATTTAATCGAACCTATTGAGTTCGAGTCGAATTTATTTATATTTACTATTTTGCCCTTTATTTTAATATAATTATAAATATATTTTTGTAAATCGAGTCGAGTTCAAGCTCAAGTTCGAATTCAAATTGAGTTTGAATATTTAAAATATATATTTTTATAAATTTATAAATTTTATTTAGTTAATTTAGTCAAGTTTGAATACATAAATTATTTAATCGAGTCGAACTCAAGTTTAAAAAATAAGAGCTTCACTGAATTCAAATTAAGTTCGAAATTCGAGTTTGAAAATCAAGTTAAATTCAAATTTAAAAATGTATTAACTCGACTCGATTCCATTACACCTCTAATCTTATCCATGTGTTTTTGACATTTTGTTGTATTCTGGTCATCAATTTTAAGTTCAATGCAATGTAGGCAGTTGTGTATTTATGGATGATAAAAGCCAAAAATAAATGCTTTCAAAAAAATCATGTACTTTCATTAAAAAGATAAAAATTTAAAATTTCCTCTTACATAATAATTTTTTTTTCTTTTTCGCCTAGAAATGAAATGGCAAGATATCCATCTATTTATGAAAAGAGAATAATAGAAAGGGGTTTAAATCCTCCCTTTCCCTCCCAAGTGTAAAAAAATAATATTTTGTTTAGAACGTAAGTTATGTTTTGATTAGTTATGTGTGAAATATGATCAGTATTTTTTGTTAAAAAAAAATCATGTGCAAATAGAATTGATAATTTTTTTTCTAAAATTTGTTTAAAATTTAAAATATATAATTTTACTAAAGAGCGAAAATTTTTACATTCTGCTTGTTAATATTTATATTTCACATTTAGTGTGTTTGAAGTGTCAATCATTAAAATATTTGCAACTTACATTTTTTTTAATTTTTTAATTACAAAAGTTGTTAACTTACTCTAAAACTATCTCCAACCACACAGTAAATTTGTTTTTTTGGTGTTAGATTTTGCGTAAACTTCCACCAAGTGGACGTTAGATGGGGCAATAAATTTGCTTTGGTGAACTGTATTAAGATAAATTTGATGGACATTGTTAACCGCACCAAATACTTCTTTTTTTTATAATTACATAATAGTCCATATTTTTACATGATATTTAGTTTGTTTATTTTTTAATTAAAAAATTATATAAAATTAGTTTAATATATTATTATTTATATTTTGAAAATTTATATAATTATTTATATTAATTACATATATTATTAATTATATTCACATGAATGAATAAATATAATATTTAAAAATAAATATTAATAATATTTATATTATATGAATATGTAAAAAATAAAAAGTATGAATATAATTTGTAAAGATAATAAAAAGTAATAAAATAATAAATAATAAGAGATATAAAAAAATAGACATAAAATATTATTTTGATGTAGAAATTGATATTATGTATTAAAGATCAAATTACCGTATATTTAAAAATTTGATGTAAAATTTACACTAAATTTATGTTTTAGGTTGAGATGGCCTTAGACTATATATACATTAAATTGCAAAAAAAAATTTAAATTGAATTTATTAAAATTTATTTTTCTTTTTTTCATATAATTGTTTTTTTTTTAAACGTTTGAAGGTATTTGAATTTTACCTATTTCTTCTACGACAGTAAAAAAAATTTAGTTAAATAAAAAAAATTGCTGAAAATTTGCCCCTTTTTCAATGGGAAAAAAAATTAAATACTTAAAATAATAATTAATTTCTTTTAACAAGAAATGTAACATTCATTCAACAATCTGCACCACAGATTTGCTATCTACCTTGATGATGAGTTGCATGTCTGTATCCCCGATCTTAGTCACTTTTTTTCATAAATTCTGAAGCCAGCTTTAATCTCTGCAAAATTGAAGTATAATGGAAATAAACCAATTTTTTTATTAATAATGTTACTGAATAAGTAATAAATATTATTTTGGTAAAAAAAAAAAAGTAATAACTATTATTAGAGCTCTCTCTTATCTTATCCAGAGCTTTTTCTTTGCTCTTTACAGGACCCATTTTTGGCTAGAAATCGGTTCTCTTCTTTTTTTGTTCTATATATTTTATGTTTTTTTTCTAGAATGAGGTATAGATTTTCCAGATCTAGGTTCTATCCCTCTTTACTATCTTTTGTGGAACATTTGGAGTTTTCTAGTTATGCAAAGAAGGTTTGATTTTTATGAATCTATTGAAGAAATGAAAGATGATGACATTATGATTTTTGTGAAGAATCTTGATTTGGTTTATCAAATATTTAATTTTTTTTTTTTATAGTTTATAAAATAAGTTTTGTTATATGCATTATCATGTTGAGTATGCTGGTGTTTTATTCTGATTTATCATCTGAAATTCAAATTTCTACATATCAAAATTTAACTTTCTTACTTATCAAAATATAAATCCTTAAAATGTGGCATCGTTGTATCTTTTCTATTATTATCTTCATCTTCTTCTTTATGTTTTATATTTTAAGAGCAAGATTAGTTGGTATTATTAATATTTGTAAAATTTTATTTTTTTCTTTGTATATTAATATTTAACTAATAAAATATTTTCTTTTGGCCAAAAAAATAATAACTATTATTTGATAATTAACGTTCCAAAAAAAAGCTATTATTTGATAATCGTTCCTATAGCTATCAGAATAGCTGATTAATGTCAAATATTTAGTAAAACTAGCTGTGAATTGTAAATAATATATATTTTTAAAATAAATAATTTTAATAAATTAAAAATATAATCTAGTTAAATATGAAAATGAAACTTAAAAAGTTATTGTAATAATTTTATTTTATTAATTTTTATTAGAAGTACATTTATATATTTTTAATATGTATATAATATAATAATTGTATATATAAAATAAAATAATTAAAAAAATGAATGTTTTAATTAGAATAAAAGACATAATTTTTATGAAAAAGTATAGTTCTGTTTTAGATCTAATATAGAATATTTTATATAGAATAGAACATATATATTTTAAAATAAGATATTTTATATTTTTTTTAAAAATATTATGAATCTTAATAATTTAACATATAAATCTTTTTGGGTGAATGCTGAATTATAAAATGAAATATTTATTAAATTTTAAATTTAATAATTTGGTAGTTCAGTATTTAATATATAATAATAATAATTTAATTATAGTTAATAAACTAATTTTTTTAAAAGTTGAATTATAATTTCATTGAATGTATTTTTATAAGACAGAGAAATCTAATATTTCTTGTCATGACTTAAAAAATTATTCTTTTCTTAAAAAATTCAAATTAAAGTAGTAAAATTGTCACCCAATCTTCATCGTGCGAACTCCATGTGGACCTTTTGGATGTTGACAAGTCTATACACGAAATTCTAAAAGGCAAAAAGCATTCAATAGAAATTTTGTCAAGTAATATGTATATATTTTTTATTAATATATATTTCTTCTAAAAATTAATATATCTAAAAAATTTTCAAATTAACAACTGATTGGTCCTATAAGTATCTTATTAGAATTAAATAATAAATTTTATTTTGTATCTTCCCAAAATAATACTAGATATACTCTCTATAAAACTTAATTAATTTATCTTCTCATCTACCTAAAATTAATTCCATCAGCATGAGCAACAATTTCTATAATGATTTCGACATCACTTACGCATCATTTACAGACATTTGGTAATATTATTATAAGAAAAGTGATTTCAAATATTATTTTTTACTTGCCTTCTATAAAACTATAATTTTTTAATTATATAAAATAAACGGATAAAAAATAAAATACATTTTTTATAAAATTATAAAACCGTATTTTTAAACAATATAAATTGTTGTAAAAAGGTGTAAAATTAATGTTTCAACAAGTGAGTTGGCATGCCACCTATTTCATTTCTCGAAACAAGAAAATTCACAGTTAACAGTCATTTTAGATCAAATGAAAAAAAAAATAATAATAATTGACGCATTAATTTTATTTTATTTTTTTGTCAGAAGACGCATTAATTAATTTGATGATCAGAAAGGCGACAATTACAATATACACTATATGTATACAAAAAAATCTATATTTGCACTTCAAGTTTTTTTGTTTGTTAATAAAAAAGTCGTATTATCTAAAAAAAACTGAATAATTGAGAATAATTCTTTTATTTAAATTGATAATAATAAAATTTAAATTCTATATTTCGAAATGGTTTTGAAAGAAGCTATCACCCTTATTTATATCTGCACTTCACACTTTTATATACAGGAGTCGTTAATTATGCAGATTGAAAATATATTTCATTTGATTATTTTGAAATATAAATAAAAAAAATTAATTTTAAAATATTAATGATTATATATACAATCTTTTATAAACGTTTTTTTTTTGTTATGAACTTATTTTTTTTGCTTGCCTAAATTATTTTGAATTAATTAAGTTTTAATCCAGCTTTAGCATTATATTGTTAAAAATATAATACTTATAAATGAGCCAAGTCAAAAATTAAAATATTCAAATTTTGTTTATTTATGTTTGTTTTAGATTCGAATCGAAATTATATTTCTCACTGAGTGAAAAAATTGCTCTGTTTTTTATATGTGTTAAATAATTTATGCCAATTCAAACTTTTATAATTCAATCCAACTTGATAAGATTATAAACAAAGTAAAAATTTATAACAATTAACTTAGAAGTGTTTGTTTGGTAAAAAATAAGGGTGAAAATCGGAATCATAATGAATGATTTCGATTGTTAATGTTTGGTTGTCTAAAATTAATCTAAAAATGATAATGTGATTCTCTCATCATTGAGAATCATTATTCCTCTTCTATTTTTAAAGAATGATTTTTAGTTTTTTTTTAAATAAAGTCAAATTAATTATAAATTATCAAACATTTAAATATTAATATTTATTTTTTAAAAATTTATAAATAAAACATATAAATTAATAAAAATATGTATTAAATGTTTGAATAAAAAATATTTATAAAAATAAATACTTTATAATATTTTTTGAATAAATATTTTAAAATATTTTATAATTGATCATTATAATATTAATTTTTACTATGTAAATGTAATGTTAATTTTTTATATATGAAAAATAATTACAAAAATATTTTTTTACAAAAAAAATTTAGTTGTTAAATGATATTGATTTACATTCACATTCTCATTCCCTAAAAAACCAGATACCTTTTGCAAAATTTCATTCCCTTTTTCATTTATTCCCATTTTGATTTCTATTCTAAAGTATAACCAAACGCCTCCTTAATGACTCAAAAATTTAAGATATCATTTAAGGGAGAATTAGTTTCTGTTCCAACGCTTGTTGCTGGCATTTCTCTTTCTGGGATGTTGAATGTTACTGCCAAGAGTTTATGACTGCATGCAGTCATAAACTCTTGGCAGTAACATTCAACATCCCAGAAAGAGAAATACCAGCAACAAACGTTGGAACAGATAATATTTATATGGAGTTTATGACTGCATATATATATATATATATATATATATATATATATTATGGATAGATTTTCTTCATAAATTCCCTATTGTGTCAAATTGTCAAATCATGTATTTAATTTGCATTAGCTAAGCAATTCCTTTCAGGTTTAAACAATTTTATTATGTATCAATACCTATTTGGACTCTTTTTGTAAATGGAAATCATCATTTTTAATTTCAAGTGATTTGAATACAGATTGCTATTTTTAAATGCAATAAATTAGATTTGAGTATAAGTTTGGATTTCAATTAAATCTCACGTTTAAAAATTACTTGGATTTATATCCACAAGGATTTGAAATAAATTCACAATAAATTTAATAATTCATTTAATAAAGATTTGAATTAACATTTATTTAAAATTTTAGATTTCAAATATGATTTAGACAAAATTATTTATAGATTGCCTTCTTGAATAAATACAGTTAACTGTTGGTGGATGAAATAGTTAAGGTCTAAACTCTTAATTAGATGTTTGAAAAAAAGAAAATCTTTAGATCGATGTTTCACATGATTCATGAAATGTTTTTTTATCTAAATTATAAGAATTTAAAATTCATTGAATTTTAGTCAATTTAGTTATATTCGAGATTGTTCCTAGATTGCCGTCTTGAAAAAATACAGTTAATTGTTGGTGGATGAAATAGTTAAGGTCTAAACTCTTAATTAGATGTTTGAAAAAAAAAAAAAAACAAAATCTTTAGATCAATGTTTCACATGATTCATGAAATGTTTTTCTATCTAAATTATGAGTGTTTAAAATTCATTAAATTCTAATTAATTCGGTTCAATTCAGATAAAATTATAAAGATACAAAATATTTTTCAACAATTAATTTAACGCTATTGCAGAATTTGAACTTAAAACATAATTTCAATAAGAGTAGCTCCCGCCAAGTGATTTTACAGTTATTGGTTCATAAATATTTAAAATTTTAGATATTATGATTTGTATTAATTTAGGGATTAAATAAAGGAATATTATTTATTGGATAATTTTTTTAATACAACCTATGGAAGTAGGAATTCTTTATTCCTAATGATGTGTCCATTTTTTAAACTATCACTAATTAATAAAATAACATAATTTAACTTTTTAAAAATCTCTCATATAAATAAAAAGATAAAATAGTACTTGTAAATTAAACAAATGAATTTATAAATACACAAAGACATTATGTATTTTAATTTTTCAGCAAACAAACACAACAATTAAAAAATTATTGTACTACTAAAAACAAAAGCTGTTGGTGTTAATCAACTTCATCTGTCAATTATATATTGTTGGTGTCCTAATTAGAAAAAGAGTGAATATCTCATTTTTATTATGTTTTGCATTCCCTTGTAACCAAAAAATTTTATATTTATATTTATACTTTAAATTTTTAAAAGAATAATTTGTTGGCATTTCATTATCCATGACCTAGAGTTCAACAATATGTATTTCAATCAATTAAAAAAAAAACGTATTAGTGTTAAATTGTAGATAACTTAATATATATATTTAATTAAACTTAATATATATCTTTAAGAGTAAAAATTGTTAGATAATCAATCATTTGAACAAATACAATTATATTTTCTAAACATCAACATATGATAAAATTGTCTTTAATATGATAATCAATCATATGAACAAATACAATTAATAAATTTTTAATAATAAAAATATTTTTAGTACTTAATTGACTGATGGAGTTACTTAATACTAGTAGCTTTTTTTTTTTTTTTTTGAAGATAATTCAAGAGATCTTTGTGATTATTTTGTTTGTTTGATGAAAAATTAGGGTATACATTAACCAATTATATTTACAACTTTATTTGTTTATTTAATGTACAAGAATTATTTTATTTTTAAATTCATATGAGAGATTTTAAAAATGTCAAATTATTTTATTTTATTAAGTAGTGATAGTTTAAAATTTGATACATCATTAGGGAAGATGAATTGCGACTCCTATGAGTTGTATAAAAAAGTTGTCCTTATTTATTTATTTGGAGTATATTACATCAATAAATAAATTAATGATTAGTATTGTACGTGTTTTATACCTCACTGAGTATATTATATTCAGTGTAAAAAAATTGGCAAAAGTTGGTAATGTTTGAGCCTATTTAAGTGGTTATTATAATAGGAAAAAATATCAAAAAGATGGCTGGATTTTTAAGGCGTTTTCTTCTGAAAACCGTACTGTTCCTGTTCAAAATCGTTCATAGAAGACTAGGGTACCTGCAAGAATCATCAAAGATCAACAGTGAGTCTCATTCAACGCATCACCAAAAGCAGCAGCAACGCTACTCACATAGCTCTTTTGTCCACAACCCAATATCAAAAGATCATGATCTTTCACCAAAGGAGACATTACTGGTGTTTGATTCTGAGGCTACATTGTTGAGATCACCTTGTTTGTTCCCTTACTTCATGCTTGTTGCCTTTGAAGCAGGAGGGCTTTTAAGGGCTCTCATTTTGCTTCTTGTATACCCTTTAGTTTGTTTAGTAGGCAAGAACAATGAGCTAGGTCTAAAGATTATGGTTTTCATATCTTTCTTTGGGATAAAAAAGGATAGGTTTAGGGTTGGAAATGCTGTTTTGGCCAAGTTTTTTCTTGAAGATGTTGGGTGTGAAGGGCTTGACATGGTAATGAAATGTGGTGCTAACAAGAAGATGAAGATAGGAGTGAGCAAGCTGCCTAAAGTTATGGTTGAAGGGTTCTTGAAAGATTACATTGGAGTGGAGTGCGTTGTGGGCAGAGAGTTGATGGTGAAAAGAGGGTATTTTGTGGGATTAATACAAGATAAAGATGTGGACTATTTTGGCAGTTGCAGTGAGTTTGTTGTTGAGGAAATCAAAGAAATTGTTCAGTATGATGTTGTGGGTATTGGTTGTTCCTCCAGCAAGTCCTTCCACAGGCAAATACTTCGACATTGTAAGGTTGATCCATCACTCCCTCTCTCTCTCCTTCTAAACTAATTTTCCAAACATGCATTTTATCAAATCTTCTTGTTGAAAGAGAACTGTTAAATTATTATGAAGTCTTTATCATCAAATTATGTTAGATTTATATAAAAAGTAATTTTTAATTGCATTTTATATACAATTAGAAATGTCGGTAAGGTTTTTTATATAATAATTTTTGGAGTATTTTTTTTTTTTAGCATTAGATTCTTCTTGAATTTGAATAAATATTAATTTTGATATGAAGTTATCTTTTGTATTACGATATGAAGGGAGTTAGTGAAAAAAGAGAAAAATATTATCTGAATTTTTTTCATTAATAGCAAAATTAAACGATCTTAATATAGTCAAACAACAAAGGGTGATTTTATTTTTTTTTGAGACAGATAAAAATTAATTTTCATAAATATGAAGTTGACAATTCAGTATAAAGTAATTACATTTTCAAGACTAGTATACACCATGGTTAGATTTAGATTGGCAATTTACAAAATTGATAAATGTTGCTGCTAGAATAGATCATAGCAGCCCTAGGATTGGTCTGCTATGATATCAATTAAAACTGAATTAAATTCTATTCATTAATTGCATCTAAATAATTGACCATCTTAGTCCTTTAGAGGTGAAGGCTGGCAGGGGGTTGGGTTCTAGGATGGATGTGATGTCCTTTCTAATTATTTCCATTTAGTGAATGATCTAAGCTATGTTGCAACAGGAGGCTCACTTGGTGACAGAAGCAGAGAAAAGGAATTGGCAAATCCTTCCAAAAGAAAAATACCCAAATCCATTGATCTTCCATGACAGTAGATTGGGTTTCAGGCCAACACCATTTGCCACAGTTGCCATGTTCATGTGGCTTCCATTCGGTCTCTTCCTCAGCATCATCAGAATGACTCTCGGCATTCTATTGCCGGTTACGATTTCTGCTCCGATTCATGCCCTGACAGGAGCAATTACTGTAATTTCTAAACCCAAAGACTCGTTTACTTGGACCAAGAACGAAGGAAAACCAACAAGAGCACTCTATGTTTGTAACCACAGAACGTTGCTAGATCCTGTCTATATCTCAGCAGCTCTAACGAAGCCTGTCACTGCAGTCACCTACAGCATGAGCAGGTTTAACGAGGTGATATCCCCCATCAAAACCGTACGCTTAACTAGAGACCGAGAACAAGACAGGAAACAGATGAAGAGGATGCTAAGCCAGGATGATGTTGTGGTTTGCCCTGAAGGAACAACTTGCAGGGAACCTTACCTTCTGAGATTTAGTCCATTATTTGCTGAGATTACTGACGAAATAGTTCCTGTTGCTATACATGTGCAGATCAGTATGTTCTATGGATCAACAGCAACAGGACTTAAATGTTTCGACCCAGTATTTCACTACCTAAACCCTCGCCCACTGTACTTCATCAAGATTCTTGAGAAGTTACCCAAATCCCAGACGCATATCGAAGATGGAACATCAAAGTATGATGTTGCCAATTATCTGCAGAATGCAATTGCCAGAGCTCTAGGATTTGAGTGCACCAATTTTACAAGGAAAGACAAGTACACCATCTTGGCAGGTAATGAGGGAATCATCTAGGCACTACATGAGACTACTGCTATAAGTTTGTAAACTTGAATAAAAACCATGTATTAGGAATGGACTATGATATGACTCTAGCATCTCCAGTTTTAAGCTTGAAAAAATGCTATTGTAGTAGTTCAATATTTGACGCAGTCATAGAAGGCCTGCTCACAATTAAAGAGAACACAAGGCAGCTTTTAACTCTGGAACAAATTAGACAGAGTTGCTATCTGGCAGGCATGTTGGAATGGATCTATTCAAACTATATTTTCGTTATTTTTACAAAACTTCTATTCTTTTTCACAGCAAACCATGAAGAGTCGAAAGAGCAAACTGATTCAACAATCGCTATTCTTTAGCACCGTTAACCGTGCCATGAACGGTGCTCAGAGTCAATTCTGGAACACAAAAAGTTAAGACCGCTACTCCTCTACGCCTTACTAAGAGCTATACCACAACTAACAATGTACTAGGACTGTGTGTATTGGTTGAATGTTGCATATCTGCTGTATCTTCATTTATGTAACTACAGCGCATATCGGCTCCTTCGTCGCAGATCAGCTAATGGGACTAGAGTTCCAATTTAGGAGGTTGAGGAATTCTTTCTTGATCGTTGAAAATTCCCTTGCCAAGCGAGTTTCTAAAGCAAGGGACAACATGAAAACCTATATGGCATACAAGGAAGCCAAAAGCTACAGCTACAAGTTCAAGCCCCAATCATAAGGCTGGTACTGCACCTTCAGTTGACCGCTAGCAAGCAACTCCAGCAAAGCTGCAGAGTTGGCAGGCTCCAAGTAGTTTGATGCATGCTTGAGTACCTCTGACTCATTCTTGCCAAAATCCATGTTAAACCTGTGCATAAAGTAAGAAGATAACATCAGCAAATAAACAACACTTGTCCAGTTTGGTAATAAAACATACTTGCAACACAGTTTGTTAAAAGGTAAAAATACATTATTCTGGCATGCACGCTTGCAGGTGCAAACCTTAAAATAATTTCAAAACCTGTTTGATAAAAAATTATAATGCAAGGTAGTGCTACAGAAGATGGGAAATAACCTTCACAAACCATCATATTATTTGTCTACATTAACTTCTGGCAAGAAATTAAAGTTTGTATTAAAACGTGTTTTACCTTATCATGAAGATATGTAGGAAGTAGTTCACGAATGTCAGCCTCAAAGTCAAATGTACACACCTGATTCCTCCTAAACATTACTGCTCTTTCAACACTTATGAAATTCTGTTCTATGCAGCATGGCCCTTTACATGTTAAAATTTTTCCGTGTTTGCATGTGCATGCATGCACTTTTTTGTATATGCTATGTAAGTGAGAAAATTCACATTGTTGTCCATCTTCAGACACTGTAATTCAGAGAATCCAGATAAACTGATGCATCAGGTGTCACAGAATAGAACTTACCACTTAAGGATCTTACTGACATATGCAACCTTGGCTTTCACATCAACAATAAGTCCCCCGCCTCTTAAGAAATTACGGGCGGCATCCATCAACTCCTTATCAACATTGCATGGTGAGTAACATTGAAGTGCAGGTCCGGATCGAGTACCATTAACAAGTGCAAAGTGAATTTGTGGCTCTGGATAGGGAAGTGCTGCCTGATAATGAACATGAATGGAGCATTAGATGACTGTATTGCTAAATTCAACTTCCACATAATAAAGAAAATAAGTGAATATTTGATATTTCATGAATGTATCCAAAGTTTGCAGAGACAGCAAAGACCATCAACCTTTGTTACTTCCTCCTATCCCCAGCCCACCCAAAAGCAAAAAGATAGAGAAAGGAAGACAAAGGGAAAACAGAAAAGAAAAATCAAAAACACTGCCAGCTAACTTGGCCAAGGAAGACAATTACCATGGCTTTGATATAGCATGCATGAAAAGCAAAAATTAAAGAGAAAAACAAACTGTACACATCAATTCAAGATTCAAGAAAACAAATTAGACATACCTTACAACGTTTATCATTCACCCCAAATGGTTTCATGAGATTGTATGGCGCTCGCTGGTTGCCTCTTAAAATGCCATTTTGAATGGCTGAAAGTGAGAATGTGCACCCACCAATTACATACTTGAAGTCCCCAAAAAACTTCCTTCGTTCCAATGCTCCATCTGGATAACCCAAAACCAATATTGCATGAATGGCCATCATATTGTAGAGATTAATGAAGAAAGCAAGCTTCTCTTCCCTTGGTAAATCTTGAAATTCTACCCTTTGGAGCTCTTGAATTATCCTCAAATATCTGTGAAAACATCTTTGTCAACAAACACAGGTTGATAGACGAATAAAATTCATTATGACAACAAACTACTCAATTTTAGAAAACTACATAGCGTACCTTGCAAATTCCTCACTTCCGTGAATGGTTCTATAGTTAACGTGCTTTCCATCTTCTGATGTGTAGGCTTCAATTATTGCATAAAACAAAAATCTCAATCTTGATGCAATTTCGGTAATGGGTTTAGGCTTTGCCTCAATTATACCCCTAGGAATGTTATGACAGTTAGATGAAATAGTAGGGTCATCGTCCAAGAACCAGTACAAGTGGTTACCATCCTCAAATAGATTCTCTCTGCAGTGGTAGGAATAATAAACCACATGGAAATAATTATTGATTAAGAATATCAAATAAGTTTCAAGATTTCACAAACACGATGTGAAGTCAATTAGGAATATTTCTAGGAACTCACTCCAGAACATGTCGGAAGAAGAGTTTGCTTGCAAGCTTTCGTCCAAATTCAATGGCCTGTTTCATAAGAACAAGGGCAAGAAAAAAAAATAAGAATAATAATATATTGCTAGAACATGAGTGAACTGAGTAATAACATTTAGTTTTAAATTTTCATTTTCAGGGAAAAAACAACTGGCTTATTTATTCAATAGGCAACTCATGAAACAACAGAATCAATATTTGGAGCAGTCTAAAGTGTAATGTATCACATGACAGGAAATGCATGAAAATAGCTTTAATCCACAACCACGGCTAAATTAAATAATTTTATTCAAGTAAAAAGATTGTTGAAATCTACAAAATTACTCATAAAAAGCAGCACCAGGTATATTGCATAAGTTGGCATAGTGCAAACGATGAGTAGACAAATGTGACACGGCACAAGTACCTGGTAGACTGCCAATAAAACAGGGATGCATATTATGCAAGGGATCAAAGTGGTTTGCCATCACACCGTTACAGAACCAAGGAAAAGGATTCAAAACTGCAGGTCAGTGGAATTAACGTCATAAATTATAGGAACTACCTCAAGTTTCAGACGATAAAGTTTTACCAGACATTGCTCTGCCAAACCAGAAGCAACCAACTAGACATTTTCATTCTAGAAACTATTTCAAATTTCAGTCATCAAAAGCCTCTAATATTCCAAGTTCATTAAACTTTAAGCAGAAATGTCAGAATGTCTATGGCAACCATATGTTAAATTTGTGACAGACTTCATATGCTCCAAAAGGAACTTAGTTTTAAAAGACAAAGATTCAAAGTATCCTCATGTGGCATCAAATCTACATGATCAGTGCCTAAAGCAAATGACATTTTATCAAACAGACCAAAAGAAAAGCTTAAATAAACTGTTACTTCTAACATAACAACTGTTACTGTTCTGGCACCCTAGATGTCTCAAATAAGGAAAAGAAGATAATGCAACATACATCTACTCTCTCCAGGTACTGGTCTTCTGATAAGAAATCTACAGCCTCTGAACCTACAAAGCAGCTGCTGAACCTTCGCATTTTATAAAACCGGTCCTTAACAACTACAGATTCTTTCATTTTCCGGACAATAAGAGCTAATTCATCAATAGACCCACTAGTTGACGCATCATCTTCACCAGAAAGTGGCGGTAGAGGAGCCTCATAAGCTGGTGCTTCATTAATCAAGTAATCAATCTTCTCTTCAAGTTTTCCAGATTCAGCCATTCCCTTGAGCTCACTCAACCCTCCAATCACAACCTCATTAAAGAACACCTTAGGAACAGAAGAAGACCCCGTAAACTTCTCTAGCTCCAGTTTTCTACTGGGGTACACTTCAATATTAATCTCAACATATCTAAGCCTTCTATTATACAAAAATAATCTAACCTCTTTACAATTTTGACACCCTAACCTAGTGTACAATATAATTCGTCCTTTCATGACTATAGGTTCCAGTGGTTCTTTAGCGGCTTCTGTGCATGGCTCAGCCCTGTTTTCTGCATCAACATTGCGAGAAGCCATAATATATCTAAGAGGATTCCATGCAGATCTATCTCCTGGTCTTTGAGAAACTTCTGCAACTTCTACATCTTTAGATGAATCTGAAGCTTCCTTTTCTTCATCAGGAGGAAACTGCTCAACACGGTCTCTTTTCCCATAAAGGACACCCAGAAAACTCGTAACAGCAACTACGCCTTTACTCTTGACAAGGTCCCTAAGAGCCACAGCCTTCTCAGGCCATATAGAACCCTCAGTTTCAGAACCAGCAGCCATAGGATTCAAAGATGAGGCAGTCCCATCAGCTTCAACCCCAGGAACTTCAGTTCCATCAGAAATAGCGTCCTGCTCCTCCTTAGCACCAAGAACTTCCCCTGTAGCTTGCTTAGTTCCTTCGTCTTCTTCAGATTTACACTCAGAATTCTTTTCCTCATCCATTTTGTCACCCAAGCCAACATGTTGAATATCATCATTTAACTCTCCTCCTTCAAATTTAGACTCAACATCCCCACTCTCATCCATCCTGGTGATGTCATCATGTTCAACACTGTCACATAACTTATCTCCTTTGCATTTAGATTCTGAGACACTGTCATCATCAACATCCTCAACAACATTAAATTTCTCATTATCCTTATCTATTTTGGAATCATCCTCGGTGATATCTATAGATTCCACATCCCCTGATAACTCTATCAGATCATTTTTCCCAACATCCACTGCACGTTGCACTAAATTATCAGAAGTTGGACAATCATTTGTCATGGTTTTATCCATTGATGCGTCTTTTTCCATAACGACAACAACATGTAACCTTGAATAAAAGAACTCAACAAAGCATATGGTCCAAAATATAACTTCCCCTTGCTTCAGTCACATCAACACAACATCATAAACCTAGAAAAAGAGAAACATAACCCTAAACAGAAATGACTTGAAAAAAACATGCACACACACACACACACATCACACAAGTTATAAATACAGCAAGAGCTTAATTGCATCACATAATAATTATAACAACATGCTAATTCAATAATGTTCAAAAGGTTAAATTTTTTTTTTTAAATTTAAAGTTCAAGAAAATACAAGTTCCAATACAAACAACTGATCACGAAAGACTGAAACATACCCTCAAACAAGAATAATTAAAAGAAAAAACCACACAGGTCATTAGAAGATTCAAGAATATTCAAAGTAAACTCCTTTTTTTTTTTACTGTTTTGATAGACAGAATAATTCAAAATTCAAGAAAGTACACAGTCTAATACAAACAGCTAATCAAGAAAAAAAAAAGACTCTGAAACAGCATGCCAGGAAAAATAAAGATTAGGTAAAACAGGGGAAAAATAACAACTTTTCCAAGAGAAAAAAAATTAAGGTCAACCAAAGACAAATTCTTGATTAATTATTGTTAAAAAATTCTGGTTTTGAAAAGAATAGAGAACTGCATTTCTCAAATAAAAATAAATAACAGAAATAAAGAAGTATTATACAAGAGCAACAACAACATTGAAGAACATAATCAAGATTGAAAGAAGAAAACTGACCAGATCTAAAGAAAGAGATGGGTTGTTGGATATTGCGATAGAAATGAGAGTGAATACGAAGAAGAAGAAGAAGAAGAAGATCTGAAGATGAGAGTTACGAGAAAAAGTGAAATTCAATTGAAACGGTTGATCATGATCATCACCATTACCATTATCATACGCTAGATATGATATGATGGAGGAAAATGACGGTTTTATAGAGGAAGAAGCGGGAAGTCCGTGGTCTGACAAAATTATTATTATTTTTTTTAGAAAAATTTACACACTTGCTGTGTCAACTTTTTAATTTTCTTTTTATTTACATACATGGACTTTTCTTTTGGGCATAATACATCTATGGTTTCATATTTATTATTTTTTATTAATTTAAAATTTTAATTTATAGTTTTATTATTTTAACATTCAAACTTATTTAAAATATAATTTTAAAATCTCTGTCAGTATATGTAATATGAAATAACAAATTAGTATATGTCATATTATAAAAGTTTTAATTACTAAAAATTACAAGTAAATGTATCAAACTAATAAAAAAAAAAAAGTACATAGAGTCTAGATGCATTGTATAGCAAGATTAGTGCATTTTAGGCATAAATGTTGAAATAATAAAACTATAAATTGAGATGTAAAACTAAAAAATTATGTCAAATATAAGGGGTCACAAATATATTATGCCTTTTTTTAAGATTAAGTGTAACGGTGGCCTAAGTGATGAGTCAACGTCAGTGAGATCAATATTTTACTATGTTAGCTATCTCTGTGTCTGCCATATATACAAGAAGTGTAACTTGATGAAAATAACCTTAACTCTCCTCTCCTCACTTCTTAAATTGGATTAGGAGTTCAATGAGTTTTTGTTCCTCCCTTGCTTCTTGAGGAGGAACTTTTGTTTGATCAATAATATTATTATCTTTCTTTCAAAAAAATTGGATTAGGGGGTCATTTAAAAAAAATTGTAAAAGAATAAGAAGAAATAGGCTTCTTGCACTCAATAAAAAGGAAGAATGGAGACTGAAATCATATGCCTATATGTCAATCATTTGCATGATTAATCCCATAATTTTGACTTTGACAAGCAATTTGGATTGCTAATAATCTCATTTAAGTGTGTAGGTCTCTTATTCAAACATCAAGTTATGTGTACATGTTTAAAAATGTACAATGCTTTTGTAAAGGAACACTTATATGCAATTTAATAGAGGATACAAACCCTTGCAAATCCCTTAATAATTTGAATGCATATAAGTATAAAAAAATGTACATTTTGGAGGTACATGTGGCTGCTCACGAGCCACCCTTCAAATCATGGGGGGGCTTATAAGCAACCCTTATGTTGTCCTTTCTTTAGTTCCCTTAACAATCTAGAATTTTGAGTTGCTCATGACCAATGCTCACGATCATTAGTCTCTCGTGAAGGTCAATTGACAGGCTCCAATGGCTCCCTACAATCTCTAACGGTCATATTTTTCAACAGTCACGAGCCGGACCTTCTCTTCACAACCATGAATGACACTTCAACCACAAAAGGCTATATTTCATTAAATGAAGAATAAAAGAGGTTGGAGATGCAATTAATAGCTCCAACAACCATATTTTTTATGCTCAAGATATATAAACATGCTCTAGAGTTTCTTTTAGAGGTTACACACTTTTTAAACATTAAAATTTATCTCATAAGCATTTATTGAGCATTTACTCATTCATCTACTTTCTTTGTAATTAATTGAACTCTTTGAGAGTTGGTTGTGTGAATAAAATAGAAACTCTTCTTCTTCTATTTTCTAGGGTTAAGAAAAGGGAAGTGAGATTTTATTCTTTGTGAAAGGTTGAAGTGTTTGTCTATTGAAAACACTTAGGATTTTGGTTGAAAAGTAATCCTAAACTCCTGTTTTTGTAAGGTTAGAGTTGAGCTTAAAACTCAAAGTTGTAAGAATTGATCTAAATGAATATATTGTAGTGATTTAAAATCCTAACTTAGGAGAGTTAGATGGAGACGTAGGTTTGTTGATAAACCGAAATGGAGATGTACTGCTTGTGCTCATTCTTATACTTCCTTAATTCTTGCCTAATTTCTATTAATTTTCTCTTAATTTTTCAAAAGTCTTATTCACCCTCTAGAGCAATTACATTATATAGTGAGTGACGCATCCTTAAGATGTCTTCTTTTAGATTCCATACCATTTAAGGATTATGTAAAGTTCAAGTCAAACGATTTATTTCTTATTTGAACTTGGTTGATTATATTTTTGTGAAGTTATTTGAACTTGGTTGAATGCATTTTGTGAAGTTATTTTGCCGAGTCAAACTCGGTATTTTTTTTAGTTTCCATTGTGTACAATTTTTAGATTCCTCAAGTTTCAACTACAATTCATATTATTTATTGTTGTTCTTTATTATTTCATCTCTACAAAATAAATGTTCATATTCTCAACTCACATTTATAACACTTTTTTTTAACATAACATTTATACCACATTTTTTGCAAATTGTAGTAAATTTCTACACATCATTCTACACTTCAATTACATATAAACTTCAATTACACATAAAATTCAATTACAATTTGCTTCTGATAGTGCAAAATAATGAGTTCATTCACTCTAAACTTCAATTATACATAAACTTCTTGAGTTTATGCAGTTGATCAAACATTGAAGTTATTGCATGTTTTTCACTAATTTCACATAAATCTTCTTCATAATTTGGGCAATATAAATCAAACATTGATGGTGCAAAAGTTAAACAAAGTCACATAAGTACAAAGTATTGATTTTTAAGAAATCCCTAACATATTTCATTAATAATCATCATTACATTACATGAAATGTACAATATCTGCCCATAACCATCTAAGGCTCCTAACTAGGGGTTAGCAAAAATAACCGAGAATAGAAAATTAAACCGAACCAATTCTATTCGGTTTGGTTCATTTTTTATAATTTTTAAAATTTTAATTTGAACCGAATTGAATCGAACCAAACCAAACCAAATCAAACTATTAAATTATGTTATTTTATATATGTATAGATCTAATATTTTTAAGCTAATTCTTCTAAATTTTATTGATGTTTCTCTCTTCTCTTATACTTTTTTTTTCATCTTCTTTTCACTTAATTTCTATATATTTCACTCGTTTTCCTCAAATCCTTACCTTATTTAGTTCTCAAATTTTTACCTCCTTCAATATTAAACAATTCTTTGAAGGTATGTAAATTAATTTTTTACTTTATTTTAGAAATTTTTACTGCTTTTTTACTATGATTTACTTGATGGGCAATTAAATTGATCTTTTTTTAATATATTGTTGATTAATTGTACTTTTGTGTTATTTGAATTTGATGAGCAATTAAATTTTAAATATTAGCAAAGCTAAAACTTAGACCATATTGACATTTTTTTCATTTGCTGTTTATGTTTTTCAGAAAATTCTTCATGTTTTCGTATTTGTACTTTCTCATTGTTAAATTTTTTATAGATATTTAATATTTTACTACTTTTTTGTTAATTGCTATGAATTTTTTTATCATTTGAATTTTTATTTATCTTGAAAAATTTACACTTTTAACAAGTTATTTTGAACTTAATATAGGTTCAACTTCATTGTATTAAAATTAAGCCCAAAAAAAGCTCATCTACAACTCAAAATCAAAATTTTAAATTGAATCGAACTAAACTAGTTCAGTTCAGTTCTATTTAATTTTCAAAAAAATATATGCATAAACTAAACTGAACTGAACCGAACCGAATAATTTTTACTTTAATTTTGTATATTTTTAAAAAAACTGAATCATAGCGTGCTCATCCCTACTCCCAACTACCTTAAATTTCAAGTAATCTACTCAAACTACTTTTTTTTTTTCAAATCCAAAAAAAAAATCTAAGACAATCACCAATATCCATAAATATCTTTCTCTAGTTTAGCTCTTATGCAACTGTATCTCTAACCTCGACTTACTCTTTAAAAGATCACAAATGATTCTTCTTGATCTATCACACAATGGAGCATCAACCTATTCAAACGACTTATTGCATGGAGCATTTTCACATGACTAAACCTTCTACCAATATTTGAATGTGTCAAAGACTAGGGATGAGCACGGGTTAGGAAAATTCAAAAATTTAAAATTTTCGGAACCTTACCATATTTTTAGAATTTTAAAAATTAAATTTTTAGTATCAGTACCTAATTTAAAAATCTCCGTACCAGTACCATCCCATTTTTTTGAACGATTCAGTATGGAGATTTGGTTCTATTGAAACGAATCAGTATAATACAGTTCAAAACAGGTTTTAGTGAATTTATGTAATAAATAAATTTTTATTATTAATTTAAATCATTTTTACTTAGTATTAATACTAATTAATATTAAAATTATGTACTCTTGTTAAAATTACATAGTTTTGTTAATACTATAACAAATTTACTATATAGTGTTTATTATGAATATGTTATTCTTTGCTATACTTAGTAATCTAATTTTTATTCATTTAATATCTCTCGACTCATTTTCACTCCCAATCAAATGATACAGTTTTGGGTAAAAATATATCGTTTTGGTTATTGTATGTCTATATGTGTTAATAATAACAATAATATTTATCAATAAGTTATCAAATATAATAATAACAACATATATTGGTTAAAAATTATAATATTTGAAATCATACAATGTTAATTTTCTTATTTCATATTTTTTATTTTAAATTGAAATATAATGTGCTATCCACATTTTACTTGTTGTTGATAATAATAATAATAATAATAATTTTCTTATTTCTCATATTTTAAGTTTAAAGTGTGTTGTAATGGATATTCCATATTCTTATATGTTAATTAAATCATTTGAAACTATGTAATGTGATTTTTTTATTTTTATATATTAAGTTCAAATTGTAATAGACATTTCACATTTTTACTTGTAAATTGAATAATAGCAGTAGTAGTAGTAGCAACAATGGTAATAATATTAATAATAATAAAATTAATAAAAATATTTTGTTAATAATTTACTTATTATTTTTTACACACAACAAAACTATTAATTTTTATCATATATTATTATACATATGTACATTACTTAATAATATAATTAAATGTTTTTACTTAAGTTCACTACTATTTATAATATCTATGTATTATTTATTAAATTAATATTCGATACAGTTGATAACTTGCTTTCCGGAACTTTTGAGCTGAAATCCTGCAAGTGGTTAATAAGGGGCAAAGTGAGAGGTGGGGAGGATCTCCGCAAACCTTTCGATGCCTAAGTTAGATTGCATAGAAAGAGAAGAAGAACAATGAGAATACAAAAGAACAAAATAAATGAGAATGAGGGATGTGAGGTCCTACTTATAGTGATAATGATACTTAGACCTGAAAGGAGAAGAATTTCTCTTTGAATAAAAGTGCTAAGCCAATTAGGAGAGTGTTTCTTCCTTTTTTGGGAGTCTCCTGTTTCGGGAACCTTTTCTTGAATGTCTTCGATCGTTTTCCTTTCCGAATAACCTGCATAGGAAATAAATACCTTAATTAAATAAGAATATATGTGTGGGGTATCAACGGTTATTGGTTTGATTTTTTTTAAATACCCAGTATCGTACCAAATTAATTATAAAGTTCGATATGAGTTGATTCGAAATTAAATTTATTCAATTTGATATAATTTTATTGTCTTTACATTTGGAATATTTTCTCCGTCTCATTTTCAATCTTATCCAATACGTCCTAATAATGCATTGCTTGCCAGATAGGCATTTGATTTCAGCCTCCATTCTTCCTCTTTGTTGAGTGCAAGTAGTCGACTTTTTCTTCTACAATTTGATTTTTGTTCTTTAAATAATCCCTAATCCAATTTAAGAAGTGAGGAGAGGAGAATTAAGGTTATTTTTGTCAAAGTTACACTTCTTGCATACATGGCAAACAAACAAAGGTAGCTGACAAATGTGGGTTCCATTAGTACGAACTCATCATTCAAGCTAACATGAATTGGTTAGAATTACCTTTCTAAAATAAAAATAATGAATTCATTGAAAATAATCTGACCACTAAAAAAGTAAAAATTAAAAATTTCAGACATTAATTGTGCAAATTTTCCTTATTTTTATCAAATTTCAACTTAATTTTCAGTCCAATTTTAGCCACTAATGTTTTGATTAATGTTTATATACAAAATAATAAAACTTTTACGTGCATATAAATCTATAAATGCATTTAAATTATATTAGCATATACACTCACTTCCAACGCATCAATGCTAACGAATTCGATTTTTAACATTTCCTTTTTATTCCAAATGGTAAAAGTCACAAAATATAATTTTTCAATAAATTTTTATATATTTATGAATTGTGACTATTTTTTTAAAATTTAGAAATAATTTTGAATTCAATTAACAATGGATTGTTTAGTGGCTGCTTGAAGCTTAATTTGCCATTAGTGAAAAGATAGCAAGAATGAATTACTTCCATTAAAATTTGTGCACTACTTAACAAGATTTATTCTGATTCCTGGGTATTTTTTTTTTAAAATATAATTAACCTCCTCCCTATAGGAACATTTCCTTCCACTGCATCTCTTTTTGAAAACACTAGTGACAACATTCCTGCAAAGAATGAAACAATGTACAGTAAAAAGGTAGTCGAGAATAAAATGAATATGGAGTTACTGAAAAAAATAAACATAAAACAAACAAAAGCAACTTATATGGAAACAGACAGGGCTTGCACGACTTACAATTGCTGCTACGGATGGCTGTTCAGGATGAGTGTACAACTGTCAATTACAACTTCTGATATGACTTCATTACAAAATGTACAACATTAATTAAGCAATCAAAGGCGCCCAGAAATATAGAGTTCCAGTAGCTAGAACAGGCAGGACAATATTGCCATGCACACATCCCCATCCATTGTTGAAGCTTAAACTTGAGTGCAGATTAATAAGGCTGCAAATAATACTTGGATGAAACCTCCTCATTCCAATCTACATCTCCACATGCAGTCATGACTGAAGTATAGATGTACTCATCTACCTCAATACCCTCTGCCTGCATACGATACATAAGTTTTAAAGCCTCTGGGCAGAGTCCATTTCTTGCGTAACTCAAAATCATCGTCTTCCAAGAAATCAAGTTACGCTCTGGCATGCTGTCAAAAACTTGAATTGCATCTGATAAATATCCACATTTAGAATACATATGAATTAATGCACTTCCTACAAAGACATTAGACAAGGCAGGGGTCTTATTGGCGAAGGAGTGAATCAGTTTCCCTTTCAGAACAGATCTAAGATTAGCACAAGCTTTCAGAGCTGATGAGTAAGTAAATTCATTTGGTTCTATGCCTTCCTCCATCATTTCTTTCAAAAACTCAAGAGCTTCAGACTCGTAGCCAAGATCTGCATAACCAGAAATCATGGCAGTCCATGAGACAACATTCCTAAATGCCATCTGTTGAAGTACTTTTGAGGCAATATCAAACTTCCCACATTTGCAGTAGAACCACACAAGAGAGCTTCCTAAAAACTCATTTGACTGGACATTGCTCTTGATAATTTGTGCATGAACTTCTCTTCCTGTCAGCGAGGCTGAGATTGAGCCACAGGCCCTGAGAACACTCACAATAGTCAAGCTGTTAGTAATTATCTTCCGTCTCTTCATCACTCGGAAGAGACACAAGGCCTCTTCACCAAGTCCCTTCCTAGCATACCCTGCTATAATAGAAGTCCATGTAACTGTATTTCTTTTTTTCATTCCATTAAAGACCTCCCTAGAATCTATCATTTCCCCGCATTTTGCATACATATCCACTAAGGAGCTTCCTATAAAAATGTCTTCTTTATACATGCCCTTAACTACAGCACAATGTAGTTGTCTCCCAAATTTTAACACCTTCTTTTCACCACAAGTCTTTAAAACAGCACATACCGTAAATTCATTAGGCAAAAATCCCTCACCTAACATTTGTGCGAACATCCTAAAAGCCTCCTCTCCAAACCCTTGTTGGGAGCAAGCACTAATCACACTTGTCCAACAAATTACATCCTTTTCCCTCAACCGATCAAAAGCAAAAAATGCGCTTTCCAACTCTCCACATTGAGCATAGAAAGAAACAATAGCACTATCCACAATCAAATTCCCACAGTTACGCTTTACAACACAAGCATGAATTTGCCTCCCAAGATCAAAATCCAACCCTTTACAACACAAATTCAATAAGCACACATAAGTCCTACTATTTGCTACAATTCCATTCTCTACAAATTCACTAAACAACCTCAATGCTTCATCTTCTAAACTAAAAATAACATACCCATTAATCATAGCAGTCCAACTAACAACACTTCGTTCAGGCATTTCATCAAACACCTTCTGCGCCTCACTTAATTCTCCTAATCTCACATACACAGCAATCAAATTGTTATTTACATACATAACCGAGTTCCTCAAACATTTCAAAGCAACCGCATGTATTCTCTTAACATCCTTTACCCTGTAACAAGACCGAAGCCAAATCGCAAGCAAACGCTGGTCAGTAAAACGACTTGACCATTCTGTATCCAACAAATCAGCATCTGGGTTTGCCTCGAATTCGGTCGAAAAGCATAAATTTGAAGTGGGACGTGAACCAATACCGTTCTTTGAAGAGAAAGAATGTAAATTTACTTTATTGGCTGTATGGTTATTGCTTAGTGATTTTAGAGTGAGTTTGGGTTTTGAAGACTGTAGAATTGAAGGTTGCTGAAAGAGAGTATTACCCAGTGAAAGGCACGTTGACGATAGCATTGCCCCCGTCCGTTCAAAAGAGCAAAAAGGAAAAAAATTCTTTAACACAGCTTCTGTTATGGCGGCCTGAAAAATTCTGGGGGCCGTTCAATTTTAGCGCCCAAATTTTTTTGTGTGTCAAGTTAAGAAAAAGACTAATTTGTCCTTTCTCCTTAGCCAGAAACGACACCGTTTTTTGTAAGCTAACTGGCCCAGCTCCATGTAAGCTAAAGCCTCCTTCCAAAAAAAAACCAGAGCAGCCTTCTGGTGTTCGCTACAGATAGATATTCCAAAACCCTTTTCTGTTCTTCTATGTGCGAGGTTAATTTTAACAATTGAAGAATGGAGTTGTGTTCTGTGGCTGTCAAGAGCGCTGGCTGTTTATCATTAACAGCTTCCTCTTCAATCGCCTCTAGAGCTCAATCACCTTCCCTCTCTTTCTTTAGATATTCAATTTCAAGTCTTAGTTTCTCTTCTAAATTCAAAGGTAATTCTCTTATTTTAATTTATTTTCTCTTTTTATAATTTGGGTTTTGTTTAAAATTAGTAATAATGCTGTTTTTTCGTCAAAGTTTCCATTTTTATTTCTGGGTTACTATGGAAGTTGATTAAAGTTGTGAACTTTATGTCTGTTAACAGTTAGGCAGTTAAAACATTCTGTGACTGCTGTTGCCGGGGGTGCAACTGAAGTATGTAGTGATAGGAAAGGGGAGCCATTGATATTTTCTGATTCTACGGCTGTTAATGATGATGGTGATGATACTGCAAGAAATGGTGATGAGAAAGATAGTGTTGATGAAGATAAAATGGTTAGAGTATGTGATAAGCTGATTGGGGTGTTCATGGTTGATAAGAACACACCAACTGATTGGAGAAGATTGCTTGCATTTAGTAGAGAATGGGATAATATTCGGCCTCACTTTTATAAGCGTTGTGAAGAACAAGCTAATAGTGAAAAAGATTCTGGGATGAAACATAAATTACTAAGGTTTGCAAGGAAGCTGAAAGAGGTAGGAATTTGAAATTCAAGATTTGATCCTTTCTTGAATGAATGATGTTTGTTTTATGGATTGATATGTAAAATTGTGTTCTACAGATTGATGAAGATGTACAAAGACATAATGAACTTCTTCAAGTGATCAGGAATGCCCCATCAGAGATTAGTGAAGTTGTTGCTAGGCGTCGGAAAGATTTTACTAAGGAATTTTTTGTACATGTTTTCACTGTTGCACAATCGTATCATGATAATCCAACTGAGCAAAATGGTGAGGCTGAATTCTAATCTTTTCTTATTGTTTTGTGATTGATTTTTCATTTGTAGAAATGCTGTATGTTGAGAAGGCTAAAGGCTAATACCCATTAAATTACACCATATATTTTTCTTTTGGATGTGTCAGTGTCTGCCGAATAAATCTTGAAATTGAGATACAGTTAGTAATATGCAGCCTTCCTTATCATTCTTGAAGATAACACAGTAACATTGGTAACTAAGCTCAATCTACCCAGTTGCAATTATATTGGAAGATAATTCCCATTCTTAGCAGTGAACTCAAACTAAATCTTTCTGAAAAAAATTTTTGAAGTAATTCGGTTGAACTATATAAGTATTCATAGGTTATGTATGTTTTGGCAATTTTGTTTCAGTCTGCTATTGTGCAAGATATACTTAAATGCTACTGTGAATCCTTCTTCATGGAATTATCCTCGCTTTGAAAAGTTGCTCTTTTCTTCTAATTATCTAAATTTGTGAATGGCACTGAAAATATTTCTTATGTATGGCAAGCCATGGCAAAGCTTGGAAATGATTGTGTGGCAGCTGTACAAGCCTATGATAATGCAACAGAGAGCATGGAATCACTGAATGCTGCACAGTTGAAGTTGCAAGATATTATCAATTCTCCTTCTCTGGATGCTGCTTGCAGGAAGATAGATGATTTGGCTGCGAAAAATCAACTCGATTCATCCTTGGTTTTGATGATCACAAAGGCATGGTCTGCTGCTAAAGAGTCCAACATGACAAAAGATGAGGTAAGTGATTGCTGGCTCTCAAAATAGCTCTCTCATAATTTGATATGAGGTACTTACAGTACTTTTATGTCATTTATACTAGAAATAGTTCCAACTAATAGCTAGAAGTGCACTGTGAGATGACACAAAATATGGGTGAATTAAAATGATAAATCTCCATCCAATTTTACTTTTTTCTTTAATTTGAAAAGAATGATATGGTGTTGCATGGAATAGGATTAATTCCGTGAAAGAGGAAGAGATGATTTTAGGAGATAGTGGGAATGGGGCAGGTGGTTGAAGTGTAGTAATATTTTGCATATGTATTGCTTATGAGTAATCAACTTATGAAGCAACTGATGATGCAAAAGAATGAGCTAATTATGAGAATGTAAGTTTGAGCTAACAAAAATCTTGAGGATTGAAGTTCTGTATTAGTTCTGTACAAATTAGTTATTCTAATGGCTCCCTGGAATGATTATGCCCTCCAGAAAAATAAATTAATTAATTAAGGAAAAAAAGTTATGATTTATTTATGTGTTTATATTATTTGACAGAGTAGATCATCTGCTTTGCTGTATTTCAGGTAAAAGATATACTGTATCATCTATACAAGACAGCAGTAGGCAATCTTCAGAGGCTTGTGCCAAAGGACATAAGAATAGTAAAGTATCTTCTTAAATTTGAGGATCCTGAGGAGCTACTCTGTGCATTAAAAGATGCATTTACCCCTGGGGAAGAACTTGAAGGACAGGATGTAGACTGTCTGTACACGTATGTCTAAGAAATTTTGCAATTTTGATTTTGTTAAAGTTTCATGCCTGTTTCCATCATATTGTGATATAAAATACCTCAAATATATATTGTCGATGTCTTAAAGCATTTCTACAGTGTGCTTCCTGCTTGAGGGAAAATGATGGATAGAATGTCCGTGTAATAATATGATATTTCTAAGTTTTAACACAATGTCTTGAGATTGTTTCTCTAACTTTTTACTCTACCATAACATCGTTGTTCATGAAAGGAATTTGTGTTGCTCTTCTTGTAGGACACCAGAAAAGCTACACACCTGGATAACGGCTGTGGTGGATGCTTACCATTCGAGCCAGGAAGGCACTCTTATCAGAGAGGCTAGAGATCTAATGAATCCAAAGATTGTCAAAAAGCTGGAGGAACTGAAGAAGTTAATTCAAGATAATTTCATGTGACAAAGGATTAGAATCATAGTTAAAAGAAGCTTTTGTGTCATTTCCTAGTCCAGACAGTTACAGGAAAAATGAAACATCACTTAGTGTTAGTTCCCTTTTTTGTCCCCTTCTTTTTTCGGAACTCTTGGAGTCAATAATCAACACAAAGCAACGCATTTCGGCTTCAAAGCCAAACTTAGAGAGAACTGTTAAGGTTGTACATGAATGTTTTGAGATCTTGTATTTTTATGTTGGGGGGGGGGGGGGCGCGTATCCTTAGTTGTATGCCACATTTTATATGAAGTATGTTACGTACACAGTTACACAGCCCTGTTTCTTATTATTTTCTCTGCTGCATATCGTCTCTATATTCCATTGTGGAGCCATGAGGCGTTTACACCTCTTTGTTATGTTTGGAATTAAAATTGCTCACAGAAAGGTTGTCAGTTTATTCAGTTGAGGGGTGTGGTAGCTATCATTTCTTTTTCATCTTCGCACTATTAGCCATCAGAATGTGATTGAAGTAGACATCCTCGGTGTGCTAGTTTTTTTCTCTTAGCCTTCTCTGAGATGTGGAAAATGCGATTTACTTATTCATGTTAAAAGAAAAAGAAAGAAACTTGGATGAATAAGGGAGGGAAAAAAAGCTCTAATCCAAATCAGAATTTGCATACTGAAATTGTGAAATGTTCCAAGGAAAAGGGAAAAAAAAGAAAACCAAAATAGAGAGCATCGAGGATCTGTTACTATCATTAGGAAGATTAAACAAATTCAATTTAATAAAGAATGTTAATTTTTCAAATATTCACAGATGTTAGAATGAAGACGAGCTGGTTCTGCGAAGTTGGTATCCAGGTGTAGGAATTGGATTAGAAGATAGGATCATCTCCTGTTCCTGCTTAAAACAATGAGATTAGAAAGGTGAAAGAAGTGAATCAAATTGCCAACCTTATTCATGCTTTCTCTAAGCACTATCAGATTAATTTCCAAACAGTCAAATTAATAGATATCTGTATTCTGAAAGATGTCTCAAAAAGTGGGTGTTTATTATGGTACCTTCAGCTTCTTGAGCCAGCTATTTGTTTTCTGCAATTGCAGTACTTCATGCTCCAACTTATTGGTATAAGCCTGTCAACATGACGACCAAAATTTTTATCAGTTGCCAACTTGACAAGCTACATTGTACTATGACTGCAGGTATTATGTAAAAACTGTGACCTGTTTTTTTGCTCTTGATCTAGCAGCAGACTCCCGGTTCTTGATCATCCTCTTCTGCCTTCTTTCAATTGTTTTCTCCATCATCTCATCAGAATATCGACGCTTCTTTTCAGCAACAGCCTGAGACTCTGAAGAGGTAGCTGGCATTGGCATGGTCATGGCCAGTTGATTATCAGAGTATCCAACATCAACAACTGGGTTCTCATAAACTGATTCCGAAACATGAAAATCCGAAACCAACACTGTCGACATCTGCTGCTGTTGCTGCTGCTGGTCCTGCTGCGCAGCTGCCATCTGAAGCTGCAACCAATCTGCCTGTTGTGAAACCACAACCGTTGGATCAATGGCCATAATTGGTTGATGATGAGGATTAAGCACAGCATTTTGATTCCCTACATTGATAACTCCAGCACGAACTAAAAAATCCTCAAGTGAAGTTTCTCCAAGTCTCTGAATTGACTGGTGATCCATCACATTAACTTCTTGTTGATTATCATTAATATCCTTCCAAATATCATTGGCAGGTTTCTTACTCAAGGTTCCATTATTGTTCAACTCAAAATCCCCAAGAAAGAGAGGAGAAGCTGAAGAAGATGAGGAACAAGAAGACGAAGAAGAAGAAGGATTAACATTCTGCAACAAGTGGCCTTCTTCAACAGAAATCACGTTTTTCAAGAATTCATCCAACTTCATTGTACTCATCAATGGCTTCCCTACCTTTCCTAAATGATCAAACGAGATATCACAAGGGAACTGCTGCTCCTGTGCCCTATCCGGGGACGGCGCCATTGTTCTACTATACACACATAAACAACAAATTTTCAACAACCCAATACACTTATGTAAATGTTACAAACGATGCATATGAGATCAAGTAAAAAAGGGATGAATTGTCGTCAAAAACTAAAACACAGTGATCATAAATAGTGAGCTAAAAAGAAAAGGAACTTCAGAGTGAAAGATGGATTTTTAAAAGTGAAAAGATAGGTAGAGAAACGAAATGAAAGGCCGCCAGAAAGATCGAAGAACTAGTTAAAAACGATCGTGGAGAAAAGGGTGGATTTAGAAAGGCTATATTTAGATTATTACTGAGAAAGAAGGAGGCTTTGGACTCTCTATCATCCCAACAGACATAGCTGATTTTGATGCTCAATTAGTGGGATTATAAAGAGTAGACAGTTGAAAATAAAAACTATAGGAAACGGCCATTGCTCATTTCTTTCACATTTTTTTCTATCAGCTTTTTGGGTCCTATTTTGTTAACGTTTGAGCCTAGTTCAGTTCCATTTCTGACATATCCATGAAGTGCACCAAACGACAGTTAAAACGGTTGAACAATGAGGGTATAAGCCCAGGTCTTTGATGGGTTTTTCATTTTGAAGTTGCACAATGCAAACATTACATAAAAATATATATACACATATATATGTATAGCCCATTTTGTGTATGCTTGAGCCTCAATTTCAATTTTAGAGAAGGAAAAATTTTTATTTTTCAAAAAAAAAAAAAATTCTGCCCAAGTGATGAGTGGTCAAAATTATGAGAACATAGAAAAGAAGTTCTGAAAATTCAATTATAAATCTCCAATTTGAATGTCTGCTATTGAAATAAATTGAAGTTGATGAATTATCAAATATTTAAGAATGTTAAAGTTATCTTATTTCAATTAGAGTTTCAAACTTATATACATCACATTAATAAATGGTTTATATTAATCTTTAGTCTAATTAAATATGCCTTATCACTACTTCAATAATCAATACTATACTAATTAGAATTTATCATATTAATATAGATTTAATTATCAAATTGCATTAAGTTATTTTAGTGTGTATATATACAGACGTTGATTACAAGTCTTTCAAAAATTACAATTATCAAATCTCATTTAAAAAAATTATTTTAGCATGTACAAGCCCCAGCCCCATTTAGGGTGCAATGTCAATCATAAAACTGAGTTCATATTAGTATGGTAAACCTTAATTGATGGATACCAATTACATAAATCGCATCAATATAATGCCAATTATCAAATTAAGTATATTTTAGTATAATAAATTATAATTAGTGCGATACCGATTACATAAGTTGTATTAGCACAATAACAATTAGTTTAATTGAGTTCAAATCAATATGATAAATTTTAATTAATATAATATTGATTACATATTTTTACTTGAGTATGGTTTAATTTTTTTTTAATGTTTTTTATTTGAGCATGGTTTAAATTTTTTTTAATGCTAAAAATAAAAATGTATTCGTATAATAAAAATACAATAAGTTAAGAAATTATATTAATTTAATAAAAAAATTGGATAAATTTGGGGATCAAATAGAATTTGTAACTTTTTAAATTAGTCCATTTAACAATAAATAAGTAATATAGATGCAATAGTTTAACGGAGTAAAACTTTAGAGATATTATAGTAATTATTGAAAACATAGGGACCTAAAAATAATTGATCAAACCCATGTTATAGTAATTTTTTTTGAACAATGATATGTGAGTACACTCTATATATATATATATATATAATTTATTTATTATTATTTATTTATATATAAAGTGTTTGCCATTTTTTTCCCTAAAGGTACAATCAAAGACTAAACATTGTCATCTCAACTAGGCAAGTGAAGGTTTATAGTAATTAACCCAAATGAAAATCAATTTTCACAAATTAATTATTACATCATACAAATGTTGTCTCTCAAGATTTTGGTTAGAGAAAGTTATTGTTATACTTTTTTCTAACTGCTTCTATTTGATTAAGATAAAACTATAAAAATAGTAAATGATACCGTCTAGTATGTTTTCGCCTAGTTAAAGGCTTCTTACCCTCTAAATAGGGACACTTGAATTAGTGAGAAGGCAGATCCGTCCGGAATGAGGATTACCCCAAAGTGGAGTCCTAAGTACAGAAGGAACAATCTCCTACTAAGATTATGATTCACCATCCCACACGGAATCTGACTCCTCACAGGTTTGAGTATTGCTATATATAGAACCCTACACCCCTCACAAAGGGGCATCTCATTCTCACATATTCTAGCTATCTTGTATTCTCCCTATTTCTGTTCTCTAACTTAGGCATCGGAGTGTTCATGGGGACTCTCCCCACCTCTCACCTTGCCTTCTGTTGGTGGATTGCAGGATACCCAGCCTAAGAGTTTCAAAAACCAATTATCAAGTGGTGCCGTCTATGGGGACTCCTTGGGAAAAGCCATTCATTTACTTATTAAGCTAAAGACATCTTCACTATGACTTCTAGTCCACCACCAGCCCTGACTCCTGAAGCCGGCACCAACCCTTCCACACCTATCTTTTCAACCGACCTCTCATACCCTCTCCTAGCAATAGTGCTTCCCCCCACTTTACAGCATGCTGGAGCCTCATCCGGACATATACCTTCACTCTCTGACAATACTCCACGATACTCGTCCTTGGGCACAGACCTCCCATATTACACTCTGCTATAACACCATCGATCAATACCTTCTATACCCTTTCCGAGCCTACTAGAAACACCAACAATAACCACTCCAAACTTAAACATTGTAAACCAAACACTCAGCCTTGATCAAACTAGCAGGGAAGCCATGATAAAAAATATTCAGGCGCAGATAGCTTTGATACAACAACAACTAAATGCTATAATACAGAGTGGGCACCCTGAGCTGGCTTAAAAGGATGATAACACAACACCTCGGCAGGCCCCGGGGATGAGCAAAGAGAAGGGAAAAGCGTCGAAAGGAGAGTGCGATTCGACCATTCCGGCTCTTGATGATTCAAAAATAGCTCAGAAGGTTAAAGAAGCAATATGCAAAGCCCAGACCAAACCTAGAAAGGAAGAAGAATATGTTATGGACAGCAGAACTCCATTTATCAACAAAATAATTTAGACAGAGATCCCTACTAAGTTTAGAATCCTGCAGCTTGATCAGTACGGTGGGACAAGAGACCCCATCAGTCATATATCAGCATTCAAAATAACAATGCTGCTCCATAATGTAAATGATGGAATCATGTGCAAAGTCTTTTCAAGCACACTCATAAAGAATGCTTAAAAGTGATTTCATTGACTCTCAGAGAATTTTGTCAATTCTTTTGAAGATCTGGCAGAACAGTTTCATATCAGATTCATTACCAATATTCCCTCAGCCAAAAACATCAATGACCTTCTGTCACGACCCAAAACAGGGGCCATGACCGGTGCTAGGGAACGAGAATTCTTTCGAATCCAGAACCCGTAGCAAGCCTAAAAATAAAATAAAACATGCAGTAATAATAATAACAATATCAAATGCAGTGGAAATAAAAATCATAAATATAATAATATCATAAGCACCAACTGGATTTAAATCAAATCTCATCTCATATATATAAATCTTTTAATACAAATCCAGTTTCAAATATAATACAATATCTCACATAAATAAAATACATATAATCCCATAATTAATTTACAACTACTGCAGTGTCTAGATTATAAAAATAAGACTCAAGACTCAGAGAAGCAGTTTACACAAAGAAGCCGGGGCGGAAGAAATCCGACGTATCGGCCTGCTACTGAGGTCTGAAGATGTTGACTCTCTTGAAAAATTATCAACGGAGGGGAGTCAGACCTCACTGAGTGAATTAATATAATATATATACATACACACTAAATGATAATACATACAGTCAACAGTATATATATACAGGCAAATACACACAGATGCAATAAAATCATTTTATATATATTTTATTGAAAATCATCTTTTATGAAGGATCACATAGAACCCTAGAATATCGCAACCTCAGAAACAGTGTTAGAAAACACTCTAGCCATACAGGCTCACTTATTCCAAATATATCCACTTAATCCATTTAGACAGTAGACTGACCCCGAAACACTAAGTCAACCGAGCTCCAGCAGTCTGACTGCCAGTGTGATTGGCCCCAAGACACTTGGTCAACCGAGCTCCAGCAATCACACCCAAACCATATCTCACACATATCAATAATCACATTCAATCAATATCCACATATAAGTTAGTAATATAGCCTAAATACTATAGGCGTACCGGTACGTACTCGGTCCTAGTGCTGCCCACTAGGTAGCACGTTCTATAGATATCCTTCATCATTAATAATATAAAATATTCATTCACAAAAATAAATGATGCATGAAGTTCAATAAAATATCAATATAAACCATATATATACTAGAAATATACCAAAAGTAAACCAGGTATATTTCGAGTATATATACGTCGAATAAATCCAATACAATTACAAAATAAACTAAAATATACCAAAATATACATAAAAGCATTTTTAAGAATAATTTAGTTATACAACATGCGTATAGTTGAAAATATACCAAAAATAAACTTAAGTAATACTTAAATCATTTATGCATATTTTATTAAAATAAAGCATACTTTTCTAAAACATGCATCATAAAACATATATATATAGTATAGTAACTCACCTAGTGCGCTCCACGAGACGGGTTCGCTAGGCCTGGTCCACTAGCCCTCGGTCTCGGCATAACTAAACAAGCAATAAATAACCGACATTAGAATAAGCCTAATAGAAATCCTAGAATTCGATCTAGAGTATTAAATACGAAAACAGAATTAGGGTTCGACCGGAAATCACGTTTTACGAGAATTCTACCAAAAATCCAGCAGAACCTCCCCTGTAAAACGGACATCTCTCTACTCAAAAGAGTAGAGCCGACCCTGCAAGGAAATACACTTCGAAAATAAACACCACATCTCATTCACAACCCCTCGGTCGGACTCCAGACTACAATCTACCGACCGGGGTCCACAAACACAGAATAATTAAGGAAATACCAAAAATACCCTTAAAACCTAAAAATACATTTTATAGGTAGAAATTACATAATTAACCTTTAAACACAGTAAAAACCGATAAAACTCATTTTATTAGAAAAACCGTATATTATATATATAATTGAAAATAATTCACGAAAAATAGTTTTAATTAGTTAAAAATACTAAATAATTTGTAGAAATAATTTTTATACTTTAAATAACTATTAAAACCAATTAAATTACATTTTTAACCAATTTTGTGTAAAATTACCAAAATACCCTTATATATATAAATATACTAAAATTACTTCAAAAATTCACCAAAAATTATAAAATTATCCAAAATTAATTTTATCAAAATATTTATCAATAATATTAATAATTAAATTCAATTAAAAACACATTTAACCTAATTTTCCCAAAATTACATAAACTTCAATAATTCAAAATAAATACTTAGAAATTCATAAAAATTCCAAATAAATTCCTATAATTCATTTCAACACCTAATTTAACCATAAAACACAATTTCATAATTTAAATAATTAATTTCCGAAAATTAGAAAATAATATTAAATATTCAAAAATACCCAAAAATCCAAAAAATCTCCAAAAATTCCACAAAAATTCATACATGTAGATTAAGCTACTAGGAACAACATTTGTGAAGGGAGTTTTCATGAAATCAATCAATTCAAAGCTCAAAAAAATCAAAAACCCTAATGTGACCGAAATTGAAAATTCGAAACCTAAGCAATTCTAGACCATTTAATCTCAAACCAAAGCTAGAATCACACTCACCGGAGCTCAAGGAGAAGAAAGAGACTGGCGGTGTCAAAAATGGTGGCCGGAATCGTCGTCGACGGCAAAGGGAAGAAGTTTCGGCCAAAAGGGAAAACGGGGGCTAACCGACGTCGGGGAAGGAGCTGGGGGCGGCAGAGTGGCTGGCTGGGGAAGGCGGAGCTCCTGGCGGCACACCGACGGCTAGGAATCGGGAGTTGCAGCGGTGAGGGATGGGTGGTCGGGCGCACGGGAGAAGGAGGAAGAAGAAGAAGAAAAAGAAAAAAGAAAGAAAAGAAAAAGAAAGAAAAAGAAAAAGAAAAAGAAAAAAAAGAAAAAAAATAATTTTAATAAAATATTTAGAAAAATTTACAATAAATATTTTATTAATAATTTAATAATTTAATAATAAATAAAATAATTAAGTAACAATAAATTAATAAACAAATAATAAAATATTAGGGTAATATATATTAAACCCTATTTAAATAAATATCGCACACATACACGGTGTTTAGTAATTTAGAAATACGTATGAGTTCATGCAAGTCCAAAAATATATTTAAAATAATTAATAATAAATTATTTACGTGAAAATTTCCCCGAAAATGCAAGTCCCGGGAAAATTTTACGTAAAGCACTGTAAATAATACACAATAATTAAAATAGGTTTTAAATACATATCAACTCGTGAAAATATCGTAATATATATTCAAAAATTATTAACACTGTATATCCCGGTACAGTGTAAAAATATTTTAAAAACACGGGATATTACACCTTCGGATGTGCTGGCAAGAAGTTGACAAATCTTTACGAAGTTACCTTGACCATTTCAATAAAACAGCCATGCAAATTAAGCATCTTGTTGATGAAGTCGCCATAGAAGCTTTGAAAAATGGCACTAAACTCGGCAAACTTAAAGATAAAATAATGACTAAAGAATCGAGTACCTTTACAGAAGCAATGGCAATGGCGGTCCGAATGATAAAAATGGACGAAGACAGAAGGTTGCGACGGGATGAAGATAGGCCATCGATTAAGGATGAACGACTGAAATAGAGACGAGCAAGCTTCCTAAAAATGAATTTTAAAAATTCGGTAGAGAGATTTGACAGGGAAGTAGACAGATATACACCCTTGAACACCTCTCGATCCCAAATCCTCATGTGGGTCAGGCAAAATAAAGTTGGGATCACCCCAGCCAAGAGAATCAGCCTAAGCCGGAGATTTACCTGGGACAGAGGATAGTACTGCGAGTACCACCTGGAATACGGGCATGACACGGAGGGATGCAAAGAGTTGAAGAATGCCATAAAAAGGTTGGTACAAAGGGGAAAGCTCAATAATTTCATAGACACATTGAGGAGAAGCGAAATCTTCGAAAACCAGGAGCAGGACAAGCTGAAAACAAAAAAAAACCTGAAGGGAGCCGATTGAAACGATCAACATGATCATAGGGAGAGAACACACTGAGAAGAGATTAAAGCATAGTAGAGGAGAAAAATCAGTACCTATGTTCAATCTAGAAGATGATTCGCATGTACACCACCCCCATTGTGATGCTCTGGTAATAACTGTGTGCATAAATAAGTATCGGGTAAAAAAGCTACTAGTGGATCATGGGAGTGCTATCAACGTTTTATCCTGGAATGCATATAAAGCAATGGGCGACTCTGTCACCAACCTAAAAGCCATCCAGAACCCCATCATGAGTTTTTATGGTAGAATTGTGCAACCAATGGGGATTGTCGAACTGAACCTAGAATTTGGAAACCAAGATGATGAGACAAAAGTCATCCAAGCTGTATTCAACATGGTGGATATACCACTAGCCTATAATGGGATTATAGGATGGCTAGCACTTTATAAGGCAAATGCAGTCACCAGTATCCGACGCTTAACCATGAAAGTTCCAGTCAATAATGGAACACTTACTATTTGGGGCGATCAGCACATGGCCAGACAGTGTTACCAAATGGCCATGAAGCCTCAAGCGAAGGCTTTTCCTTTAGAGATATGGGAAGTTGAGAAGCAAGGTGTCGATCCATAACCAGTAAAAGACATAGAGACCTTATAAATCATGAAAGGAAAGACCATGAAAATTGGCAACGCACTCAACTGGAATATCAGAGATGAAATAAAGGAAGTCCTTACCAGGCACTCAGAGGATTTCGCTTCACAAGCATTTGAGATCATTGGCATGGACCCACAGGTTGCCTATCACTACCTAGACATCAAACCGGGAGCCAAGCCAGTAGCACAGAAGAAAAGAACCTTTGCCTACGAAAGGTAGAGAATCATTACTGGAAAAACAACAAAGCTATTAGCAGCTGGGTTTATTAAAGAAGTTACTCACCCAGAATGGGTAGCCAATGTGGTCCTCATCAAAAAAGCAAATGGGAAGTATAGAATGTGTGTAGACTACATTGACCTTAATCGAGCATGCCCTAAGGACAACTACCCGTTGCCCACGATTGACCAGCTCATCGACTCTACCGCCAGTCACGGATTATACAGCTTCATTGATGCGGCACAAGGTTATCACCAGATTCTGATGAAGGAAGAGGATCAAGAGAAAACGTCCTTCATCACCCATGAAGGATTATATTATTACAAGGTGATGCCCTTCGGATTGAAAAATGCCAGGGCCACATATCAAAGAATGATGAACCAAGTCCTCTAAGAACAAATTGGAAAAAATGTAGAGGTATATATAAATGACATCAACATCAAAAGCAAACATTCAGAACAGCACCCAACGGATGTGGATCGTGTTCTCCAACTACTGAGCAAATCCAGGATCAACTTGAATCCTGAGAAATGCATCTTCGGGGTCCAAGTAGGAAAATTCTTAGGATTCATGATATCTCACCGAGGCATTGAAGCCAATCCAGAATAGATGGAAGCCATACTCAATATGGAAGCACTGAAGAACATCTATGAGGTACAGAAGTTAAATGGTAGAATCATCGCGTTAGGGCATTTCATTTCTTGCTCGGCTAGGCGGTGCCTACCATTGTTTCATGCTCTCAAAAATTTTAGGAAGTTTCAGTAGTCTGCTGACTGCCAGGCAGAATTTGAAGACATTAAAATATTCTTATCCTTACCACCCTTACTCAGCTGGCCGGTCCTAGATGAGACCTTGTATTTGTACCTTTCTATTGGTCGAGAATGCATTGCTTCAATATTGGTAAGAGAATAAGGAAGCTAGCAAAGCCCTGTCTATTACATCAGTAAGATGCTCCGAGGACCTAAAATTCAGTATCTCATATTGGACAAGTTAGCCATGGTTGTGGTCCACGCCTCTTGAAAGCTTCGACATTACTTCCAGGCTCACCATGTCGTTGTCCAATCCCATTTCCCGCTGTAAAAAATCTTACAAAGACCAGAGATTCAGGCAGGCTAGTATAATGGTCGGTATTACTCAGTGAATTCGATATTGACTATGAGCCCCGATAGCAAATGAAAGACCAGGCATTAGTAGATTTTGTGTAAGAAATGGCTCCGGAAGATATAGCCTTGACCAAATCACCGAAATGGAAGCTCTATGTTGATGGAGCATCCTCAGCTTAAGGTTCTGGTGCCAAAATATTCCTCAGAGGACTGCACAAGGTTCACATTCGATACGCAGTCCGTATCGAGTACAACGCCACCAACAATGCAGTCGAGTACGAAGCACTCATTACAGGTTTGAAGTTGGCTACTGAAGGTAGGGCTGAACGCCTCATCATATACTCAGACTCCTAACTGGTAGTCAACAAAGTTAGTGGAACGTTCCAAGTCAAAGACACCTAAATTGCCAAGTACGTAGACAAGGCCAAATGGCTTTTACAATATATGGAACGAGATGGAGGCCGATGGGAGATCATTCAGATTCCCAGGGAAGAAAATGATGAGGCCGACTACCTCGCCAAATCTGCAGCTGAAAACAGTCAAGCATTCTGAGATATAAATTTCACCAAGTAGCTAACCAGTCCCAACATAAAAGATACCGAAGTTTTGGAGACACAGGTAGCCTTAGAATGGATGCGATCGATAATCCAATAGCTGGAGCACGGAACACTCCTAGAAGAAAATTTATAGGCTCGGAAGCTCAGAACCAAGGCAACTCACTATTCCATTCATCAAGGGGAGCTCTACCAAAAATCCCTTTCACACCCATGGTTCAAGTGCATTTCACCAAAGGAAGGGAATTATATACTCTGACAAAATCCATGAAGGAATTTGTGGAGTGCATGAATCCTACTATTCGCTCACTTGAAAGGCACTACTCCAAGGGTATTACTGGCCCACCATGTTTAAAGATGCCTAGCAGCTAATGCAAGCATGTCCCTAGTGCCAACACTATGCCTGACTCAATCACAAATCTTCTCGGCCCTTGCATCCTATTGGCAGCCCTTGGCCATTCACTATGTGGGGGATGGACATCCCTGGTCCTTTCCCTCCCTCTACCTCGTAGAAAAAGTTTTTAATTATGGCTATTGACCATTTCACCAAGTGGGTAGAAGTAGAAGCAGTCCCAACCATTATAGAAGCTCAGATATAACACTTCTTCTAGAAGGAGATCATTTGCAGGTTCAGCATCCCTCACACTTTAATTACGGACAATGGAAAACAGTTCGATAATAATAAATTCAGAGGTTTCTACTCAGACCTTGGTATAAAGTTGCGCTTCACCTCAGTAGCTCACCTACAGACCAATGGATAAACGGAAGTCACCAACAAAATTCTCATGCAAGGATTAAAGAAGAGACTTGACGAGAAAAATGGAAATTGGGTTGAAGAACTCAATAACATAATCTGGGCCTACATAACCACACCTCGATCATCCACCAATAAGACACCATTTAGACTGACTTATGGCATGGACACGGTAATACCTGTAGAAGTTGGGTCACCAAGTTACCGGGTAAGCCAGAATCTCAATCACACCATCAATAATGTAAATGCCCGGATATGCCTAGACCTACTAAAGGAATGGAGAGAACAAGTTGTAACCACAACTGAAGCATATCGGCAAAAGGTAACAAGGTACCATTGTCAACGGCATCGCCCAAAATAATTCAAGTTGGGTGATTGGATACTCAAAAGAGTAGATATCGGCAAAGGCACCTCAGGAACCGGCAAGTTAGGTCCACACTGGGAAGGTTCGTACCGAATCTCGGCAAGCACAATAAAGGGAGCATACAAACTAAGAGAAAGAGGAGGCAAAGAACTACCACAATATTAGAACTCATACTTTCTTAGAAAATACTATCAATAAAATTGTATTCAAAACATGATTGAATACAGTCTCTCTTCATTAATAAAATGCCCTTACATGTGATCGGTTATAAAAAAAAAAAACATATACATATCTACTCCACTATATGTACACCCAGACCCCCAGGCCCGAAAATAGAGGAGGAAACCTTATCAACAGTTTTTGGATGCACTACAGACCCAGTAGTAATAGTAGCCTCTGTAGCCTCCCTCTTAGGAACAGAACTGGCCTTTTGATGGGCGTCCTCCTCCACAGCAAGTTTTGCAAGGTCTACTGGCGTTATTTGATCCAACGCCCCCAGATCTAGTCCCGAGTCTTGAGCAAGTAGGATCCTTTTACATTCAACTTGGTAAGCTTTGAGAAACCCTTATACCATGCCTTGGTATGACTTCTTATCATTTGCTCAGGATTTCTCAAGCTCCGCCAGCCTTCTTTGAAATTTAGCGATTTGAAGATCCTGCTCCTCGATCCTCCTCGTCAGTTGGGCTTGGCTATGTTCCAGCTCAGAAACTTTCTTCTTATTCGCCTCAGTATCGGACTTGGCCTTAACATATTTTATCTAGAAGTGCTATAGGGCTACCTTCGCGCTATCCAACTTCTTCTAAAAATTGATGGCTATGGTTCCCACCTCCGTTTCCTTTAGACTGTACTAGCTCTTCAGGTAGAAGTACTGATCCTTCGCTAGCAGCAAGGCCTGAGTCATCTGCCAAAAATAAAAAGTTAGCTTTAATAAGAAACTCATACAATAATAACATCAGTGGCAGAAGCTAGCTTACCTCTAGTGACTGGCCAATCATGGAATCAAGCAACCCCTCTAGGCCTTTATCAGACCAACGTTGCATGTCATCGGACAACCTTCGCGAATCGGCATACTAATCCTGCACTTGGCTGTTGGAGATATTTGGGGTCTTTATCCACTTCAATAGCTAGCCCCTCATATCCGGACACCCAAATAACTGCGGGTGCTGAACGTAAATCTCCTCATCTAGCCCCTCCGCATCTGACTCTGGATCAATTAATCACCTTTTTCTTTGGGCAACCCACTTTGGCTGTGCAATTTCTATCACTGCTTTGCCCTTGGGGTCGATAGGAACCACTTCAGTTGCCACAAGAACTTCTGGTTCAAGGGAAGGAGAGGCCCGAACTTCCTCCGGGGCAGTCAGCTCATCAACTAAGGAAGTCCCACCTGTAAAATTAAAAAAGTCAGCCATCTATAGTTGCAAAAATAGAGTAAGTCAGAATCGCAAAAATAGAGCAAGTCAGAAATATAGCTCAAAGTAAAATAGACGTACCAGGGGAGTGAACGCGACTCGGATAGACTCTCCATAGGTACCTTTGGGATGCATCCTCCACCAATCGAGCTTCGGCAAGCCCATCAAGATGTAGCCATAAAACCATCTCCGTATTATGGTAGAAAAGTTTCGCAGGACGGGTCACTTTATGACACTCGTTAGACCATATCCTCCGGACATCCAAGAAGTTCGACTGATGCTCTACAATAAAAAAAATGGTGTCTCCACTTTTTATGGAGATCCGTAAGCTTTACAAAAAGGGAATGGTTAGGTACAGCCGACAGAGAGAACATCATCTCTCCCTTTTTTCTAGTTAGCCTATACAGGTATCAGGAAACAACTAAATCTGGTTCTCTCCCCTCTTCATACATCAGTTGGATGAACCCGATCAGTATCCTATAGCTATTTGGGTGAAGCTGACCGAGCGCTATGTTATTTCTATTCAGAAATTCCTTTACAAAGGGATCTAGAGGAAATTTCAAACCCCCCTCTAGCTAGTCAAAATACACTACTAATTTACTTAGCCCTAACAAGGGGGTATGGGCCCTAAACCTCCTATCTACGGTGTGAAGGGTGTAATCGATGAGGATACAGAACCGCCTCCAATACCACCCCAGTAACTCACTATCTATATTGGACATAAAAAGGTCAGAACTAACTTCTTCCGTTGGGTCCATAGTGAAGAAGGGAAATACACAATAGCAGAAATAAGGAAAAGAGGAAGAAGAGAAACAAAAAGATCACCTGGTTGCCATAAACAAGAATTACAGCAGGCAGAAATGAAAACAGCAGAGGCAATATCAATGCAACGAAGGCAAGAACAACAAAAAAGCAAAGAAGCAAAATATGCCAGTTAAAAAGCGCAGTAGTATTTATAAAGACACGAAAGGATTTGGAAGCATGCCATTAACTGCCCTTATTATTGCTGCGTTCCTCCCTAGGCCATTAGGGGCCTTTTGGGGATAAAAAAAGCCCATTAGGCGAGAAGTCGCAATAATGGCGGCAGAAACGCTTTGTTCACTGATATACAAAATGATGCATCACTCACGTGATTTCAATTATGAATCCCTAAGAGTTGAAGCGACGCCACCACCTGTCGACTTGTCCACATTTCGACTGAGCCGCTTCATCCAGCTATGCGGAATGCATCCAAGCAACGTTTTCAGCCCATTCTGGGTATCCGAGCATCTAAGTCTCGTGCATCTAAGACCAGTGACTGAAGCTGGCACCCTCAGGTCGCTTCTGTAGTACTGAGGTTCCGAGCATGTAAGCCTTACGTCAATGAACTAAGCATCTAAGTCTTATGCATCTAAGTTCAGTAACTGAAGCTGGCACCCTCAGGTCGCTTTTGTAGTACTGAGGTTTCGAGCATGTAAGCCTCGCGTCCATGAACCGAGCATCTAATTCTCATGCATCTAAGTCCAGTAACTGAAGCTGGTACCCTCAGGTCGCTTCTGTAGTACTGAGGTTCCGAGCATGTAAGCCTCATATCCATGAACCAAGCATCTAAGTCTCATGCATCTAAGTCCACTGACTGAAGTTGGCACCCTCAGGTCGCTTCTATAGTACTGAGGTTCCGAGCTCGTAAAGCCTCGCGTCAATGTATCGAGCATCAGAAATCTAGTGATGACTGGTTTCGTCATATCGTTTCCAAACTGACGGGTTAATCTATTATTGTGCTCATACACACTTGGTAGATATCCAAGCTCTACAGATTACAATCAGCAACAACCATCCCGAGACTCGACATCGAGCTCTTACTATGACTGAGGCTAGCCACCTCAGCTCACTCGCCTCTATTACCGTATTATACCCCTTATGAGAAAGCATCAACATCCTACCCAGACACGACGGACATAAATATCTGAATATCCCAGGGGGGGACTCTTGATACCGTCTAGTATGTTCCTGCCTAGTTAGGGGCTCCTTACCCCCTAAATAGGGACACTTGGATTAACAAGAAGGCAGATCCGTCCGGAATGGGGACTACCCTAAAGTGAAGTTCTAAGCACATAAGGAACACTCTCCTACCAAGATTATGATTCACCATTCCACACAGAATCTGACTCCTCCCACGTTTGAGTATTGTTATATATAGAACCCTATACCCCTCACAAAGTGGCATCTCATTCTCACATATTCTAGTTATCTTGTATTCTCCCTATTTCTATTCTTTAACTTAGGCATCGGAGTGTTCGTGGGGACTCTTCCCACCTCTCATCTTACCTTCTATTCGTGGATTGCAGGATACACAGCCCAAGAATTCCGAAAATCAATTATCAGTAAAAATTTTTTAATAATTAATTTAATACAATTGTATATATTAAAATTTAAATCTAATACTTAATTTAAATAATAATAACTCTCTATCACCTATGTCAACGATTGTTAGCTATACTAAATTTTTTTTACCCTAAATGATTTTGAACTAATATATTTATACAAAAATAGTGGAGCAGGATTATTTTCTTCTTTCACATAATAATATATTTGTACTTTTTTTTTTATCCCATTAATCTTCAATCCCACAACTTGTTTATTTTTTTAATTCAAGCGACCTTTATCTTTTCAAATCCAATCAACGTGGGATCCAAAATTTAACCATCATCTTATACATATGTATGCATATATAAGTAATATTCAATTTACCTCTCCACTCAATGATTAAAATAAGATATAGATGCATATGATCCCGAATCAACTCAAATCAAACCAAACCAAATCAAAGCATAGAATCCTACTTGTTAGCAGCCTGGCAGGGACCAAGTGGTTTCCATACATGAGCTTAGTGGAGGACGTTAGGTGCTATATTTTGGCTTGGGTTAAATGTAATGATTGTGACCAACTTTTACTGCGGTTTAAGTACTAAATTTTAAAATGAAAACTTAACTTCAAAGAGTATTGTGAAAATTCTAAATTCTCTAAACTTCTATTTAAAATTATTTTAATCATTCAGAAATTACTAAGAGTTTAGAAGTTACCTTCTTTTTATGTTCTAATACCATTTAATATAAATATATTTTTATTAGGTAGAATCAAAATATTTTTTTTATTTTTATAAATGTATAAAAAGATATAAACTTATTTAAAAAAAATTATTCTCAATAAAAATAGTCTATAAAATTAAATAAAAAATTAATATTTAAAAAGATACCAATTAAAATTTACTAATTAAAACAAAGTTCAAGTTTGATCCCAATGTGCATTTGACCCCAAAATATGGAGTCTAGAATTTGTCGCCATACCAGAGCCTGAGGAATAGTCCTATCTCATGCCTTCAGCTTTAGGACAAAGTATGATTATAAATGACTGTCTGATAAAATGGCTGAAAGTGAGAGTAAGAGTGACCCATTTCTATTTTGGTGACAATTATCACCATACCTGCATCCTGTTTCTCGGTTTGCCTTTGAGAGTATATATATACATTTTTTGGAAATTGTGACACCTATATATATATATATATATATATTTTTTTTTTTGGAAATCCTTTTTACAAAAATAAAGTATATTATATTAGATAAAGCATAAGTATCAGAACTAGATCTAATCAAAAGCTTATTCAGATTCTCAACTGAAATTAAAATTGATTTGATTAAATTTAGACTCGAACTAAATTGATCAGAAATTATAGGAAAGACCAGTTTGGAATCGATTTCTCCTTAGATGGAATTGTGAACCAGCGATTCTGAATTGGCATTTTCAATATATATATATATATATATATATATATATATACTCATTTAATGTTTTTAAATTTTTTTTAATTTCAAGTCATAGTCAATTATAATTTTTAAATTTATTTTTATAATTTAATTTTTAATTCAAACCCTTTAAAATTTTTAAAAAAATATATATATATAATATAAATATTTTCAAGCTATGTATATATATTTTAGTATATATATTTTAAAATTTGTCTTATATATATATATGTATAAAGAATAAGTACTTCAATATCTGGTGTTAGAAGTGATTAATTAATTTTTAAAAAAGGTAAGAGAATTACGTAGGTTTTGATTTTTTTATACCCCAAGAAAATACGTAGACAACTTAATTTTTGGTAAGAAAATTAATTGTAAGCCCTTTAATTTTTTTAATTTAATTTATATTGTAATTTTTTTTATTTCAACCAATATTATATAAAAACTAACATAAAATAATTTTATTTCTATTTTTTTTGAATTTTTTATCTAAAATTAAGTAGTTAATTTATTTTAAGTTAACTAGTCAAAGTATAATTTTTTTATTTTTTATATTTTATTTTTAACTAAAAAATAACTTATTAAAATGTTATAATAAATTTGTATTTCAACTGTATGCCATAAAAATTTTTTATACCAAATTCAAAATCAGAATTGACCAGTTTGAACCGAAATCAGAATCTAAACCGATCCTAATCCGGCCATACTCGATTCCACTGACCCTGGAATCGTGAACCGTCGGTTTATGAACCGTGGTCATGCCTAATCAAAACATAATGAAGGGCCATTTGAAAGGCAAGTACAATTTGAAGACTTTTACATTGTAAAGGGCATGAAGTAAGAGAAAGCCTAAGAGCATTTTCCTTCAACTTTAGGGTTGCAACCCTAGTTTGTTGAGAAGGACAAAGAAGTAGCCAAACTGTGGTAGTATGATGTTACACATCTGCAATTCAAACCTGCTTGAGCTGTAGTTGTCTTGGATAAAACCATATGACAAAGTCTAGACATTAGAGAGCAACTACAAGTGAAACAGTAGAACTGAGATCAAAATGTACTGGAGAACAAATTGGACGTTAACTAACCTCCGCCTATCCATGGAAGGATTGAGATTTTCTACCATCGCATAATTCCAAGAGGTTGAAACCTAAGTAAAGCAAAGGGCTTCATACATACAAAGCCTTCTGCACAAAAAAGTTATCAACAAAAGAGCTATCAACAATAACATATAGATATAAACTAGTATAAGAAGCTATAAACTAAAAGATAGATAAATGGTAGCATGATTACTAGTTAAAAACCAATAGCCACCCCCTATTAAACTAAAAAACTATGAGAGATTATGAAGAAAATACTATTCATAATACAAAGAAAATAGAGAGTTTCTATCCATGGGCCATATTTCATGCTTTAGTCATTAATAAAGATGGTAGTTTCTTTTAATTTTTCTATTTATGCTACTCTTTTTTTTTTTGAAAATTGACACCTATATATATTACTCTTTATATATATATATATGATAAATTTTTCATATATTGTTTTATTTTTAAGAAAATGTGTAAATACACTTTTAATGTTTTACCCTAATCTCACATAAATCCTTTATATTTTTCGAGGTGCAAATACACCCTTATCATTGGAAAAATAACAAATTTAGCTCCCTTTTATAAACGACATTAATTTTTACTATTAATAGGGTCTACTATTGTCATGACGCAAATCAAAAGTCATGACCGACGCTAGCAAACGAAAATTCTTTCGAATTCAAAACCCGTAGCAAGTTTTAAAAGAATAAAAGCATGCAATAATAAATAAAATATGCACCATAATTTAAATTTCAAACCAATATAATAAAAATAAATTATATCATATCATAAAATGAAGTATATTACATAATATTCAGAGAAAGACCTCTGAAATTACAACCAACATTCTACAAAATACAAAATACGATCACTACTGCAGTTTTCTAAAGTACATAAAAATCAAGTAAGTAATTTACACAAAATAGCCGGGGCTGAAGAAATCCGACAAATAGGCCTACTACTGAGGTCTGAGGAAGAAGAATCTACTGAAAAATCAACTGAGGGGAGTCAGACCTCACTGAGTGAATTGTTACATTATATATACATGCATCTCCTAATGTCATATGCAATCAATCATCCATGTATAATAAATATATATACAAGCATTTCACACAGATGCTGAAAACACTTTATCTAATAATTGTTAAAATCATATGTTTTATTGAAGGATCAAATAAAACCATATTTAATCGCAACCTCAATCTATAATAACTCTCTAGCCAAACAGGCTCACTTAATTCCAAATTAATTCACTTATTCCATTATGAATAGTAGACTGGCCCTGAGACACTAAGTCAACCGAACTCCAGCAGTTTGACTATCAGTGTGATTGGCCCCAAGACACTAAGTCAACTGAGCTCCAGTAACCATACTATTCAATCACATCAAATCTCAATCAATCAATCAAATCAAATCATATTTCACCATAAGTAATTCTCATTCAACCCTAAATCTATTACATCAATACGTACACAGTGCTAGTGCTGCTCACTAGGTAGCACATTCTATCGATATCCTTCTTTTAAATAAAATATTCATATAGGAAAATAAATAATGCAAAATAACAACCATAATAACAAAATAAACCATATATATACTAGAAATATATATAAAATAAACTAAGTATATTTCAAATATATATATATATATGTTAAATAAATTCAAATTAACCATGAAATATGTCAAATATAAACCAATAATATACTAAAGACATGCTAAGTATATATCGAAGATACATGCATTTATTTTGAAATATATCAAAATATACTAAAAATATACCTAAAATATACTTAAACATTTAATGAAACATTTTATGAATAAATACAAATCAAAACATGTCTATCTAAAACATGCATCCTAAATGCAATGTATACATAAAATAACAACTCACAAGTTTGCACTCCTCGAGACTGGTTCAACGGGCTCAATCCACTAGGCCTCAGTCTCAGTGCATTAGGCCTCGGTCTTGGTGCAACTAGATAATAAAATAATAATAACAATCAGAATAAAACTAACTTAAATTTCTAAAGATACTCGATCTAAGAAAATGGAACTCAAAAAAAATTTGAAAACTCAGGATCGACGTGATGTCACATTTTACGAGAATTTTACCAAAAATTTGATAGAGCTTCCTCTATAAAATGGATATCTCTCTACTAAAAAGTAGAGCCGATCCTGCAAGAAAATGCACTTCAAAACACAGAATATTCAACACCTTCGGTTGGGACCCCAAATTGCACAATTCTCCTAACCGAAGTCCACAATTCCACCAAAAATCAAATATTATAATAAATATATTAAAAATCAATAAACTCCACAAATATCCTCAAAATATCGAAATATAGCATATTTAACCATTAAAACACTAAATATACTTATTTCACAATAATTATATAAAAATCTCAAAATAACAATATAATATTATTAAAAATCAAATTTCTCAATAATTCAATATTAAATAGTAAAAATTCACTTTATATATTCAAATAACATAAATAGCCTAAATATATATTAAAAGTAATTAAAAACCCATTTAATTACCAATTTAGTAAATAATATATTATTTGAAAATAATTTTTGAAAATTAGTATTATTTAGTTAAAAATAATAAATAATTTATAAAAATCATTTTATTACCTTAAATAATTCTAAAACCAATTAAAACATAATATTTAACTATAATTTTAACAAAAACTCCTAATTAACCCAATAATTCAAAATACACATAATACTAAATAATTTCTTCAAAAATTATATAAATTCATTAAAATTATTTTATCAACATACATTATACTAATATCATCTAAAACATATATTTAATCAATAATTTCAACAAAAATATACATTTAACCTAATTTTCCAATATTTACATAATATAAAAATATTACTAAAAATTACACAATATTCTCAAAAATTATTTTCTCAACACTAAAATTAATAACAATATATAATAACACTAAATCAACCAATTTTATAATTAAATAAATTAATTTATGAAAGTTACATAAATAATAATAAAATAATAAAAAATTTACCAAAATTCAAAAATTAAAAAAAAATATATTCATGAAGCTTGAGCTACTAGAATCATTATTTGTTAAGGGAGTTTTCAAAAATCAACCGAAAATAACCCCAAAAAAAAAAACCTAATAGCTCAAAATCAAAAAATAAAAAAAACTCACAAATTAGGAGGATTGAGCTCAAAAGGAGCTTGGATTTGTTTTCCTCACGACTCAGGTAGTCGAAAGAGATTGGCAGAGCTCGAAATGGTGGCCGAAAATGGAAGAACATCAGTGAAACCACTTTGCTGCCATTGCTGTTGTTTCTGCTTCTCTGACAAAGTGCAGACGGCGATGGAGATGATGGAGAAGAAAAGGGAAGAAGATGGTGGTCGGCCAGAGGCAAGGGGGGCACACCGATGGGGGAAAAACGGGATGTGCGGGAGGAAGGAGTGTTTTCTGCATTTTTGTTTCTTGTTCTTCGATTTTATATATATATATATATATATATATATAATAAAACTATATAACATAACTTTATATTGAATAAATCTCCACCACACAAATATACATATATATATGTATATATATTCACACACACACATATATACATATATAGACACACACATATACAAATAATATACACAATGTTATTAAATAATTTAATAATAATACAAATATTGTAAATTAATAGAAATAATAATGCACATGCATACTAGTAACACTAATAATAATAATAAAAATAATGATAGTGATTGCAAAGTTTTTAAATAATAAAATTTAATTAAATTATTTTACGTAAGAAAATATATATACAATAAAAATACGAATATTGATCACAAATAAATAATAATATAAATTTAAAATTTATTAACACTGTATATTTCATTTATATTAAAATAATTTAAAATTAGGGTTATTACAACTATGTCTGATAGTTATAAAAAAAATAGATAAATGTGCATTTTTGCCCTTAATGTTTATACTAAGGAGCAAATTTATCTTTAAAGAAAATTTATAAACACTTAAATACAACTAAAAAAATTATATTAAACCTTAAGGGGTAAAATAGTCATTTTTTATGGTTACAAGTAATTAAGTAAAATTAAATTTAATCTGTATGTTTAAGTATTTATATTTAGGTTAATTAATCTTGTAAAATTCAAGTCCATACATAAGCTATTATGATTTCATCATAATCATAACTGCATAAGTCAAGCAATAATAAGTCAACACTTTGATTTTATCAAGTATTCAACTCTGTCATGAGCATGATAGTATTGTCACAAGTAATGACAAGGGGCAAAATCAAAAATCGAATTTTATGGCAAAAGCTGAAGTTAGTTTTGGTAAAAAATGATGAGAATGTTTATTATAAGTGGTCGCAAGCAAATTCCAATCATTAAAAAAAATTTCAAGCAAAATTACAAAGATTCAATTTGCAAAATTTCAAGAATTCTGAAGCTAGTCATGATCATGACGACCAATTCCAGAAGTTCTTGAGAGTTTCATGACCAATGTCACCACTAGTGTCATGATCATGAAAGTGCGTGAATTCAAATTTCTATCTTGGCACCTCGACTGTTATAGCTAATGATGATTTTTCATGAGCATGACAAAGTTATAGGGCTCTTAATTTTTTGGTGGTTGAACGGCTCTATTTGCATTTAATACACTTCCAACAACTTTTTTTTGTATGAGAGTATAAATATTACTCTAAATTCAGTTGGAGGAAGTTAGTGAAGTTGAGCAAATAGATTTAGAGCAATCTTTGAGGATTTACTCTTGATTTTAATCTTCAACCACCCAAGTTATTTGTCTTTAATTTTTGTAATCTTTTCTGTCTTAAGAGGTTGGTAAGTATTTAATATCACCATTCAATAGCTCAATAGTAAGATTAAGTGAGTGTCACGACCCAAACCAGGAGTCATAACTGGCGCTAGGGAATAAGAATTCTTTTGAATCTGGAACCCGTAGCAAGCTTTAAAAATAAAAACACATGCAACAATAATATAAAAATATACTAGAATTAAAACTTTATTTAATATAAAAGCAAATCTTGATATATCATACATAAAAAATATTTCATACAATATTCTGATACAAAGTCTCAAACCATAATACAACACACATCTATCACAACAATACTATTACTATGATTTCTAAAGTACAACAAGAGTTCAGATATAAAATTTACATAGTCTAATCGGGGCTGAAAAAGACCGGCGTAAAGTACTATTGGGGAGGTCTAAAGAAGAAGAAGATCCTGTAAAAAAATATTAAGGGGAGTCAGACCTCATTGAGTGAATTATTATAATCTATATGCATGCAACTTAAAGTCATGTACAGTCAAGCATCAATATAAATATAAATATCTACAGGCATTTCACACAAATGCTAAAATCCATTTTTATATATAATAAATGCAGAAAAATTTATTTAAGTGAATGATCAAATAAAACCCTAAAAAATGTTCGCAACCTCAATAAAAAAAAAAACTCACTAGCCATGCATGCTTGCTTAATTCCAAAGTAATTCTTTTATTCCATTTTTTGGATAGTAGATTGGTCCTGAGACACTAAGTCAACTAAGCTCCTGTAATTTCACTGTCAATGTGATTGACCTCGAGACAGTAGATCAACCGACCTCCTGCAATCACATTACTCACTTACTGCCATTTCAATAATCAATCAATTAGATCTCTTATCAAATAAGTCTCATAATGTCAAAATCCTAGTGCAGCCCACTAGGTAGTACGTTCTACTGATATCTTTCAAATAAATCGTATAAATGTAAGAAAATAATAAATGCACAATTAAAACATAATGCATCCAATTTATAAGGAAATATAAAAATTATATATCAAATATATACCAAACATATACTAAAAATATTTCAAATATATATACCACATTTATACCAAAATATACCATAAGTATACTCGAAATATACCAAAATTATATTAAGAATATACCAAACATATACATCGCATATCTAAATCATTTAATAAAATAATTCATATTTAAATACATAATGAAAACATGGATGCTCATAATCATGTATCCTATATGCAATGCAAATATAAAATAACAACTTACAGATTTGCGCTTCTCTAGACAGACTTGACGAGCCTCGGTCTCAGTGCAACTATAAAAAATATAATTAAAAAAACATCAGAATTGAACTCCTAATTCATACTTCTAGGAATTCTAAAGAAAGACTCGATGTAAGACATGACTTAATCTAAATTCAAGAACTCAGGATCGACCCGACGTCACATTTTACGAGAATTCTATCAAAAATTCGGTAAAGTCTCCTCTGTAAAATGGATATCTCTCTACTGAAAGTAGAGTCGATCCTGTAAGCAAACACACTTCAAAAACCACAAATGCACAACACCTTGGGTTGGGATCCTAATCTACACAATTTCCCAACCAAATATCACAATTCACAATAAAAATCAATATTTAATATTAATATAATAAAAATCATTAAAAACTATAAGCATCAATAATAAACCACAATACAATTTATTTAAATAACAAAAACATTAAAGCTAATTATTTTCAAATTAGTTAATAAAATCTCAAATAAATTATATAATATTAACAAAAATCCATTTTTTTCAATTATTCGAAATTAAGTAGTAAAATTCAAAATTAATTATTTAAATAGTTTAAATATATAATAAAAACAGTTAAAAATTCATTTAATCACAAAAATAGCAAATAAATTTATTATTTGAATATATTTTCAAAATTATTATTAATTAGTTAAAAATAGTAAATAATTTGTAAAAATTATTTTAATACTATTTATTATTCCAAAATTATTCAAAACATACTAATTAATTATAATTTCAATTAAAACACCAAATTCACTAATTTATATTATTTTTTCCAAAAATTAATTTTTCACATAAACTTTTGAAAATTCGTAGTAAATAATCGGGACACAATAAACTTCCTTCAAAAACTATATTTTAAATAATCCAAATAATTTATTAAAAATAAAAAAAAATTCGGCAAGGGTCACCGGAACAGTGACTCATAGGAAAAATCAAACCTCAAAAATCAAATTAATTCCAAAAAATTCAACAAAAATATATTTGCATAGATTAAGCTACACACAATAACTTTTCTAAAGACACTTAGCTTAAATCATAGAAAATAAAGCTAAAAAAAATAAAAACTAAAAGTTGACCTGAATAATAATTCAAGAAAACTTACAAATGGAACGATTTTAGCTTGAATCGTGTTTAGAATTGGCTTGCCCCAGAGTATGAGGATTCAAACAAGCCCGGGAACGCAAGTTGGAACCACTGGAATCACCATCAATGACGAGTTGACCACCACCACTGCTGCTTTTATTTCTGCTGGTTTCCGGCAAGGGACAGGTGTGCTGAAGGTGGCGGGCAGGATGGGAGGTGATGGTGGTGGCAGCTGATGGATGTCGGCGACGCTGGGGTGGTGGCGCGTAGTGATGGGAAGAGAAGAAGAAAAACATGCAAAGAAAAAGGAAAGAAAAAGAAAGAGAAGAAAGGAAAAGAATATCGAAAAAAATATTGTCCTGACCCTATATTTTATTTATATATATATATATACAACAACACTAACACATGCATATAATAGTAATAACAATAATAGTAACGACGATAATAATAATGATAATAACAATAATAATAATAATAATAATAACTTTCAAATAATTTCCTCTACACAATTAAATATTTAAAATAAAATAAATAAATAATATTCACAAATAATTATAATATATAAAAATTTAAAATATTATTAATATTACATATCTTAAAATAATTTTTAATAATTTAAAATAAAGGATCATCACATTGAGTTAGGTTAGGGTTTTAAGCACTTGTAAGCTAAGAGTATTATTCTTAAAATTTGGGTTTGAGTGTGAGCCTCGTGAAAAATACTTGGGTGGCTTAGTTTAAACTTGTATGAGTTTAATCTATACCTTAAAGTATATTGTTAGTGGATTGAAATTCTCAACAATTGGTTGCGAAGAGAACGTAGGCTTTGAGGACCGAAACTCTATAAATTTCTTGTGTTTTATTGCTCATCTTCCTCATTCTATTGTGCTCTAATTCTATTTTTAGCTTACTCTTCGTTAAAAATAAAAAATTGTCCCTCTAACTTAAAAGGTCAATTCCCCTCCTCCCTCTTGGCACTTGTGAATTACAAATTATTTGAACTCATAATTTAATAAAAATGTTAAAGTACAATTTATTTTCTATACTTGGAAAATTGTATAGGTACTTTTAAAAAAAATTGTATAGATTGATATCCCATTTAAAAATATTTAAATAAAACATTTTTATATGAGATGAGATGATTTTTTAAAAAAGGTTTTAATTATAAAAAAAAATAGAATTTAATGAATTTATACAATTTTTAAAAAATATTTGCATAATAAATTATATATAATTTTTTAAAATATCATATTAGCATTAGTACGAGTATCTAGAAGAAATTGCACTTTAACACTTTTATAAGATAGTTAAAATTTTTTTTAAAAAAAATTGTATTTAAATGTTTATAAATTTTCTTTAAAGGCAAATTTGCTCCTCAATATAAACGTTAGGGGTAAAATGCATCTTTATCTAATATTTCTTTTATACATATTAGACACAGTTGACTTCACTAACTATAATATCCCGAGTTTTTAAATATTTTTATACTGCATCGGAATGTGCAGTGTTAATAATTTTGTATATATTTATGATATTTTTATGAGTTTGTTATCTAATTAAAGTTAATTTTAATTATTTTATATTATTTTAAGTATTTTACGTAAAATTTTTCTGGGAATTGTATTTTCGAAAAAATTGACATGTGAATAATTTAATATTAATTATTTTAAATAGATTTAGGAATTTGCATGAGTCCATGCACTATTTTAATGGTCGTATTAAAATACATACATATACATGCATATATATTCATATATTTAATAATTTTAGGGTTTATTAATTATTTTTAATTATATATATATATATATATATAGTTTTCATTTTAATTACCATGTGTATATGTATATATATTGTTTATTTTAAACATGTGGTGTGTAATTTTTCTAAGTATAATATTAATATATTTTAATAATAATTTATTAAAGTTATTAATATATATATATATATATATACTTTCCTTAATTTACAAAATTTGCCCTTAACCTTCATCACCATTGCCCGATCGTCCCACACCCTCACCATCCCATTGCAACTCTGACCGACTATCGTCGGTGTGCCTCTCGGACATCCACCCTCTTCCTCCAGCAGCTCCGCCACTCTCTTCCACCCTCTCCGGTGCCGGTGAAGCCGAGAAACTTGATTTGGCCGAGAGTTGCTTCTTGCACCATACCTCATGTTTCTAACCACCAAAATCTATCATTCCAGTGCCGTTGAACTCCCCAGAAACCATAGAAGATGATTCTAAGCTTCCTTTAAGCTTAAAACTCAATTTGGTAAGGTTTTTGTCTAGTTTTCAATTTCATCCATTTAGGGTTTCTGAATTTTTTTAGCTCCAATTTGATTGATTCATGAAAATTTCCTTCACAAAATTTGATCCTTGTAACTTAATCTACATGTGGTAATTTTTGTAGAATTTTTGGGAATTATTTTGATTTTTGGGTATTTTTGATTATTTTATTAATATTTTCTAATTTTTGAAAATTAATTAATTAAATTATGAAATTGCGTTTTATGGTAATTATAGGTGTTAAAATTAATTATAGAAATTTATTTGTAATTTTTGTGAATTTTTATATATTTATTTGGAATTTATTAAATTTATGTAATTTTGAAAAATAGGGTTAATTGTGTGTTTAATTGAAATAAATTGGTTAATTAAGTATATTTATTGATATTATTGAAATATATGTTGATAAAATTAATTTTGAGTAATTATAATATTTTTGGTGATTTTTTTATTAATTTTAGTAATTTATATATATAGGGGTATTTTGGTAATTTTACACTAAATTGGCTAAAAATGTAATTAAATTGGTTTTACTAGTTATTTAAGGTATAAAAATGATTTCTACAAATTATTTAGTATTTTTAACTAATTAAAACTATTTTTCATAAATTATTTTCAAATTATATATATAATATACGATTTTTCTAATAAAATGAGTTTTTATCGGTTTTTAACATGTTTTAGGGTTAATTAAGTAAATTGGATTGATAAAATGTATTTCTATTATATAAGGGTATTTTTGGTATTTTATGAATATTCTAAGAATTGTGAACCTCGATCGGTGAATTATAGTTTGGAGTCCGACCGAGGGATTTTGGTTGTAAATTCTTAAAGTGTGTTTCTTTGCAAGATTGGCTCTACTCTTTGAGTAGAGAGATGTTCGTTTTACAGGGGAGCTTCTGTCGAATTTTCGATAGAATTCTCGTGAAACGTGATGTCCGGTCGAATTCTGATTCTAATGTTGTTTCTAGTATTCTAGATCAAGTTTCTAGCGTTTTTTGTTAGATTTATTTTAATTTTTATTGTCGTTTATTTGTCTAGTTGCGTTAAGACCGAGGCCTAGTGGACTAGGCCCGTCAGACCCATCTCGAGGAGCGCAATAACAATGAGTTGTTATTTTATATATATATGTTATAAGATGCATGATTTTAGAAATGTATGATTTATTTTAATAAATATGCATAAATGATTTAAGTATTACTTAAGTTTACTTTTGGTATATTTTCAAACTATATGCATGTTTTATTAATAAATAATTCTTAAAATGTTTTTAGGTTTATTTCTAGTTTATTTTGTAATTAAATTAAATTTATTTGAAGTATATATACTCGAAATATACCTGGTTTACTTTTGGTATATTTCTAGTATATATATGGTTTATGTTGCTGTTTATTTCAAATTCACGCATCATTTATTTTTATGAATGTATGTTTTATATTTAAAATGAAGGATTTCAATAGAATGTGCTACCTAGTGGGCAGCACTATGACCGAGTACGTACCGGTACGCTGATAGCATTTAGGCTATATTACTAACCATTTGTGGATATTGATTGGATTTGATTATTTGATGTGAAATGTGATTTGGGAGTGTGATTGCTGGAGCTCGGTTGACTAAGTGTCTCGGGGCTAATCACACTGACAGTTAGACTGCTAGAGCTCGGTTGACTTAGTGTCTCGGGACCAGTCTACTGTCCAAATGGAACAAGTGAACATATTTGGAATAAGTGAGCCTGTATGGCTAGAGTGTTGTCTAACACTGTTTGAGGTTGCAATTTTCTAGGGTTCTATTTGATCCTTCATAAACAGTGATTTTCAGTAATATATATAAAATGATTTTGTTGCATCTGTGTGTAATTTCCTGTATATATATTTATTATATATATACTATTGACTGTGTGCATTGCCATTTAGTTATGCATGTATATATATTATAGCAATTCACTCAGTGAGGTCTGACTCCCCTCCGTTGACTATTTTTCAGGAGAGTCATCATCTTCAGACCTCAGTAGCAGACCTATATGCCGGATTTCTTCCACCCTGGCTTCATTATGTAAACTGCTTACTTGAGTTTTATTTTATAATCTAGACACTGTAGTAGTTGTAAAATTGTTAAAGGGGTTTTGTACTATATTGTGTAAGTTGTATATTTTAAGGATTTGAACTGGATTGTATTAAAAGTTTATATATATATATGGATGAGATGTTGATTTAAATTCCGTGGTGGATTATTATTTAATATTTATGATTTTATTTCCGCTGCATAATATTATTTATGTTATTATTATTATTGCATATTTTATTTTATTTTAAGGCTTGCTACGAGTTCCGGATTCGAAAGAATTCCCATTCCCTAGCGCCGGTCATGACCCCTATTTTGGGTCATGACAAAGTTGGTATCAAAGCGTGATTTTCTGTGTCAGGGCTTAATTATGTGAGTTGTGGCCCTAGTTTTCAGTGTTGTATTTTCTGTCAAACTACTGCAGTGAATTAGGTTCGAGTATGTCTTGATAAGTAATCCTTGCTTTAGTTTTCTGTGTTATTCCCTCGTTGTTTATTTTGTCTGAATTGTTCTGTTTTTCTTTTCAGAATGAGGAGGCGAGCTCGTGTCGCTCTACCGATCGTCGAGGCTGAGGATGATGAGTCTTTTCAGGATGAGGTTTTACCTCCTGAGCTGCCAGTTAGACACCGAGGTCATGGCAGAGGTAGATCTCGAGGAGCAGCAGGTCGTCATAGGCAGAGAGAGATACAGGACGAGGAGCCTGTCGAGCCTGAGTATGAGGATATTCCTATACCTCTGGTTGTTCAGCTTGCCTATCAGCAGGGTATGTCTAACCCTGAGGCAGCTCTGTTCTATGCCAGAGTTGGCAGGATTGCTTTCGATGGGACGTCTGATCCATTGGATTTCTTGTATGCGATCGAGACTAGGACTCAGACTGCTCACACCAAGTACCAGCGGATTATGATCGTTGAGCTTTCGATTGAGGGACTAGCCCTAGACTGGTTTATTCAGATGATCCAGCCCTACATGATGACGATGACTTGGGCTCAATTTTGAGAGCGATTTATGAGGAGATTCTGTCCAGAGCCTCTATGTATGAGTTATCATCTCAGATTGACCAACATTTCTCATAATGATCGATCTGTTGAGGAGTGCACCTGAGAGTTTCTTGGGCTGGGTAGATATGTAGAGGATCTGATGCGAGACCAGTATTTTGCAATCATTACTTATGTTACTAGATTGGGTTCAGCATTTACTGGTATGCCTACAGCGGGCCTTACTCTGGAGTCTATTACAGAGTTGGCCAAGGAGATTGAGCTAAAGCTAGTTAGGCAGGGAGCGATGCTTGATTATTACCAGCTGGGTGTTCAGTCGAGTGGATTGCAGGCTACTCCGTATTATAGTTTTCATGTTGGTTTGAGTAGTCAGCAGAGAGGTCCGACTCAGCAGAGTCAGAGGCAGTAGCAGCGAGTGCATCAGAGCAGTAGACATGATCGAGGAGGTCAACGTAGGCCATTCAGATTTAGGTCAGGTGCTTCAAGTAGCAGCAGTGGTCATAATTTTAGGTCAGCTGCCAGTGTTTGCCAGACTTGCGATAAAGTCTATTAGGGACCGTGTTACCTGACACCGTTGACATGCTTCAGATGCGGGCAGATAGGACATTATGCCAGATCATGTCCTTACTACAGGCATCAGCAGCCACAGATTCTGTGATTTCCACAGCAGTCGATTGCTAGTGTTGCACCCGTTTCATTTTAGTTGCCTCCAGCCCAGCATCAGAGTTCCACTCAGCTTGTTCCGCAGCAGGGTCATGGTAGAGGAGCCAGAGGAGGTGCCAAAGGTGTTGGCCAGGCTTCCACCAGTCAGCAGGGAGGTCGAGGACAGGCCAGAGTTTTTCATCTCACTCAACAGGATGCTCAGGCATCCAATACAGTCGTGGCAGGTATTGTTTCTATCTGTTACCTGGATGCATGGGTTTTGTTTGATCCGGGTGCCACGCATTCGTTCGTTTCTCATGTTTTTACTTCTAAATCTTATTGGCAAGCTTCGAGGATGGCTTTTCCTTTGTCTGTTGCCACTCCTCTGAGCGATTCTTTAGACATCGATATTGTTCTTTCTGATTGTCCAGTTCTCATGGAAGGTAGAGAATTATCTACTGATTTGATTCTGTTGGATGTGATGGAGTTTGATGTTATTCTAGATATGGATTGGTTATCTTAGCACTATACCGTGGTGGAATCAGAATAAAAAGGTGACTTTCAGAATTCCTGATGATGAAGAAGAATTTAAGTTTGTGGGTGATAGGAGTTCAGCACCTCAGAATCTTATTTCTGCTATTACGGCAAGGAAGTTACTGATGAAAGGTTGTCAGGGATATTTGGCATTAGTCAGGGATACTTCATTGGAGAAGTTGTCACTTATAGATGTTCCTATTACCTGTGAGTTTCTTGATGCTTTTCCTGAGGAATTGCCAGGTTTACCACCTCACAGAGAGATTGAGTTCTGTATAGATGTGGTTCCAGGTACTACTCCTATATCTATGCCACCCTATAGAATGGCTCCTGCAGAGTTGAAAGAGTTGAAGGAGCAGTTGCAAGAGTTATTGGATAAGGGTTTCATCAGACCCAGTGTTTGTCCTTGGGGTGCACCAGTCCTATTTATGAAGAAGAAGGATGGTACCCTGAGACTGTGCATTGACTATAGAGAGCTGAATAAGGTGACAATGAAGAATAAGTATCCTCTATCGAGGATAGATGACTTGTTTGATCAGTTATAGGGTGCACAGTTCTTTTCCAAAATTGATTTAAGGTTGGGTTATCATCAGCTGTGGATTAATGAAGTCGATGTTCCTAAAACGACATTTCGCACTCGATATGGCCACTATGAGTTTCTGGTGATGTCTTTTGGTTTGACTAATGCACCAACAACTTTTATGGACCTGATGAATAGGGTATTCAGATCGTATGTGGATCAATTTGTAGTAGTCTTCATCGATGATATACCGGTTTACTCAAGGAGTATGGAGGAGCATGTATATCATTTGAGGATTGTATTACAGACACTGAGAGATCATCAGCTTTATGCTAAATTCTCGAAGTGTGATTTTTAGATGGAGAGTGTTTCTTTTCTTAGACATGTGGTGTCTAAAGACGGTATCCAGGTTGAACCACAAAAGATTAAAGCAGTGTCTGAGTGGCCTAGACCGACTTTTGTTATAGAGATTCAGAGTTTTCTAGGTTTAGTCAGGTATTATAGGCGGTTTGTACAGGATTTTTCCAGAATCTCAGCCCTTATGACTCGCTTAACTCAGAAGAATGTTAGATTTGAATGGTCAGAAGCTTGTGAGAATAGTTTTCAATTACTGAAGGAGAAGTTGACCATAACCCCAGTGCTAGCTTTACCTAATAGTGTGGATAAGTTAACAATTTATTATGATGCCTTTAGAGTTGGCCTTGGTTGTGTGTTGATGCAGAATGGTAGGGTGATAGCCTATGCTTCGAGGCAGTTAAAGAAGCATGAGCATAACTATCCTACACATGACCTTGAAATGGCTGCAGTGATCTTTGCTCTAAAGATTTGGAGACATTATCTGTACGGGGTGACTTGTGAGAGTTTTACTGATCACAAGAACCTTAAGTACATTTTCTAGCAGAGAGATCTGAATTTGAGGTAGAGGAGATGGTTGAAATTATTGAAGGATTATGACTATGAGATATTATATCATCCGGGAAAGGCTAATGTGGTAGCAGATGCCTTGAGTAGAAAGTCCTCAGGTAGTCTTGCTCACATCGGTGTTGAGAGGAGACCGTTGATCCAGGAGTTGCATCTATTAGTGGATCAAGGTCTGATAATGAAGATTAGCAGGTCAGGTGGACTGCTAGCTCAATTTAAGGTGCGATCTGTACTGAGGGATAGGATTAAAGCAGCTCAAAGCCGAGATTCTATTCTAGAAGAGCTTGCAGAGAATGTTCGAGTAGGGAAGTTCACTGATTTCACACTTGATGATGATGGTGTGTTGTGGATCAGTGGTAGATTATGTGTTCCTGATGTGGATGATTTGAGAGAAGAGATCTTAGAGAAAGCACATTCTACAGCCTATAGCATACATCCGATTGTCACTAAGATGTACCACAATATCAAAGACTTGTATTGGTAGGACGAACTGAAGAAGGATGTCGCTGATTATATTACTAAATGCCTGATGTGTCAGCAAGTAAAAGCTGAACATCAGAAGCCTTCTGGGAAGCTTTAGCCTCTTCCTATTCCCGAGTGGAAGTGGGAAAGGATAGCTATGGATTTTATGGTTAGTTTACCTCGTTCTAAGGATGGATACGATTCCATCTGGGTAATTGTAGATAGGTTGACCAAGTCTGCACATTTCTTGCCTGTGAAAGCCACCTATTTTGTAGCTAGATTAGCAAAGCTATATGTAAAGCATATTGTGTGCCTTCATGGAGTACCTGTGTCCATTGTGTCAGACAGAGGTTCAGTTTTTACCTCTTATTTTTGGCAGAAGTTGCAAGAAGCGAAAGGCACTAGGTTGGATTTCAGTACTGCTTTTCATCCTCAGACAGATGGCCAGTCTGAGAGGATGATCCAGACATTGGAAGATATATTGAGGATGTGTGTCCTGGATTTGGGAGGTAGCTAGGATGATCATCTGCCCTTTGTAGAGTTTGCATATAATAACAGCTACCATAGCAGTATTGGTATGGCACTATATGAGGCATTGTATAGAAGGAAATGCATATCCCCTTTGAGTTGGGATGAGATAGGTGAGAGAGCTTTGACTGGACCTGAGATGGTTCAAGATGCTGCAGAGAAAGTCGACATGATTAAGCATAGATTAGAGACTGCAGTTAGCAGGCAGAAGAGCTATGCTGATCCTAGGCGCAGAGATGTAAAGTTTCAGGTTGGAGACTTTGTTTTTCTGAAGGTGTCTCCGATGAAGGGTATGATGAGATTTGGCAGGAAAGGTAAGTTAGCACCGAGATATATCAGACCGTTTGAGATTCTGAAGAGAGTTGGCACTGTTGCATATCGGTTGGCTTTGCCTCCGAGTATGTCACAAGTGCATCCGGTGTTTCATATCTCGATGCTGAGAAAGTATATCTCAGACCCTTCACATGTGTTGCAGCCTGACAGCGTAGAAGTGAACAAAGATCTGACATTTATAGAAGAACCTGTGGCGGTCATTGATTATCAAGTTCGACAGTTGCGGTCGAAACAGATTCCGATGGTCAAGGTTCTGTGGCATAGCAGCAGAGTTGAGGAGCATACGTGGGAGACTGAAGCTGAGATGCGAGCTTCTTGCCCGTATCTCTTTCCTTATTGATTTGTAATTATTCTTTCTGGAATTCGGGGACGAATTCTTGTAAGGGGGGAAGATTGTAATATCCCAAGTTTTTAAATATTTTTATACTACATCGGAATGTGCAGTGTTAATAATTTGTATATATTTATGATATTTTTATGAGTTTGTTATCTGTTTAAAGTTAATTTTAATTATTTTATATTATTTTAAGTATTTTATGTAAAATTTTTCTGGGAATTGTATTTTCGAGGAAATTGACACGTGAATAATTTAATATTAATTATTTTAAATAGATTTACGAATTTACATGAGTTCATGCACTATTTTAATGGTCTTATTAAAATACATACATATACATGCATATATATTCATATATTTAATAATTTTAGGGTTTATTAATTATTTTTATTAATACCCAACTAAACCCAGAAAACTCTGAATCTCCGTAACAGAAGTCGGTCTAGGCCACTCAGACACTACTTCAATCTTCTGTGGATCAACCTGGATACCTTCTTTAGACACCACGTGTCCAAGAAAAGAAACACTCTCCATCCAGAAATCACACTTTGAGAATTTAGCATAAAGCTGATGATCTCTCAGTGTCTGCAGTACAATCCTCAAGTGATATACATGCTCCTCCATACTCCTTGAATATACCAGTATATCATCGATGAAGACTACCACAAACTGATCCACATATGGTCTGAATACCCTGTTCATCAGGTCCATAAAAGCTGCTGGTGCATTAGTTAAACCAAAAGACATCACCAGAAACTCATAATGGCCATACCGAGTACGGAATGCCGTCTTAGGAACATCGGCTTCACTAATCCGCAACTGATGATAACCCGACCTCATATCAATCTTGGAAAAGAACTGTGCACCCTGTAGCTGGTCAAATAAGTCATCTATCCTCGAAAGAGGATACTTGTTCTTCACTGTTACCTTATTCATCTCTCTGTAGTCAATGCACAGTCTCAGGGTACCATCTTTCTTCTTCACAAACAGGACTAGTGCACCCCAAGGAGAAACACTGGGTCTGATAAAACCCTTATCCAATAACTCTTGTAACTGCTCCTTCAACTCTTTCAACTCTGCAAGAGCCATTCTATAGGGTGGCATAGATATAGGAGTAGTACCTGGTACCACATCTATACAAAATTCAATCTCTCTATGAGGTGGTAAACCTGGCAACTCCTCAGAAAAAACATCAGGAAACTCACAAGCAACAGGAACATCTGTGAGTGACAACTTCTCCACTGAAGTATCCCTGACCAATGCCAAATATCCCTGATAACCTTTCCTCAAAAACTTCCTAGCCGTAATAGCAGAAATAAGATTCTGAGGTGCTGAACTCCTATCATCCATAAACTTAAAATCTTCTTCACCAGGAATTCTGAAAGTCACCTCTTTATTCCTGCAATCTACCATGGCATCGTACTGAGATAACCAATCCATTTCCAGAATAACATCAAACTCCATCACCTCCAACAGATTCAAATTAGCGGGTAATTCTCTATCTCCCACAAGAATTGGACAACCAGAAAGAACAATATCAGTGTCCAAGGAATCGCTCAGAGGAGTGGCAACAGACAAAGGAAAAGCTATCCTCGAAGCTTGCCAACAAGATTTAGAAGCAAAAACGGGAGAAACAAACGAACGCGTGGCACCTGGATCAAACAAAACCCATGCATCCAGGTAACAGACAGAAACAATACCTGCCACGACTGCATTGGATGCTTGAGCATCCTGCTGAGTAAGGTGGAAGACTCTGGCCTATCCTCGACCTCCTTGTTGACTGGTAGAAGCCTGGCCAACACCTCTGGCACCTCCTCTAGTACCTCTACCACGACTCTGCTGTGGAATAAGCTGAGTGGAACTCTGATGCTGGGTTGGAGGTAATTGAAATGGCACTGGTGCAGCACTAGCAATCGACTGCTGTGGGAATCGCAGAATCTGCGGCTGCTGATACCCGGAGTAAGGACACGATCTGGCAAAATGTCCTGTCTGCCCGTATCTGAAGCATGTCAGCGATGTCAGATAACACGAGCCCTGATGGACTCTACCACAGGTCTGGCAAACACTGGCAGCTGATCTAGAACTACGACCACTGCTACTGCTCGAAGCACCTGACCCAAATCTGAATGGTCTACGCTGACCTCCACGACCACGTCTACTGCTCCGATGCACTCGCTACTGCTGCCTCTGACTCTGTTGAGTCTGACCTCTCTGTTGACTACTCGATCCAATATGAAAACTCAAATATGGTGTAGTCTGCAATCCACTCGGCTGAACTCCCAGCTGGTAATAATCAGGTATCGTTCCCTGCCTAACTAGCCTCAGCTCAATCTCCTTGGCCAACTCAATCACAGATTCCAGAGTAAGGCCTGCTGTAGGCATACCAGCAAATGCTGAACCCAATCCGGTAACATAGGTAGTGACAGTGAAATATTGGTCTCGTATCAGATCCTCTGCATATCTACCCAGCCGAAGAAACTCTTGGGTGTACTCCTCTACTGATTGATCTCCACGAAAAATGTTGGTCAGTCGGAGACGATAGCTTATACGGAGAGGCTCTGGACAGAATCTCCTCATAAACCGCTCTTGAAACTAAGCCCAGTTCGTCGTCATCATATAAGGTTAGATCATCTGAATAAACCAATCTAGGACTGGTCCCTTGACAAATAACTCGACGATCATAATCTGCTGGTACTCGGTATGAGCAGTCCGAGTCCGAGTCTCGATCGTGTGCAGAAAGTCTAACGGATCAGAAGTCCCATCGAAAGCAATCCTGCCAACTCGGGCATAGAACAAAGCTACTTTAGGGTTAGACATACCCTGCTGGTAGGCAGGCTGAACAGGTGGAATAACTGGAGGCACAAGAACATCAAATTCAGGTTCTACAGGCTCCTCGTCCTGTAACTCTCTCTGCCTACAACGACCTGTCGCTCCTCGAGGTCTACCTCTGCCATGACCTCTACGTCTAACTGGCTGCTTAGGAGGTAAAATCTCATCTTGAAAAGACTCATCATCCTCGGCCTCAATGACCGGTGGAGCGACACGCGCTCACCTCCTCATTCTGAAAAGATAAACGAAAGATTTAGACAAAACAGACAATGAAAGAATAACACATAAAACTAAAACAAGGAATACTTATCAAGACATTCTCGAACCTAATTCACTGCAGTAGTTACCAAAAGAAAACACAACTTGAAAACTAGGGCCACGACTCACACAACTAAGCCCTGACATAGAACTCCGCTCTAATACCAACTTTGTCACGACCCAAAACAGGGGCCATGACCGGCACTAAGGAACGGGAATTCTTTCGAATCCGGAACCCGTAGCAAGCCTTAAAATAAAATAAAACATGCAATAATAATAACAATAACTCTTAATGCAGTGAAAATAAAATCATAAATATAAAAATAATATTCCACCACGGGATTTAAATTAAATCCATATCTCATATATATAAATAAATCCGTTAATACAAGTCCAATTCAAATATTTAAAGTACATATTTCATGACTTTATACAACTACTGCAGTGTCTAGATTATAAAAATAAAACTCAAGTGAGCAGTTTATATAAAGAAGCTGGGGCGGAAGAAATCTAGCGTACATGCCTACTATTGAGGTCTGATGAAGATGACTCTCCTGAAAAATAGTCAACGGAGGGGAGTCAGACTTCACTGAGTGAATTACTATAATATATATACATGCATACTAAATGTCAATGCACATAATCAAAAGTATATTTATAATATGTATATATACACAAGCAAATACACACAGATGCAATAAAATCATTTTATATATTTTTATTGAAAATCACAGTTCATGAAGGATCAAATAGAATCCTAGAATATCGCAACCTCAAAGCAGTATTAGACAACACTCTAGCCATACAGGCTCACTTATTCCAAATATAATCACTTGTTCCATTTGGACAGTAGACTGGCCCCAAGACACTAAGTCAACTGAGCTCCAGCAGTCTGACTGTCAGTGTGATTGGCCCCGAGACACTAGGTCAATTGAGCTCCAGCAATCACACTCCCAAATCATATCACACATCAAATAATCATATCCAATCAATATCCTCAAACAAGTTAGTAATATAGCCTAAATGCTATAAGCGTACCGGTACGTACTCGATCCTAGTGCTGCCCACTAGGTAGCACGTTCTATTGATATCCTTCATTAAAATATAAAGCATACATTCATAAAAGTAAATGATGCATGAATTTAAATGTAATAGCAACAATAACCTTATATATACTAGAAATATACCAAAAATAAACCAGGTATATTTCAGGTATATACACGTCAAATAAATTCATTTTAAGAATAAACTAGAAATAAACCATGAATATACCTAAAAACATTTTAAGAATAATTTATTAATTAAACATGCATATAGTTTAAAATATACCAAAATGAACCTAAGTAATTATTAAACCATGAATGCATATTTTATCAAAATAAAACATATATTTCTAAAATCATGCACCCTAGAGCACATATATATAATATAGTAACTCACACTTAGTGTGCTCCTCGAGATAGGTCCGACGGGCCTGGTCCACTAGGCCTCGATCTCGATGCAACTAAACAAATAATAAATAACAGACATCAGAATAAACCTAATAGAAAATCCTAGAAACTCGATCTAGAATATTGGACATAGAATCAGAATTAAGGTTTGACCGGACATCATGTTTTATGAGAATTCTATCGAAAATTCGGCAAAACCTCCCCTGTAAAATTGACATCTCTCTACTCAAAGAGTAGAGCCGACCTTGCAAAGAAACACACTTCGAAAAACAGACACAGAAACACATCCATAACCCCTCGATCGGACTCCAAACTATAGTCTATCGACCGAGGTCCACAATTCACAGAATATTTATAGAAATACCAAAAATACCCTTATACCATAGAAATACATTTTATCAGTAGAAATTACGTAATTAACCCTAAAACACATTAAAAACTAATAAAAACTCATTTATTTAGAAAAATCGTATATTATTTATATAATTGAAAATAATTTACGAAAAATAGTTTTAATTAGCTAAAAATACTAAATAATTTGTAGAAATCATTTTTATACCTTAAATAACTATTAAAACTAATTTAATTACATTTTTAGTCAATTTAGGGTAAAATTACCAAAATACCCCTATATATATATAAATATACTAAAATTACTCCAAAAATTCACCAAAAATAGTATAATTATCCAAAATTAATTTTCTCAACATATTTATCAATAATATCAATAAATAAACTCAATTAACTAATTAATTTCAATTAAAAACACATTTAACCTAATTTTCCAAAATTACATAAACCTAAATAAATTCAAAATAAATACATAAAAATTCCAAATAAATTCCTATAATTCATTTCAACACCTATAATTATCATAAAACACAATTTCATAATTTATTTAATTAATTTTCGAAAATTAGAAAATAATAATAAAATATTCAAAAATACCCAAAAATCAAAATAATCTCCAAAAATTCATAAATGTAGATTAAGCTAAGGGGAACAATATTTGTGAAGGAATTTTTCATGAATCAATCAATTCAAAGTTCAAAAAAATCAAGAACCCTAAAATGGCCGAATTACCAAAATCGAAACCTAAGCAAATCAAGACCATTTTAAGTGAAACAAAGCTTGGAATCACACTCACCGGAGCTCAAGGAGAAGAAAGAGACTGGTGGTGTTGAAAATGGTGCCCAAAAACGGCTTGATCGACGTAGCTCCAAATTTCGGCTTCTTGGGTTGTTGCAGCGTTCATCGACGCCAGAGAGGGTGGAAGGAGGGGCTGAGCAACTGGAGGAAGGCGGTAGACGTCCGGCAAGCACTCTGAACGGCGGTGAACGGAGTCGCACAGTGAGGAAGGAGGAGAAGGGCGTTGGGGAAGAGGAAGGACAAGGGAGGGGCAATTCGATAATTTTGCAATAAATTTTGATTTTTCAACTATATATATGTATATATGTATATTTATATATATCACACTATATATTATAATAATATAAATTCCCACACATTAAATATACACCACACACATATAATTTGATATTTTAAAATTTAATACACTTAAAAATAATTAAATAATATTAAAACTAATTAATAAATAATAAAATATTATAGTAATTAATTAAACCCTAATTAAATAAATAAGTACACATATATACGTTATTTAGTATTTTAAAAATATATATGAGTTCATGCAAGTTTGGAAATCTATTTAAAATAATTAATAGTAAATTATTTACGTGAAAATTTCCCCGAAAATAGTATTCTCGGAAAAATTTTACGTAAAGCACTTAAAATAATATACAATAATTAAAATAAGTTTTAAATACATATCAACTCGTAAAAATATCATAAATATATATATAAAAATTATTAACACTACATATCCCGATGTAGTATAAAAATATTTAAAAACACGGGATATTACAAATCTAGACACTGCAGCAGTTATAAAATTGTTAAAGGGGCTTTGTACTATATTGTGTGAGTTGTATATTTTAAGGATTTGAACTAGATTGTATTAAAAGTTTATATATATATATGGATGAGATGTTGATTTAAATTCCATGGTGGATTATTATTTAATATTTATGATTTTATTTTCGCTGCATAATATTATTTATGTTATTATTATTATTGCATGTTTTATTTTATTTTAAGGTTTGCTACGGGTTCCGGATTCGAAAGAATTCTTGTTCCCTAACGCCGGTCATGGGTCGTGACACTAACACAAAAAATTAACATCGTTTATACGAGAGACTTAAATGTGCAACTTTCAAAACAATAACGGTATATTTGCACCTTGAGAAATATAAAAGACTTATGTAAGATTAGGATAAAATATTAAATGTGTATTTGCACCTTTTTCCTTTATCCTTTATTTTCCACCAATTAAATTAATAAATATATGCTGAAAATTGAGTAAATAAATAGTTTGTTTTTTACATTAAATATAAATTACCGTAAGAATAAAGCACTTGCATTTTTTTTTTGAACTACTTGGGGAGGGGGAGGGGGAGGGGGGATTCGAACAATTGTTATATCATTGACTCCTGTTCATATTGCAATATGGACAATGAGTTATTACACATGCAAGATAAAAAAAATGGATTTTTTTTTTCACATCACACGTGTTTTTTTTTTTTTTGCACAAGCTCATTATTTTTCATTGCATGTTCGTTGAGAATCAAATAAATCTACATGTAAAAATTAATGAGCAGGTTGCAGGTTCATTAACCTTTACCTGTAGGTTCAATGAATATGCAGGTAAAGATTAATGAAGCTGTAGTAAGTCTATTAACTTTCACATGTATATTCATTGACCTCCATCTACAGATGCATTAATCTTTACCTGCAGGTTCACTATATGGTTGAATTTTTTTCTCATATATTTAAAATATTTTAGAACTTCTCACCAGGAAGAAATGAGATAAAAGGAACTTCTCCCAATTTTGAAATATCAAATCTAAGAAATGGAACTATATAACATGCACATAACCTCAAATCTTGGTCTTGAATTTAAGAAACAAACCCAAAAAAAAAGTTAAAAAAAAAACAGCAGAGGGAGAGCTAAACAATCTTCTTATTCTTCTCCACAAAATGAATTTAAAATTACTTAAAATTTATAAAAGAAATATGAGGATAAAACCGGAGTTCTAAGCCCTAAAAGTACTGAAACACGCAAAACAAAAGAAGATTGTTGCTAGTATTGGAAAATCATGATACAGAGACAGACTTCTTTAGAGTCACGAGGTACCAAAAAGCTTGAAATACTTGCTTTCCATTTTTTATTTCTATTAAAAAAAATATTGCAAAAGTTTCCCTCTAAAAAGTTCAACAAAAAAAAAATCATGATTTTGATCTTGAAACTATGAATTAAAAAAAAAAAAAAAAGAAAAGCTATCCAAATCTGATCCTGCATCTCCATTATCATGTCATCTCTTCTCTTCAATTGCTACCTCAGCTTCTGTATCACTTCTCACTTGCTGAATATGTCAAAGCCAGATTCTGAGCCATATAGTGAGTGAGGAAACAAAAAGAAGGGAGGATGATCTGGAATTGAAAAGAAGAAGGATGCTGCACAGGAAAATTAAGTAAAAAAAAATTGCGTTAAAAAAATTAGGTAACTTTCAAAAAAAAAAAAACTTATTTTCATACGTGTAATGGATATTTAATCTATATTGCAATATAGATAAGAGTTTATAATATAATTTATGGGATTCAAATCCCTCACCTTTTATATCCAGATGGTAAACAATAAATAAATAAATAAATATATATATATATATATCACCATCAATCCTATGCATATCATTAACTTTCATTATTTTCTATTTTCTTTCAATTTACATTAGTATAAGTACTTATAAAGTCTTTCTGCCATGCAAAAATGCATTCCAACTTAAACTGAAATAAAATTTTAAAGTTTAGAAGTTTCATTCTATGGAGCAATTATCATTTCAGTTAGTTATTTTTATATCTTCTTGAAATATAGAAAATTATTTCATAAAATTTATTGAAATTTGAAAAGAATATTTTGAATTAAATAAGTAATACAACTGTTAATTAAGTAGATATCTTTTATATTTCACACCTCAATTTTAAAATATTATTCTTTTTATCAATAATTGTTAAAGTCAACTAATAAGAGTTGTTTTTATTTAAACAACATTTTAATTTCAAGTCATGATGTATATAATCGTGTTAAATTCATTTTTAAAAATTTTTATTATCTTTATAGTCCTGCAATAATCAAATTCGATTGGTCAAAATTTAATAGAATTTGGGTATCTGTGATTAAAAAAATCCACTCCCCTTATTAAATTCAAATTTTTTTGGACTTGATTTACAACCACTATAACTTTAATCAAGTACAACTATTATCAACTATAATAATAACAACAACTATTATTATTATTATTATTATTATTATTATATATACAAACTAGTAGATGTAGGTAAAAATATCCAGTTGAAGACATTATGCCACTAGGAATTGAACACATAATTTGCAATGAGTTCTTCATCTTGGCCATTTAATCTAAACTTCACAGGCTTTCCTTAATGAATTTTAAAATGTGTACTAAATACAAAATACTTTAAATGAATTACTATGCTTTCAAAACTACCAAATCATGATGATACTTAGAATATGGTTTAAAAATATCAATTGGTATAGAACTATTCTCTTTTAACTTGGGTATTCAGCTCAAATTTTAGTGTATATATATATATATATATAGTCGCGTTAAATTAGTTATTAAGAAATTTTTACTACTTTTATAGTTATACTCATATTAAACCGAATTAATAGAAATTTAATGTACTCGTGGTTTTTTTTTTTTAAAAAAAGAGTTCTAAACTACAAAAAAAATGATGATGCATATTTGTCATGCAACCTTACCCTAAAACAAAGCAAGGTTATGCCTCTTCAATTGTCATTATCCGACTAAGCCCTTACGGTTTACATAATAAATTATAATTTTTTTTTTTTATCAACAATCAATAAAATTATACATGGCATGACAGAATAGAAATTGCTCATCCTAATGGCCAAAAAAAAAAAAAAATGCTCATCCTGTCAAATTTGCGTAGGTAACTGCTTTAAAACGTTAACATGTTAAGGGTTGAATCTTTATTATCTCTCTCCTCCCATTTCCCAGTTAGAAATAAATAAATAAAATAAAGATTTTGTTCATCCTTTGAGTGGATTGTAGCCAAGTTTTAGACTTATGTCTCCCCTGTAATAAGAAAAAAAATGGTTTTCCATGTTCGTGAACAGTTAAACATATCAGGTTTAGTTTTTCTTGCTCATAACAAGGATTCAAAAGCTTCATTATGCATCCATCACGTGAGAATATTCTCTTCTTTTATGGCAACTAGCTGTAATATCAACTGAATTTCCTAAGTTTTCTCACTAATAGAAAATTTAGAAAAATTAAGAGCAATTTTCTAATTCTAACTCTTATTTCCCCTTTATTTAAAAATATATAACTTAATAGTAAATTATATTTATCTCTCAACTTTTGTTATGTTAATATTTAGGAAATTCTATTAGAATTAGACCACTTTTTCATTTAAATATTATATAAAAAAATTAAAATGTCCTTTTAAACAGAAAAAAACTACCATTAACTATAAAACACTAGTGCTTTTCCAAAAAAAAAAGAACTATAAAACACCAGTGATATGATTCATTTTTTTATAAACCATATCATTAGTAAGTAAGGAATGTGCGTATTTAATTAATATTATTAAGTATAAAAGATTAAAATATTATTATTATTTTATAGTTAATTATTTTTTACTATTTAAAAGGGTATTTAATCTTTTAATATAGTACTTAATAGAAAATAGTTTAACTCTAATAAAAATTCTTAAATGTCAACTAAATAAAAATTATAGGAGACAAAAATTTAATTTTAAAATAAAGGAAGATATATATAAATTAAATTAGGTCAAATTTTAAAAAGAAAAATAATATTTGCTCAAAATTTAAATACTGGATGAATTGTATAACAAATCACAATTTTTTCTATTACATTAACATTTTAACCAAAAAATCAAAAGGTGGAGAATATCAAAGTCGAGTCCCTCAACCATGCCATGGACATATTTTTCTAAATTAAATAAATAATAATACATAAATTAATAATCGCAAAATTAAAATTAAAAATATTATATTTCAAAAAAATAATTATTTGATCACTTTCCTACTTGCACTCAATTTACAACTTTAATATGACACTTTTAAAGAATTTTTTTTAATGGAGAGATCATATAAACTATACAATATATAATAACTCTTTTTTTTTTATAGCAGCAAAAATAAGATTCAAACACTATAATTCAAGATACCATTATAGAAAAGTTACCACTTTTAAAGACTTTTAATGAAGCACAAACACCACCTTTAAAGATTTTTAATGAAAAGCACAAACACACATATACGCCTCCACGTATATATGGGAACAAAAGGGCTAGCATTTTCAATGGTTCGTAATCTTTCCTTCTCTCAAGCCACCAAATTTAGCATAGATTACAATGGTACATTTTGTTCATGGATACCCAAAAACACATGGTGAAGAATCAATCAAAATGTTAATTTGTTATGGACTTTTCATGCTTCTAAACCCATCATTTCTGTAATGACCTTGTCAATGCGCATCTATAGATTCCTAGTTCTTCGTACAATAACTCAATATATATTCTACTCAATTTAAAAAGATAAGTTAATTATGGTTGTTTATTGGTTCAAAGTAATAAAAAATTTAGAGTCTAAATTTTTTTAAAATGAACTTTGAATTTAGATTTTATAAATAGAAGAATAAATGTTGTAAGTTTTATATTTTTATGGGGCTTTATCTGAATTAATTAATCAAAATTCTTATAACTGCATAACACTATAAAAATATAAAAAATTAGAGGTTAATTTAGTGCATATTAAATGAAACTTTTTTTATTATTATTTAGAGGGAGGTATAACCTAGTTATTGATAGACTACATAATAAAGGGAAATTTTTCTCTTTTAAATTAAATAAAAACAAATTCTACAAATTGATAACAGTGAGATCGTGTTTTGTTCGTGGAATAGGCCAAGAATATAATAGTTATTCTATAAGGATTAACTATTTTTTTCTTTGATTTAAATTTTGTTATGAAATACCAATTTCATAGAATAACAATTCTCTAATTTTTGAAGAATAGTCATTTTTCTCAAAACTAAAGAATAGGTATACTTTATCCATTGGAATAGATTATTTTCACTTTTACCCCTCGCATTGTTTATTGTTTAAGCTCTCTTTATATTAATGTTCTTACTTTCTCTTTTTTTGGAATAATTTAATTCAGATTTTTCAATATTTTTTTTTTCATTTAATTTAATTTAACTCAAGTTTGGCACCATAAATTATATGAAATTTTTTTCTTTTATATGTTTGTATTTTTATGATTAAAAAATTTTAAAATATTATTTATTTATTTATTATGCATTTATATTATTTTAGAGAAACAAAATATACGTGCTAATTTGTTTATATATTATATGTTTTTTTAAAAATGTAAAACATGTTAAAATTGTATGACTATTTAATTTTGATATTAATAATGAAATTTATTAATAAGAGTATCAATGTCATTTATATTTAAATCTATTTATCCCTCATCGCAATGTTTATGGAACAAAGCATGAAATAGGAATAGAATAGTAATTTTAAATCATGAACCAAAATATGAAATAATAATTATTTAGAAATAGTTATTCTAGAAATACCTATTTTATTCCTTAAGAATTGCAATTTTATTCCACACTTGTTTCATTTTATAAATCAAATATGGCCTAAAATTTAAACTCTATATCTCATAATATCTTGAAAGAGGAATGAACATTTAAATACTTTTTCACTCGCTAAATGAAACTTTGATAATAAATATCAACCCATAATAGATTACTATATGAAGCAAGTTACATTAAAAATATGTGTATTTTTAGATCCAAGCAGAAAAGGCTTGCTTCTTTTCCTTGTTATATCAAACTATAGAAATGTTAAATTGTTACGCTTGGTGTTTCAAGTAATAGTTTCACCTTGCTGAAGAAGTAATTAAGGATGTGTCAATTCTTTTTTTGAGCTTAATCATACACATCAAATTCAAGAATTTTTTTTCTTAATTAATAAAGAATTAGATATAATTAAAAATTCCAACTAAGTCATTATCTTGTGCACTTTGCTTGCTGTGTGTAAAGGTATCGTTAGCTAATACGTAAAGAGATATACTTACTAGAAAAGTAAACACAATAAAATTAAAAAAAAAAAGTTCAATAAAGAAAAAGTGAAGAAGATGATCAAAGGATATTTGTCCAAACAAAACACCTTTTGCACATTGGTGTTGGAAGAAGATTCATGTTAGCATTTATTAAGTTATATAATAATATGTTTTTGTGGGGATTTAATTATAAGCAAATAAAATATACTAATTTAAGTTCCTTAAGCGATGGGAGTAAAGATTTAAAGGAGATGCCAATAGCTAGCTAAGCTCTTAAGGTATATATATATATATATATATATATATATATATATATTAATGAAAGAATTCCAGTGTCCCACCTTCAAACATTAATAATAATGATAATTAAAGCAAAAGTGGCCTCTTCCTCCTTGTGACCTAATTTGGGTAGTGGGTACTTTTAAATCTTCCAATCCATAAATTGACATAGATTCTACTCACACAAGGGAAAAGAGAGCGTGGAAGAGAACAACATGAGAAGGTTTTTCAATGAGAAGCCTTTTTTTCCTTCTCCAAAACCTTAGTTGAATAAGTATATTATTGACCCATCTTGTACTAGATAATTCAAAGTACATTAGTAGATTTTACAATATGGTTTTGCAATATCTTCTATATGCTAAAAAAGAAGTGAACTTTATGGATTATATTAATTTAAGCATTAACTACCCACTTCAACTTTGATATTAATAAACCAATTCTAATTAATATTGAAGAAATATGTGTTATGAGCTCCAAATTCTAACATAAATTATGTGATACTCATGACACAAAAAAGAGAATTCACATTTTAAAGATTAATATTAAAACAATGATATATAATAAACTAAAAATCAATAATTGGCCCAAAGTATTTAATTTTTTTGGGTTTTTTTTTTGTAATTAAAATTCATTGGTGGTCATCTTATAGTGGCAATCATGTACTCAAAGAGCAAGTAGGACAAAAGAAATGCTCATCCATTATTTAAGCCTACCACACCCACTTAGCAAATAATATAATTTCTCTTTTTTTTTTCAGTTTGTTTTCTTCCCTTTTCTTTATTCAACCTTATTGCTAAGCTGACACGGCATTATATTTTTACTTGCCTGTGTAAAACACTGTTCAAAATAATTATTATAAGCACTACACATCCCATAAAAACCCTCATGCATGCAGACAATACTACATTATCCCAAGCTTGCTGCACCATTTAGTGTCATTTGTAAAAAAGGAGTAAAAATATGTAACACCTGTCTGTTAAACGTAAAACCAATCGGTGCAATAAAACCTCCCTTTTATATCATATATCACATATCACTTGCCTTTTGTGTATGGAAGCAAAGTGCACATATGCTTTTCAATGATTTTTTTTTTTTTTTTTTTTTAACTTTCTCAGAATATATAGCATGATTCATCGGTAGAAAAGTGATTTAATAGTCACTTCTCGCTAATAGTATTATAAAGGGATAAATATAATTTTAATTTCTATGATTTTATCTTTTGGTAAAATACTATGTATTTTACATTTTTTTACACTTTAATACTATTATAACTAATATCATTATTATTTTATGAAAAAAAATTAATATAATATCAAATTTTAATGATAAATTTATTATATATATATAATTTACGATCAATTTAACTAATTAGTTATTCTTTAAAAATATTGTAAATTTATTTTAAAATTTATTTTTTTATTTATAATTAAATTAAAAATACATCTAAATTTGATTTTTTTTTTTTATGAATTTAGTATAATTAGTGGAATAACAATATTCCTCATTATATGATTTTAGTATTGATAATGCATATTATTTTTATATTAAAACAAAAATTTTAAATAATATTTATTATAATGATATTAACGTGTAAAAAAATATAAAACATGTAGTTATTTAAAAATAAAAAAAAGCCACATGACTGGTTTTGTAGAAAAGCAAAATCACATGAATCAAAAATATATTTATTCCTATTATAAAATATAAAATTTAAATTTTGTTATTATTATTTTATAAATTAATTTTATCTAATTTTCTTTAAAAATTACACTATTATACAATTTGTTAATACTTAATTCGTCGGATATAAATATATATATACGATCATTAATAATGTCCTTCTATCAATAGGAAGAGGCAAATGAAATTGGAGGGAAAAAAAAAAAGTTATGGAATTGACAAGGGGAAAAGAAATGCTTTTGCTCAATGATTAGCTTTGTTTTTGTTGGTATCCAAAATGGGATTGGTTGGGAGGACAATCATACAGTTAAAATCTTCTATGTTTTTTCCATTATTATCTTTGGACACTAAGTCCACTTGGCTGGCTGTCCCAAGAGAGACTCCAAGTGCAACAAAACGATAAGCCACAAAAAGAAACCAAATAAAAAAAAATTGCCACGCACCTAAATTTATAATCAATCGATGAAAATTAATTAATTAATTAATTTATCATGCATTTAGATTTTATTTTATATGTTTTCTAATAATTTTTAAATAATAAAATTTGGAAAATCTTTTAAAAATAATAGAAATTATAGATTTAGGCATAATAAATTTAAATAAGCCAATAAATATCAACAATTGTTAAATTAACTTACAAAAATTCTCACTTAACCAACGTTTCAAGTGTCAGCCATAGTATTAATGTATGTAAGAATATTAAATTAATTACTATGAGATTTTTAACTCTTTTATTCAAATTAAATAGAATTTTAAAATCTATTAAATTCTTAAAAAATCAATAAAATATTTATTTATCCTAAAATTTAGAAGCATAATATGACATTTTTTCCCCCACTTGAGTTAGGAGACTGAACTCGTTAGACTACATACATTTATCGGTCTATCTAGCAAGAGCAAAGAGAAAGGAAAGGCCAAGAATTAATCAATAATATTGATGCTATATCAAAAGACTAGCAAATTTAACATTTTTTTTTAAATATAATCATTAAATTATAATGTTTATTTTAAAGTAATATGAAAGTGTTCAAAAATTAAAAGTTAGCATTTTTTTTTTGTAATAAAATGCAGGCTTAATGAGTTGGGAGCTATTAGGGGGTGAGGAAGACTTTTTAATTCAACTGAATTGATTCGCTTTGATTTGTTTACTTCTATATTTCAATTTTTGTGTATACAAGTGAACTAGTTTTATATTTAAAATTTTATTTTTTATTTTTAAAATAGTAAAATAATTTAATATAAAAATAATTAATATTTTTAAAATTTTAGTTTGATTTTAGATTTTTTATTTTTCTAATTTGATTTGATTTAATTTTATATAGTTTAATTTGGTAAAAAATAGTCTGAAACTAATCAGACCGACTAAATACTCACCCGTAGAAGATATCAAATAGAAATAATTATTTTACTAGAGTGATAATCTTTCATCAATATAAATGAATCGTTTTGTGAATATTTGAATTCAAAGATATCTAATGAGTTTATTTACGAGATAATTCATGAGTTTTTTCATAAACCGAGCATGAACAAACTAAGCTTAAGTCATTTACTAAACTAGTGAGTTATTTGAATTCGACTCATATAATTTAATAAAAAACTTTTAATGACGTTTTTAACAAGTTAAATTTTGAGTAACTTAATTATGGACGGTTTAACTTTTTTTTTTTGGCCAATAGTATATGGGAGAGAGAAGAGGAATCGATCTGGAGATCGCATATGCCAGCGGCTCAACTCATCATTTATGCCCTAATCAATTATTCTTTGAAATATGACTTTCACACAGTCAAGAAAAACATTGTTTATGGTAATATATTTTACAGATCGATCTCATTAAAAATTCTTATTTACAAAATTAATTCAATTATATATAATTGCACATAGTATTATATATATTATGGCTCAGTTGGACTAAGTACGGATAGTAAATTTATTACAAGATCAAGATATTTAGTTAAAAATAAAATTCAATTTTCTAACTTTATGCTCTTTCATTTAGGTAGTTGTTAAAAAATTAATATTATAGCTTAGTTGGATTAGTACGGATGGTAAATCTATTACGAGATAAAACTATTTAATTGAAAATGAGGTTGAATTTCTAACCCATGCTCTCATTTAGCTAGTTGGTAAAAAAAAAAAAAAACTCATTTGTTATGATACATAATTGAAGGAAACACATGATCGACACGAATGTTGGGACTTGTAGGTCCAATTCTTACGTGGCAAAATTTCTTACACTATCCACATATCTTTTTTTTTTCCAAAATAATAATAATAATAATAAATGATTTTTTTTTTGGAAATAATAATGTGGCCATAGATTTTGGGTCCCCATGAGTCACGTGCCATGTCGCCGGCGGCAACCGGCGGCAGGATGATGTCATCGATAACCCAATGGGCTGTGTAAAGATGACACAATACAAACTGGTGACGGTGTATTAGGTAAGGACGCGTAGGATAAACTCTCCAAAGGTGCGCATTTTATGCTTTATTTTATTTTTATTTTCCTAGTAATAACGACGTAACGGGTTTGACTGTAGCATTCGAGAAAAGGAAGAAAAAGGAGCATTTTTTTTCTCTTTTTCTTGGAGTCATTGTTAGAGTATTTTGATTCTTTTGTGCGACTTTGGTGTGTGAGTGTGTGTGTTGCTTTTGGGTCTTGTTTGTTTGCTTTTTTTTGCTTTTGATTCTTGGAACTTCTCTATATCATATTACTATTTAACACTGAGCTTGTGTGTTCAACTGGGGTTTCTCTCTTTAACTGTAACACACTATCACTTGAGAAAGATTTTCTTTTTCATTTCCTGTATCTGGGTTTTTGTTCTTCTTAGTATCTAATCAAGAACCAAACTTTGTTCAGTGTTCTTCTTTAGCTATCTATTTCCCTTTTTGTTAAACAGCCAATTGGGGAAGTGAAGTATGTGATGTTTTGTTTTGGCTCCTTTTTGTGGCCAAGAGATACCCATCAAAGCATGTTGTAAGAGGTAAGCAGAAAAGATCTTGTTTCCTCGCATTTGTCTTGTTCGATTTGGCTGAGTTTTATGCTTTTTTGGGGGGAATTTGAAGTTGAATTGGCGTTATGAGTGTAAAGGGTCTTTGGATTTTTTGTGTTTTAGACCAAAGTTGTGGACTTGCAGAAGGATAATGGAACTTTTTTTTTTTTTTTTTTCCTTGACTAACCGACAGCTTGTTTAATTTGTTTGATGAGGAAATAGTGATTGAGAATGTGGTTGCTCGTTGGTTTAACGTGGAATCTGTTGTTTACCTGTCTACAGACAGTCCTTTACCTTAGTTTACTTTGACTTATAGAGTTTGCAGGAAATAACCTCGAAGCCTAGTGCTTTTTCTGTTTGCAGTAATATTGTAAAGGTAACATCTGAGCCTGAGAGATGATCTAAACCCATGCCATTGCATGTTTTGCTATTTTTCTTTATTCATGAGAATTCAATCCTAGACTTAACCCATAAGAACTTGTTGCTATTAGAAATTGAAGATAATTCAGCTCTGCAGTTGTTCTTCCACTAGCAGAGAATTCTGTAAGTATTGAAGTTGTTTTTTGTTTCAGTCTTACTTTTGTCTCATTAGTAAGGCTGTCAATCTAGTTCCTATAAGAGAGATTTGGATTATCACAAAAATTAGCCGCCTCCTTGAGCAAAAACTGAAAATTTGTTTGGGCCTTTGGAGATGATTGCTGCATGTATCTCATCATATTGAATCTAATATTTTAAGTATGCGAACATCTTAGTAGTTCTTGTTCTGTTTTCAAAAAGTTTTTTCAAGAGATACAAGGTACAAGGGTTAGTATGTTTTGATATCACTTATTGTGAATTGAGGTGGAAATGTGACAAGTAAGATTGTCAATTTGAATAGCTTTGATTCACTTGCCAATCTTTAGGAAGTTTCATATGATAGTGATAGTTCTAGAGAGAAAGATGCAGTTAAGAGATAGAGATACCAACTAGCAAGCCAAGATGCATCTACCATATTCAGTGACAAGAGGGAACCTAAAATAGGGATTATTATGAAGGAAGAGCCGTTGTGACCCTTGAGAATTCATTTGTCTTCTAACTCCAGTGTTCTGAGGTGCTACATAAACACGATATATAGCATGATCTACTTTTCCTCAAAGACAACTTTGCTTCCTCATATTTGTAGTTTACTTGTTCTTCTCTCCCCTCTTTTTCTCAAATAATGGTATTGCTAAAGATGCCATTATTTGTTTACCTCAATCATTAGCAACCCATAAGCATTAATATGCAAAAGTAAGCAAAATCTCAATTAGTAAATTTGATGTGCCTGTTGATTTGAGTTAAACAGTTTTCTTTAAAATAAAGGAGGCAGATTTATTTAAGAAAATTGTGCTACCATGATAGAATCACCTTTCTCTAGTGCCTGATCTACTGGCTTTTAAATCATACATAGTCTGGAATGATTATAAGTTTCATCTCCAATAAGCTTAAAATTAGTTTTGTGGACATAAACTGGTCACTTATGATATTTGAGCAAAATATCATTTTGGTTTTATCATTTTCCCCCTGCTGCATAATACTTCCCTATGCCTCTTCATCGTTTTATATTAGAGATGCAGTTTTTATATTCTTTCATTATGCATTTTCATGATGATGAAGCTGAGTCAGTATGTCAGTTTTCACTCGTTTCTCTGTTTTCTTTTCCTTGATTGATTGTTAGAGATGAGCTCTTCATCTGCTCAACTTTCTGCTCTGAGAGGAATGGGAATTTTTGAGCCATTCCACCAGATTAGCTCATGGGGAGACACGTTCAGAGGAGATAATAGCCTAAACATTGACTCATCCACAATTGTGCCTGTGGATACTGGACTACTAGACAGCAAGGTAATAATGCATCCTATTTTCTTTCTTTTTCTAAGGGATATAGGAGTTTGCTAGGCATAACTGATTTTTCCTGATTCACTTGCTCTAGACTGAGTATGCTCCTCAGGAATCAGTGGAACCTTCCAGAAGTGATCAAGAATCAAATAGACCAGCTGATAAGGTTATGAGAATGAACCTTTCTCATTAAACACAGTTCTTATTTTTCCTTTGACCTTATCGATTCTCCTTCATGAAATAAAAAATAATGGGGGGAGAAGCTAGCTGTGTAATTCTCAATGTTATCTGAATGCACATTATATGTCCTCAGATACAGAGGCGTTTGGCACAAAATCGTGAAGCTGCTCGCAAAAGTCGCCTGCGGAAAAAGGTAGATTTTTATGCATTCTCATATAAGATGTGCTGATGCTTTACTGGCGGAAATGCTAATATTTCTATCATGTCTTAGGCCTATGTCCAACAGCTAGAAACTAGCCGTTTGAAGTTGGCGCAATTGGAGCAGGAACTTGATAGGGCCAGGCAACAGGTGAGACGAAAATTCTGTCTCTCTTCTTTTTAACTATGTTTCACTGTGTATCATTTGAATTTCCCTGTTTTAACTATGGATCATGGATTGTTGTACTGCAGGGCATATACATAAGCAATGCAGTAGATTCTGGTCATCTAGGATTGCCAGGAACTCTTAATACAGGTTTGTAATCTCATGTGCTGGAAGTCATGGTCATTGTATTTTGTTGATTACATGTATTTAAACTATGGCTCTATAGTGTATATTACCTATATGGTATTTTTCCAGATGCATTGCCCATCTTGGAAAATTGTGCCCCCCTAATTATATAGGTTAGCCTTTACAAAGCACTGTTGTTATTTGTTATACATCCAAGAGACGTATCTCCCTTGACTAATGCAAGGGCCATTCAGTTCTTATGAATGCCATTTCTAGGGTGTTTAAATGCTTGAGGAAGGGCACCGTTTATGTTATATTTATTTTTGATTTCCAGCAAATGACACCTTGCAGATTGTATTTCAAGTTAAAGTTAATACTGTTCTTGATAAATTTAATTTGCTCTTACTATAATAGCTGATAAACTTTTTTTTTTTTCCCTATCAATGGCTGCCAAAAATAAGAAAATTTCAGACGGTCAAAAGTGCAGAAAAGCATAGATGCATATAAACATGTCATGGCCACATGGGTTCTATGGACAGGGACTTTGTTCTATCATGTAATTTTATCCTTGACACTGATGTGATGCCGTGCTTTATTTTTCTTTTGGGAAGGTTATACCCAGGATCAGCACAAGCCTCTGGAAATTTTCCAGCCGTCTTTTAGCAACCACATTTTCATTTCCAATGATGTCCATTCTTGTAATTAATTACTTTGTAAACATGTTGTGACACCTATTATCCCACCCTGGAACTTCCATAACATGTCTAGTTGATGTAGAACCTCTAAGGTTTTCCCTTTAATGGCCCATTTACCCCCCTGTATGCTATATTGGATCTTTCCCATTATTTGTTTACTCTTTCATGCATAGATATTTTCCATTCTTGTCTTCTCACTTGCTTAAAACAATTTTTATCTGCAGGAATCACAACTTTTGAAATGGAATATGCACATTGGCTTGAAGAGCAACATAAATATGTTTCTGAACTTAGGAATGCGTTGCAAGCTCATATCACCGACATAGAACTTCGGATTCTAGTAGAAAATGGGTTGAACCACTATAACAATCTTTTCCGCATGAAAGCAGATGCTGCAAAGGCTGATGTCTTCTATTTGATTTCCGGAAAATGGAGGACATCAGTAGAACGCTTCTTTCAGTGGATTGGTGGGTTCCGCCCATCGGAGCTTCTAAATGTAAGGCTCAGTTTTTTGAATACAACATTGCTGTCCATTCACATCACATTCTGTTAGCTATTTGATTGTTCTCTTCACTTGATACTGGTAGCAACTTTCAAAGAACCATTCAACCCAAAAGTATAAATTGTTTGATGAGGCCTCAAGAATGGCATTAATATCTTTTAAACACCCTTGCATGCAAATCCCTTTGGGCTTGAAGCATGAATATGCACATGCCCACTTTACCTTGTGCTGAAATATTAATTAATAAAATGAGGGTAGTGGAAATTTGAACTCCAGACCTTTTGATAACTGAAGCTCTGATACCATGTCAAGGAACCTTTCAACCTGAAAGCTTAAGCTACTAAGTGAGGCCGTAAAATATCTTTAACACATACTAAGAGAAGAGCAAGTCACTTTCACTGCAAGAGGCTTCTATTCAGCTGCACTAGACATCAAGCAACTATGCATATTTATGGACTCATATTGACATGGACATAATATTAAAAATGTTCTGTGTTCATCTTGATCACCTCCCTCCTTGCATTCATGTGAGGATCCATTGGAAATGCACCCATATTTCTCACCCTCGGAACATAACAGAAACTGACCAACTTCATAACTTTGTATTGTTTGAGATAAACGGTAAACATCAGGACAGTAGAACAATGTTTCCTGCATTGAAGATTGGGGATGTCATAATATTTCTTCAAGATGCAGTAGATTGGCTTCATTTATCAGATGCTACACTGAGTACTTCCTTTCCATGCCTGGTGATGCAATGGCTGAGTTTTTTCTCCTGAATTGTAGTCCCATGACTGATGAAAACATGCATAAGCATAAGCTCTTACACAACCTTTCTAAAGCTTGTGATTGCCTATACAGGTTCTCATGTCGCAACTTGAGCCCTTGACTGACCAGCAACTTGAAGAAGTCTGTAACCTTCGGCAATCTTCTCAACAAGCTGAAGATGCTCTCTCTCAAGGAATTGATAAACTTCAGCAGACCCTGGCCCAAAGCATAGCAGCAGATCTAACTAGTGCTGGCAGTTACAGTGTGCAGATGGCAGCTGCTATTGAGAAGCTGGAGGCACTCGAGGGCTTTGTGAACCAGGTAATAATCACCTACTCTGGACTCGATTTCTCCAAATTCTTTCAGGCTTCCTGAGTTCGTTACACAATTTGATTTCTTCATTTAATATGTTGGGAGAACAACAGATCCTTTCTTCCAAATTTAATTATAATTGTGGTTACAAAAGATGTCCATATAGTTTATACATGGGGATTTGAGTGTTATTCTGTTAGAGAAGGAATGAAAGCCAAACTATATTGTGAATCTTGAGACATATACCAGTAAAATTTGAGAAAATCCCAAACAAGTCAACCCTCAAAGGGCATCCTTCAGCAGTAGATGTGTGCTTACCTTTTTCCTGGAAGAGGTTTATTTGAGTTACAGATTTTACTGGTGAATATTTGCTATTTCAATCACACTAGTCATCATTTCTTATGATTATTTCATGGTCTTGACCTCTACATAGTGATGTGTAAATTGGAAAATAGTTTTCCCCCCTCTAGTGAATCAGTATATAAGAATCCATACCTGTTCTTGAGTTGAAGTGCTTTATTTAATCTGGCAAATGAGCATATATGTAGATTGTGCAAGCTTCTAATCAGCTGTATATTCAGACAATAAATTTACTGAAGCCTTTGGATTCCTAATCCACAAGTCTATTAACTTCTGCCTTGTAACAGGGAGTTGCAACTGAACAATAAAAGGAAAACATTGCATATCTGGTTGCTGTTTTAACCACCTGAATGATGCAAAACTTGGTCATAGTTGCACATATGTATCAAGTGCTAAAAATTTCCTGTTTAGAATAATGAGTGAACAGGAATCGTGCATATTTGAGAACTTGCACAATGATGAATGAACATGAATCATGCATATTTGAGAACTTGCAACTTGATTTCACACTTCTCATTGGATTGTGTTTAAATCTTTCATAAAACAGGCAGATCACCTTCGGCAACAAACTTTGCAGCATTTATATCGGATCCTAACAATACGTCAAGCAGCTCGAGGTTTACTTGCCCTTGGCGAATATATTCACCGTCTTCGAGCTCTAAGCTCGCTATGGGCTGCTCGTCCTCGGGAACCTGCCTAGACTATAGAATTAGGAATTAGTAAAACCAGCATACCTAGGTTGATAATACCGCTAGCATTCATGCCTCAATCACTTGCCAGCCAAAAAAAAAGTATGGACACTCATGAATTTTGTTTTATATATGTATATGTAGTATATGAATATTTTTCAAATCTGCATATATGTTTTTTTTCCCAAAGCAGCAGCTTTTTTTAGTTTAGAAAAGGTGTAATTATGAACTGAGATGATATGCCATAAGAAGCATAAAAATTTAGGTAATAATGGATGCATGTTTGTACAGGACAGTAATGTTAGTAGAGTTAGTTTGAATGCAGACTGTATGTTTGAATGTAACTTGTATTTTTGATGTAGTTTCCATCATATATTCTTAAAGTATATATATTATATATATGCAGCAGAAGTTGTGTTTCAATGTCAGTTATTGTGCACGTTGAGGAAAGCAATATGCATGTTTGGCTTTTATGACTGGGTTTTGGTAAGAAATGATTTTTGTGTTTCTGGGTTGATGCTTCATTGCTGCTTGAGTATGAAGCATCAACCCAATTAGATTAGATGTCCTTCCATGCATCCCTCACTCAGGGTCAGTCAGGGAAGGCTGTGGAAGCCTTAAAAATTTCCCTGGAAAATTTGATTGGAACTTAATTTCCTTGAAATATATCAAAGAAAAGTGGCACAAAATGCAATGGTGCATCCAATATTCCTATTAGAGTTAGGATTAAGCATCGGTTCGGGTTCTAGATATTCATCCCAATTGGGTTAAAGACTAATGAAATTGGAGGTTGAACCGAGCCTATTTGAGTTTTGAGATTGACGGGTCGGTTAACTAATTTAATTGGGTTGGGCGGATTGAATGTATCAGTTGGACTGCATTTTGCGGCCCACTAAAATTGAGTTCAGAACTAATAAACATTTAACTACATTAAGCATATTAATGGGCTTGATCAAACTTTACATATTTTTAATTTGTAAAGTCCAAAAAATATAAGTTATGGAGCAACAAAATAAAAAGCCCAAGGGCTTCTTACTATACCTAATAGATCTATAATTAAATCTCTATAAATTTATATATAAAATTAAAGCCCTAATTCTATAAATTAACATATAAAATCAAAGTTCTAATTTTATATTAATTACAGGCGACAAAATAATTGTATATTAATTACAAGCAATAATAAATCAAGTTTGCATAAAGCTAAGGACTCCATCCAAAATAATAGGAATCTTGCTTTGTATTCGTGCAAAACAATTGGATAAAACAAACATAAATTGCAAAGTATTAAGTGAAAGAAATGAATGTTAAAAGAAATATTGATGAGATGAGTCTTAAGGCAATTAGTTTAAATCAAAAGCCTATGGGTAAAGTTGTTCCTAGCAACAACAAAAAATGCCACCTAAGGAACATTTGATACTAATAAACATTTGAATCGTACAAGTAAATGAGGTGGAAGCCTCATCATTGACTCATCTCATTTGAAACATAAAAATAAAATACAGGAATGAATAAATGATGTAAACATAAACAATATAAATATGGTTGCAAGCCTGCAATGAACCAACATTATGAAGTCTCCAGCAATAAGTCCTTCAATCAGTAACAAACTTGAACCTTAAGTCTTTAACAAGATTCAGAAAAGTCAGTGCCACTACCAGCAACTGCCTTGAAAAGAAGAAGCAACAAGCATTAGTATAATAAATCAAATAAGCAATAATTTGATAATAGGGAAGGAGGTTTAACCTCAGTATGCAAATCAAGTCATGAATAGCAAATGCAGCCATATTTCCAGTAACATCAACAAATTGTGCTACCATGGAAACTTAAGCACATCATTCACTTATTTGACTTAGTTTAAATTAAGTGGAAGCATTCATCATAGCCTTACAAATGCAAAAAAATATGACATCAACATTGAACAAAATCAAATCAGCAGTGGAGGTCACATTTGAATGCAAAAAAATGCAACATCAACACTGAAGCAGAATTATATCATCAATGAGTGTCACATTTTAATGCAAAATGATGCAACAACAACACTGTATTTGATTCAAAAATGCAGTGAAGGTCACATTTAATTGCAAACCCCACAAGCAAATAACAATACAAGGAAAAAGTAGCACAAGCAAACAACAACAATATCATAGATAAATCATCAATATAAAAGGTAACTAAGGTTAGCAAATTTACTCAAAAAAAAAAAAAATTGTTAGTAAAATCTATTATATGACTTAAGAGGAGACATGGTCAACACTCAGCAAGGCCATTTTTGGCCCTATTCCAACTGATGACAAATCTTCACAAGTAAAATAACAAATTTAGTAAAGATTAAATGAAAAAACATGTATTTATTGAGGCATATAAAATTAATACTTACCTTTCTCAAAGTTTTCTAAATCTTCAAGTGCCTCTTCAACAAACATAGGTTAATTGCCCTTTCTTAGCCAATCTGAATTACAGATAAGAGCTTCCACTATCTTTGGATTCAAGGAGCTCCTAAAGACATTAAAGACTCTCCCACCTATGCTAAAAGCACTCTCTAAAGCAATTTTAAAGATGGGAATAGCTAACATATATCGAGCAAGTTTAGAAAGGATGGAGAATCTCTATGAATTCAACTTCCACCACCTCAATACATCAGACGGACATGAATCCTTGATAACTACTTCGTTGAGGTATAAGTCAAGCTCACTTTTCTTGTTTCCACCTCCTAAACCCTCCTCCAATTTTTGTTTCTTAAAACGGGCCTTCAAAATAGATACATTTTTCCCACAAACAGAATTAGAGGCACCTGATTCAGATTGGCTAAAAGGTTCAATAGTGGAAATATGAGAAACATAATCAGTCGAGGGTTTGTACAAGCCAACATAATCTTAAAATAACTCATAAAGAGAACATTTGACACTATTGAGTATGCTTCCACCAAGTATTTCTCTCTAAATAGTGTTTAAGGAGAAATTCATGTATTCAATTTTATCTATAGGATCTAAAATGTTGGCAATGAAAATGAGATGGTTTATTTTTTCAGGGTCACCCAAAACTTTATCAAATTTAGTTTTCATGCTATTTCCTATAAGCCTCATTAATAAATCATCAAATTTTTGCCACTCATTTAGAATGCAGAACAAGTTAGAAATTTCAGTGAAAAATAGATTGGTAGTAATGTATTGAGAACTAGAAATTCTCAATGTTAACTCATAAAAATGATGCAAAAATGTCATATATTGCTTGATAGACTCCCAATCCAAATCAGTTGGTACATTTTCACCCAAATTTGACCTAAAACTGCTTTCATGTTCCTCATAAAATTGAAAGGCTTTTTCATAAGAAGAAGCAATCTTTAACATTAAATAGGTTGAGTTTCACTTAGTGGGAACATCAAAGGACAAGCTTTATTTACATTAAACCCTAATTAAGTCACTATATTCCTTAAATTTTCTCAATCTAGATGGTGAGTTCTTAACATACCTAACAACATCCCTTACTCTTTTAATAGAAAAGTTTGCATCTTTCGGCCCCTTATTCACTACAAGATTCAAGATATGTGCAATGCAGCACATGTGTGCATACTTAACTCTAACTATGCTCACCCCTCAATTTATCAATTTTTTTTTGAAATATGACAAAGTTGTGTCATTAGAGGAGGCATTGTCAACTATGATAGTGAATATATTCCTTAAACATTACTCTAGCAAGTAGTTCTCTAAAGTTTTGGCTATATCTTCCCCTCTATATGAAGAAACAAGTACAAAAGAAATGATTTTTTTATTAAGCCTCTACTCATTAATGATGAAATATGTTATAATGCACATATAATTGATTCTCTGGATAGATGTCTAGGAATCAATGGTTAAGCAAACCCTATTAGAATGAGATTTAAAATAATTTTTTTAGTTTAAGTCTCTCTTCTACATAAGAATTAAAGTAATCCCTACTTACAGTCCACCTAGAAGGAATCTTAAAACTAGGGCATTCAGGAGCTAGAAATTGCTTAAAACCCTCCCTTTCAACAAACTTAAACGGTAACTCATCAATGATAATCATTTTAGCAAAGGTAACCCTGATTTGGTCTTGGTCAAATTTCCAAGTCCCAAATAAACCCATATTTTTAAAAGCTTCCACATCAGGTTTGAATGTTAAAAGTACTTGTTTAGTGTCTTTGCTGTGTGGATTTTTTTTGCAAGCAAGCATGTGATTTTTAAGTGAAGATATGCCATGTATTTTTGAACGATAGAAAATAATTTTAGCACAATATATATACTTAGTTTTTTGTGTTCTGCCTTTCTCATCTTTCAACTTTTCACAGTGCTCCCAAGCCTTGGATTTGGATTTAACCTCTTTCCTTTTATTCTCAATAACAACATTCAGCTTAGTAGAAGCAAAATTAGTATGTTGTGCTTCCACCTTAATCCGAGATTCTAAATTAGGGACAGGGACACCGCTAGTAACAATATTACTACCACTGGGGGGTGTCAGATTATTCATCCTGCATGCACAGGCAACAACATAAAAGAGTTATAAACATTTTATGAAGCAAAAAAATACATGTCAGTCAACTAGAATAGCAACACAGAATATCACCAAAATGGCAACACAGAATATCACCAAACTAGCAACATAGAATAGCATTAGAATGCAACAAATAATAGCATCAGAATGCAACACATAATAACATTAGAATACAACACATAAAGCATCAGAATAACAATTCACAATTATTCTGTCAACCAGAATAGGAAAGAGAAAAATAAATTTAGATTTCTAAATATTTACTTTTTGATATCAATCAATAAATTCAAAGAAAAATTATATACATTACATAAGGAAGAAAAATAATTTTTAGTAACATAAAATACTTTCTTGTATAAAATTAATATAAATCAAAATTTTATAAAATACATAAAATAGTCCAATTTATTGGTGAAAATTTTTATACTTTAAATAAGATCAACTAAATCAAATAGTCATGCATTTTTTTCTCAAGCATTATGTTTAGAAACCAAAAATTTAAAAAATAAGAACAACTAAGGGGGTGTTTGGTTTAATTTTTTGGAGTAGTTGACAGCTATTTGTTGTTAAAAAGTTGAAAAAATGGTGTTTGATTATTTTTTTTATATTAGCAATTGATAGCTGATTGACTCTTAGATTTTTTTAAATCAGCTCACTACAATTATTTTATTTTTACAAAATTAACCTTTGGTTATTGTCCTTGTGGTTGGTGTTGACACTGGTACCAATGTCAAAATTCTGATTGTATCATTTCAACTTTTTAAAAGGCGATGATGCATTACATGCCTTAAAGGCAACTTTCCTCACTACATTTCCATTGTTAAAAAAATTAAACAATATTATTTTTGCACTTATTAAAAAATTATAAATTTAATACTATATTATTATTTAAAAATTATTATTATTATTATTATTATTCGTAAAATTTATTATTATAGTTATTATTGTTTGTTTGTATAAAATAAATAAATTATGTCTAGAATAGTCATTCTATATACTAACTGAAACAACTTACATACATTTTACCAAACACTACTACAAAACAACTATCAGCTGATAGAAACAGTTAAACCAAACAGATTCTAAATCAAACAGTCATGATTAAATACATGAAAAATAAGATTTTATTTTCTCAAAATAAATTAAACTTTCAAAAAAATTTAAATAATGCAACTCAACAGTCAATAGAATCAAAATAAAAGTTTAAAAAATTGAAAATAATTTTAAATAAATACAAAATATCACCTTTTAAAAAATAGAATCAAAAGAGCCAAAAGTTTATCTTAATTTTTTTGCAACACTAGTTTAGTCATAGAAAGAATTTTAATCTAGATAGATCAACTCAGATCGGGATAGATCGAAAGCTTCCACCACATAAACTCTTACTCAAAAATAAAAACCAAATATCAAATTAGATAAATATATTCAAGTTTACATTAACAAAAAAATATTCACAATCGAAACTATATTGAATATCTTACTTTATATTCTAAAAGATCTTGATTTTTTTTTAACATGCATGCTTAAAAATGAACAAATATAGTCCTGCATGCTAAAAATCTGCTATCAAATTAATTGTCTAACAATAAACACAAAAATATAATAAATAGATTTAGAAAAGAGATATCATTATCTAGAGAGACTCGGTGCGAAAGAGAACTAGAAAGAAGAGAAGACGAGATTAAAGAGTGAAGAAGAAGAGACTCAGGTTGAAGGAGATTAAGAGACTAGAGCTTGAAGGAGAGGGGTTGAGAAAAAACAAAGAGCGGCGGCTAAAGTAAGTGATTGAGGAGTGAACGAGAGAATGAGGAGTTTAGATTTTAGTTTTAGTAATAATATATATATATATATATATATATATATATATATATATAAACAACATTGTTTAAGTATAGGATAATAAGATTTTCGGACAGTTCTAGTAATTTAAAATCCATACTGAACTGCCTCCGTGACTTGTCCTCTCTTTACCCGTTTCTCCCAGCTCGCTTACCCTACTCACATTCAACCGAGTCAGCCCAAGAATTCGAATCGGACCAGGTCAAAAATTACTAGTCGGTCTAATTTTGTTCAATCCTAATTAAAGTTATCTCTAATTTATTATTTTTTAAATATTTTTTAAACTCTTAAAAGAAGAAAAATGAAACTTTCATCAAATTTTATGAATCATCATTCTTGATTTTGAGATTTTTTTTAAAAATATTTGAATATGTGAAGTAAATTAACATAACATTATATATTGTTTATTTATAGATTATTTGTTCGTTGGTTTGTAATTTAAGTTCAATCCTTCACGAGTATCTTAAGTGGTAGAATGTGTGGATATCTAATTTAAAGAAAGCAAGGTTCGAACCCAGCACCCCCTCCCCTCTCTATCCTTTTATAGTGTTGAGAATTAACCATTTGTACTAGCTCAAAAAAAAAAAACAATATTGAAAGCTTATGTAAAATGATATTCTATCAAAGAAAAAAATTGATGTAGACTATTCATAAATTTTATTCATCTTATGATCATTTTATATTATTTTATGGTTTATCATATAACAAAAAATCAAATATTCAAATATATACACATTAATGGTCAATATATATATATATATATATATATAAACATCAAATTTTCTAAAGATAATTGCATTTTATATTTGAAAAAGGTCCAATTTGCACCTTGGATTTTTGACCTATGAGCACATTGGACCCTATCTAAATTTTTTTCCTCAATTGGAACTTCTATTTTGAAAATCTAGACATATTGGAACTGTATTGATTACAAATTACAATCAAATCATATAACTTTTTTTTAGTACAATTAAGTCTTATAAACTAATAAAAAAGTAATTTTAACAGATACTAACAATTAAAATTGATAATTTTTTTAGAAATATATATATAACCTAATTATTATATTTTAAAATTTTTTCAACCTACAAATGTTTTTTTTTTTAATTTTTCTTAATTTTTTAAAATTTTAAAATTAAGTGATATAAATTTCAATAAAATGACCAAATTTATTTTTTTTAATGTAAATAGCAAATTGATAATTGACCTAAAATTTCATTTTAATGGTTGCATAAAATTTTAAAATTTTATTCATTAGTTTAAATTTTTAAATCTACAAAATAATTTTTAAACCTACACAATAATTGATGAATACATTTTTTTTATTCAACTATTAAAATTAAATTTTAGGTCAATAATCATTTTGCTGTTTATATTAATAAATAAATTTGGTCATTTTTTTTGAAATTTATATCACTTGATTTTAAAATTTAAAGAAAAATTTTAAAAAGTTTAAGAAAAAATTAAAAAAAATTATTTTATAGGTTGAAAATTTTTTAAATTTAATAATTAGGTTATATATATATTTCTATAAAAAAATTATCAATTTTATTTGTTAGTATCTGTTAAAATTAGTTTTTTTTATTAGTTTATAGGACTTAATTGTACTACAAAAAAGTTATATGATTTGATTGCAATTAGTAAAGTTCAAATATGTCTAAATTTCCAAAACAGAAGTTCTAATTGGGCAAAAAAATTTACATAGGATCCAATGTACTCTTAGGTAAAAAACTCAGGGTGCAAATTGTACATTTTCCCTTTCATATTTTATAAGATGAACTAAGGTAAATCATATACGATATATATTATAAATAAATTATAAACTAGTCGTGAATGCGTAGGTTACATGAATTTTAAATAATATATACATTTTAATATAATTATTAAATAATTTTAATAAATTTAAAACTATAAATTAATTAAATATAAAAGTGAAAATTTAGAAAGTTATTATAACAATTATATTTAATAATTTTTTATTAAAAGTACATATATATATTTTTAATATGTGTACTAATAATAATAACTGAAGAAATAAAATAAAAAATAGAAAATAATTGATAAGTTATGTATTTTTATTTACGTTAAATAAAAAGAAAAATGTGTTTTTAAAGGTGAATTTTTAGTTAGAACAAAAGACATAATTTCTAATGAAAAAAAAGAGCAGTATTTTAAATGTAGTATAATGAAAATGTTTTATATTAAATAAAATATATGTATTTTAAATTAAAAATTTTTATAAAGAGAAATGATAACTAAATAAATTAAAAATAAAATATATTACTTAATTTTATTTTCTTTAATTTTTATTGCCATTATTTTTAAATGTAATAGAATTTATTTTGAAACTATTAAATTACTATTGGAGTGTGTATAATAATTAAGAAATTTTAAAAAATATAATTTCTTATGATTTAGGATAAATGATTGAGTGATTTAAGATTAAAAAATACATATTATATAAAAAAATTTAGAATTTGTGTATTATTAAAATATGTATAATAGTGTTTTAGTTAAAAATAATGATACTAAAAAACTATAATAAATATTTTATTTTTAAGAATTTAACACATTAAATTTTAAGGTGAATACTCAAATATAAAGATAGACATTTATCAAATTTTTGACTTAATAACTTTAAACTCAAAATTTAATAAATACTAGTTATGATTCCTCGCAATAAGCGAACTGTGAATTAAAATGATCATATAAATTATTTGAATGAAATAATAAATAAATTAATTAAAAATAAAAATAATCACATTAATTTTATTTTTTTTAATTGTTGTTGCCATAAATTTTTAGTTATAATAAGATTTGTTTTTAGAATTATTAGATTTTTAGTTATAATAAGATGTGTTTTTAGAATTATTAGATTAGTATTGAAGTATGTATAATTGCTATAATTTTTTTTAATGGTTTAGAAAAAATATTTTGAGTGATTTAAGGTAGAAATACATAATATATAGATAATTTTAGAATTTGAGTAGTATTGAAATATGTATAATAGTGTTTTAGTTAAAAAATTGTTATAACCCAAATTTTTAATTAATTATTAAATTTAAGTGTGGAATTAATTAGTGTTAATTATTATTTGATTATTTATGAGATTATTATTATTTGTGTAGTTTTATTAAATTTTGATCAATTGTTAAGTGTATAAATATTTTGGGAGGAATTTAGATTTTTAAAATATTAGAATATTATTATTATTTTAAAAATTATTATTTTTTACAATTAAAAAAAGTACAAAAACTTTTTTTTTCTTTCGTCTCTTTCTTTTTCTTTCTTTTCTTTTCTTTTCCTTCTCCTTCTTCCCTTCTTCCTCACCCACAGCGCCAACCACCACCACCACCATCACTGTGCCAGTTAGCCATCGACTGTCACCTCCACTTGATGTCGTTGCCAACACCTCTAGCCATTGGCGACCTTCCCTTCTTCTTCTTCCTCTTGTTTTCGTTGTTGTCAAATTAAAGAAGGGCTCACTTTCAACGTTTTCGGCCACCTTAGGCGACGCCGCTGGTTTTGATTGAAAGCTCTCCCTCTGGGCTTTGAAATCCCTCCATCAATTGCTTCGATCCGAGTCGGTAATAACTTTAATTTTGAGAAATTGATTTTAGGTTAATTTTTAGTTATTTGTTTAATTGAGCTTGAATTTGATTTAATTAGATACAGTTACTTTGAGATTAAATTTAATTGAGGTTGAGATCTTTCTAATTATGATTTTTAATTATTTTTCTAAATGTTTGAAATTTTTCGGGCGTTCAATTATTGTTCTGATCTCTGGAAAATTCTATTAATTATATAGATTAAAATTTGTGAAGGAAGTGTCATTACCCAAACTGGGGGCCATGACCGGCGCTAGGGAACAGAAATTCTTTCAAATCCGGAACCCGTAGTAAGTCTTAAAATAATAAAAACATATAATAAATAATTAAAATATGCCGTAGATAAAATTTCAATTTAACATAAATAGATAACCTTTTATATCATGAAATAATTTAGTACAATATTCAGATTAAATATCTGAATTTAAAATATCATACATCAAAATAAATAAACTCACTACTGATGCATAATATAACTACTGCAGTTTTCTATAGTACAATAATATATAACTAAGTAACTAATTTACATAATAGAGCTGAGGCGAAAAAAATTCGACGGATAGGCCTACTGCTGAGGTCTGAAGAAGAGGACTCTCTTGTAAAAATATCAACTGAGGGGAGTCAGACCTCACTGAGTGAATTATTATAATATATATACATGCATAACTAAATGTCAAATGTAGACACTTAAAAGTATATATAATAAATATATATACATGCAAGTACACACAGATGTAAAGAAAATCATTTTTATATTTAATACTGAAAATCATCAGTTTATGAAGGATCAAATAGAATCCTAAGTTATCGTAACCTCAAATATCAATAGGAATCGCTCTAGCCATACAGGCCCACTTAGTTCTAAATAAATTCACTTAGTCCAGCTGGATAGTAGATTGGCCCTGAGACACTAAGTCAACCGAGCTCCAGTAGTCTGATTGTCAGTATGATTGACCCCAAGACACTTAGTCAACCGAGCTCTAATAATCACACTATTAATCACATCTCACATTAATCAAATCAATCAAGTCATAATTCCACAACTAAGTTAGTAATTCAACCTATCATCTATCGCTTGGCCAACACCTTTGGCACCTCCTCTGGTACCTCTACCACATCCCTACTGAGGAACAATCTGAGTAGAACTCTGGTGCTGGGCTGGAGGTAACTGAAAAGGAACGGGTACAACACTAGCAATCGACTGCTGAGGGAATCGTGGAATCTACGACTGCTGATAACTAGAATAGGGACACGATTTAGCAAAATGTCCCGTCTGCCCGCATCTGAAACACATCAGGTGTCATGTAACACGGTCCCTGATGGACTCTGCTGCATGTCTGATATACACTGGCAGCTGACCCGGAACTACAACTACTGCTATTACTTGAAGCACTTGACCCAAGTGTGAACGGTCTAAGCTGACCTCCACGACCATGTCTACTGCTCTGATATACCCTCTGCTGCTGTCTCTGACTCTGCTAGGCTGGACCCCTCTACTGACTACTCGATCCAATATGAAAACTCGAGTACGGAGTAATCTGGAATCCACCTGACTAAACACCCAACTGGTAATAATCAGGCATAGCTCCTTGCCTAACTACCCTCAGCTCAATATCCTTGGCCAACTCTATCACTGACTCCAGAGTAAGGCCCTCTATAGGCATACCATCAAATGCAGAACCCAATCCAATGACATAGGTAGTGACTACGAAGTACTGATCTCGCATCAGATCCTCTGCATATCTGCCAAGTCGAAGAAACTCTCTGGTATAGTCCTCAACAAATCTGTCATTTTGAGTAATGCTGGTCAGTCAGAGTCTGTAACTTATACAAAGTGGCTCTAGGCAAAATCTCCTCATGAATCGCTCCCTGAACTGAGCCCAGGTCATCGTCATCGTGTATGGCTGGATCATCTGAATAAACCAGTCCAAGGCTAGTCCCTCAACTGACAGCTCAACTATTATGATCTGTTGGTACTCGGTGTGAGTAGTCCAAGTCCTCATCTTAATCGTATGCAGAAAATCTGGAGGGTCTGAAGTCCTGTCGAATGCGATCCTGCCGACTCTGGCATAAACAGGGCTGCCTCAGGGTCAGACATACCCTACTAATAGGCAGGCTAAACAGGCAGTGCAACAGGAGGTACATGAATATCATCGAACTTTGGCTCTACAGGTTCCTCATCCTGTAGCTCTCTCTGCCTATAGCGACCTACCGCTCCTCAAGGTCTACCTCTACCACGACCTCTGTGCCTAACTGGAGGCTCAGGACGTAAAACCTCATCTTGGAAGGACTAATCATCCTCAGCCTCAACGACCAATGGAGCAACACATGCTCGCCTCCTCATTCTGAAAAGACAAACAGAAGGATTCAGACAAAATAGACAACTAACGGTAATGCATAAAACTAAATCAAGGAATACTTATCAAGACATACTCGAACCTAATTAACTGTAGTAGTTTCAAAAGAAAAAAAACATTGAAAACTAAGGCCATAACTCACATAACTAAGGCCCTAACACAAAACTCTGCTCTGATACCAACTTTATCACGACCCAAATCGGGGGCCGTGATCGGCGCTAGGGAATGGGAATTCTTTTAAATTCGAAACCTGTAGCAAACCTTAAAATAATAAAAACATACAATAAGTAATTAAAATATACCATAGATAAAATTTCAATTTAACATAAATAGATAATCTTTCATATCATGAAATAATTTAGTATAATATTCAGATTAAAAATCTAAATTTAAAATCTTATACATCAAAATAAATAAACTCACTACTGATACATAATACAACTACTGCAGTTTTCTAAAGTACAATAATATATAACTAAGTAAGTAATTTACATAATAGGGCTGGGGCGGAAGAAATCTGGCAGATAAGCCTATTGCTGAGGTCTGAAGAAGAGGACTCTTCTGTAAAAACATCAACTGAGGGGAGTTAGACCTCACTGAGTGAATTATTATAATATATATATATATATATATATATATATATATATATATATATATATATATATATATATATATATATATATATATATATATATATATATATGCATAACTAAATGTCAAATGCAGACACTCAAAAGTATATATAATAAATATATATACATGCAAGTACAAACAAATGCAAAGAAAATCATTTTTATATTTAATACTAAAAATCATCAGTTTATGAAGGATTAAATAGAACCCTAAGTTATCATAACCTCAAATATCAATAGGAATCGCTCTAGCCATACAAGCCCACTTAGTTCCAAATAAATTCACTTAGTCTAACTGGATAGTAGACTGGCCCCGAGACACTAAGTCAACCGAGCTCCAGCAGTCTGACTGTCAGTGTGATTGGCCTCGAGACACTTAGTCAATTGAGTTCCAGCAATCACACCATTAATCACATCTTACATTAATCAAATCAATCAAGTCATAATTCCACAACTAAGTTAGTAACTCAACCTATCATCTATCGCACCGGTATGTACTTGGTCCTAATGCTGCCCACTAGGAAGTACGTTCTATTGATATTCTTCATTTATATTAAAACATACATTCGAGTAACAAAATAATGTATAAAGTCATCCAAAACGATCAAGTAAACCATATATATATCAGAAATATACCTAAAATAAACTAAGTATATTCCAGGTATATATACATAAAATAAATTCAATTAAATCATGAAATATACTCAAAATCAACCAATAATATACTTAAATATAATTTGAATATAAATAAAAAAGAAATCATGCATTTAATTTAAAATATACCAATAATAAACTAAAAAATATACCTAAGATATACTTAGACATTTAATAAAGCAATTATGCAAAATTTACATTTAAAACATATAACTTTAAAACATGCAATCTAAAGCAATGTATATATATCATAATAACTTACAGGGATGCGCTCCTTGAGACTGGTCCGATGGGCCTGGTCCCTTAGGCCTCTGTCACGACCCAAAACAGGAGCCATGACCGGCGCTAGGGAACGGGAATTCTTTCGAATCCGGAACCCGTAGCAAGCCTAAAAATAAAATAAATCATGCCATAATAATAGTAACAATATAATATGCAGCGAAAAATAGAAATCATAATATCATAATATCATAATATTATCCACATTAACTGGATTTAAATCAAATTATCATCACATATATAAAATCTCTTTAATACAAATCCAGTTTCAACATAATACATCTCTTTAAAATAAAATACATGAAATCCAACACTTAAATTCACAACTACTGCAGTGTCTAGATAAAATAAATGAGACTCAAGTATATAATTTACACAAAGAAGCCGAGGCGGAAGAAATCCGGCGTATCGACCTGCTACTGAGGTCTGAGGATGTTAACTCTCCTGAAAAATAGTCAACGGAGGGGAGTCAGACCTCACTGAGTGAATTACTATGATATATATACATACACACTAAGTGATAATGCATACAGTCAAAAGTATATATATAATATGCATATATACAGGCAATTGCACACAGATGCAATAAAAATCATTTTATATATTTTATCTGAAAAACCTCTTTTATGAAGGATCACATAAAACCCTAGAATATCGTAACCTCAGAAAATAGTGTTAAACAACACTCAAGCCATATAGGCTCACTTATTCCAAATATATCCACTTAATCCATATGGACAGTAGACTGGCCCCGAGACACTAAGTCAACCGAGCTCCAGTAGTCTGACTGCCAGTGTGATTGGCCCCGAGACACTTGGTCAACCGAGCTCCAGCAATCACACCCACAAACCACATCTCACATATCGATAATCATAATCAAATCAATATCCACAAATAAGTTAGTATTATAGCCTAAATACTATAGGCGTACCGGTACGTACTCGGTCCTAGTGCTGCCCACTAGGTAACACGTTCTATTGATATCCTTCATTAATAAATAATATAAAACATTCATTCACAAAAATAAATGATGCATGAATGTAAATGAAATAACAATATAATCCATATATATACCAGAAATATACCAAAAGTAAACTAGGTATATTTCGAGTATATATACGTCAAATAATTTTTGTCAAATCATAAATTAAACTAAAAATATATTTAAAACATTTTAAATATATTTTATTTACAAAACATGTATATAATTTAATATATACCAAAAATATGCTTAATGTAAACTTAAGAAATAATCAAATTATTTATGCATATTTAATCAACATAAAACATGCATTTCTAAATCATGCATCCTAAGCATATATATATAAAATAGTAACTCAACTAATGCGCTCCACGAGACAGGTCCGACGGGCCTGGTCCACTAGCCCTCGGTCTCGGTGCAACTAAACAAGCAATAAATAATCGACATCAGAATAAACCTAACAGAAATCCTAGAATTCAATCTAGAGTATTAAACACAGAATAGGAAATTAGGGTTCGACTGGATATCACGTTTTACGAGAATTCTATCGAAAATCCGGCAAAACCTCCCCTGTAAAATGGACATCTCTCTACTCAAAAGAGTAGAGCCGACCCTGCAAAGAAATACACTTCGAAAAATAGGCTCAACACAATCAAAATCCCACGGTCGGACTCCAAACTACAGTCCACCGACCGGGGTCCACAAACACAGAACATATTCCAGATATACCAAAAATATCCTCACAACATAGTAATACATCTCATAGGTAAAAATTACATAATTAACCTTGAAACACTGTAAAAACCGATTAAAACTCATTTTATTAGAAAAATCGTATATTATATATATAATTGAAAATAATTTACGAAAAATAGTTTTAATTAGTTAAAAATACCAAATATTTTGTAGAAATCATTTTTATACCTTAAATAACTAATAAAACCAATTAAATTACATTTTTAGACAATTTAGGGTAAAATTACCAAAATACCCCTATATATATAAATATACTTAAATTACTTCAAAAATTCACCAAAAATCATACAATTATCCAAAATTAATTTTCTCAACATATTTATCAATAATATTAATAATTAAACTCAATTAACCAATTAAATTCAAATAAAAACACATTTAACCCTAATTTCTCAAAATCACATAAACTTCAATAATTCAAAATAAATACTTAGAAATTCATAAAAATTCCAAATAAATTCCTATAATTCATTTAAACACCTAATTTAACCATAAACTCCAATTTCATAATTTAAATAATTAATTTCCGAAAATTAGAAAATAATATTAAAATATTCAAAAATACCCAAAAATCCAAACAATCTCCAAAAATTTATACATGTATATTGAGATACTAGGAACAACATTTGTGAAGGAAGTTTTCATTAATCAATCAATTCGAAGCTCAAAAAAATAAAAAACCCTAATAGGCTGAAATTGACAAAATCGAAACCTAAGCAATTCTAGACCATTTTAGCTCAACCCAAAGCTAGAATCACACTCACCGGAGCTCAAGGAGAAGAAAGAGACCGGTGGTGTCAAAAACGGTGGCCGAAATCGGCGTGATCGATGGTGGATCGATTTTCGGCTTCTCCGGCCAAAATCGACTTCCAGGCGTCGGAAACGGCTACCTCAGGCGGCGAAAAAGGTTGGGGAAGGCGGTGGCACACCCACGGTGAAGAAATGGCAGTAGCAGCGACTGGACGGCGAGGAGAAGGATCGGGAGGAAGAAGAAGACTCGGGGGGCAAAATGGTAATTTTCTAATTCTTTTGATTTTTGATGTATATATGTATATATATATACTTTATACTATATATTAAAATAATATTAAATTACACACATCAAATATACACCACACACATAAAATCTAATATTTTAATAATTTATACTAAATAAAATTAATTAAATAACAATTAAACAAATAAATAATTAATAAAATATTAGGGTAATAATAAACCCTAATTAATTAAATATACACACACAGGCTTTATTTAATAATTTAAAAATATGCATGAGTTCATGCAAGTCCGTAAATACATTTAAAATAATTAATAATACATTGTTTACGTGAAAATTTCCCCGAAAATGCAAGTCCCGGGAAAATTTTACGTAAAACACTGAAAATAATACACAGTAATTAAAATAGGTTTTAAATACATATTAACTCGTAAAAATATCATATAAAATACAGAAATTATTAACACTGCATATCCCGGTACAGTGTAAAAATATTTTAAAAACACAGGATATTACAGCCTCGATCTCGGTACAACTAAACAAATAAAAATGATCACGATATTAGAATATATCTAACTTAAGCTTCTAGATATTCGATCTATAATTCTTAAACACAAATAGATATGGAATCGAAATTAGACCCGATGTCACGTTTTATGAGAATTCTACTGAAAATTCGGTAAAAACTCCTCTGTAAAACAGACAGCTTTCTACTTAAAAAGTAGAGCCGGTATTGTAAGAAAAGTACACTTCGAATACAAAATTCTCACAACCCTCGGTTGGGATCCCGAACTTCAACAATCCCCAACCGAGGTCCACAATTCAACACAAGTCAAATAACACAATAAATTATATTAAAATTCAATAAATACCAAAAATATCCTTTAAATATCAAAATATGGCAATTTAAGTATTAAAACACCAAAAGTAATTAATTTGCCAATAATTACTTAAAACCCTAATCAATAATATAATATTATTAAAAATTGACATTTCTCGATAATTCCACAAATATTTATAGAAATTCATTTTATAAATCCAAATTACTTAATTAGTCTAAAAACATATTAAAAATTACTAAAAATCCATTTATTTACAAAAATAGTATATTATATATAATTTGAAAATAATTTTTGAAAAATAGTATTAATTAGTTAAAATTAGTAAATAATTTTTAAAAATCATTTTTATACCTCAAATAATATTAAAACCAATTAAATTTAATATTTAACTAAAATTACTACCAAATTACCCCTAATATATAAAAATATACATAAAATACTAAAATATTCAAAAATTCAATAAAAATTATATAATTACACAAAAATTATTTTCTCAACATATTATTCATTAGAATCAACAAATACACTTAATTAACCAATAATTACTAACAAAATATATATTTAACCTATATTTCCAAAACTAACATAAACTAAAAATAATTATAAAAATTACACAATATACACAAAAATTATAAATTAAATTCTAAAATTAATATCAACCACCTATAACACCAAAAATCACAATTTCATCATTTATTTAATTAATTTATGAAAGTAATAAAATAATAATAAAATAATAAAAAATTCATAAAAATCAAAATAATTTCCAAAAATTACACAAAAATTTAGGGATGTAGATTGAGCTAAGGGGAACAATTTTTGTGAAAGAATTTCTCATGAATCAAGCAAAAATAATCGAAAAACCAAAAGTGGCTGAAATAAAAACGAGCTTAAAACCTCACCACCACGCATTTTCCGGCCAAAAGGAGCTCAGAATCTTCCTCCTCGAAGCTCCATGAGTTCAACGCCACCAAAAATGCTTGATTTGGTGGCCGGACGGAGGAGAACGACGAAGGAGCAACTTTCGACCAAAATGAGCTGCTGAAGTCAACACTGGTGCCGGGGAAGGGAGAAGAAGACAACAACGACGAGAGCTGAAGGGGGAGGTGCAGTGATGGCTGATGATCAGAGGTAACAGACGGTGAGGGCAGGGGAAGATGGTGATCGGGAGAGAAGGAGATGGGGGGGGGGGGTTTGATATTTTGTGTATATATATTGTATATAATAATCAATAACTATATATTATATCTTTACTCAACTATATATTATAATATATATTTATATTGTACATTATTCACATGCATATATATATACACACACACACACATATATATGTTACTCACAATAAAATAATAATATACACACATATATTAAACCCTAATATATATATATATATATATATATATATATTACCTTATAAAATACATTTAAATGATGTAATTTATTAAAATAATAATATTAAAATACTAATGCACCAAATTAAATATTATTAACATAATATTTCCTGAAATAATAAACTTAAAGACATACATTTACGTAGAAAATTTTAATTAAACGTAAAGGTAATAATATTTATTCAAAAAATAGTAAAATAACCAAATAAAATTTTAAAATTATTAACACTGCATATCCTATTTTAAAATAAAATAATTTAAAAATTCGGGTTATTACAGGAAGTTTTATGAAATTATATATATAATTTGATATATGATTTTTTAAAGATTATGTAAAATATGTATTTTTGAAAATTGTTGGAAATTAATAAATTATTTAATTTTAAGTAAAATTGTTGTTAGTTATTCTGTTTTAGACTATTTTGATTAATAAAAGTGTAAAAAATAATTTTTATAATTATTTTCCAATTATTAATTATTTAGTAGTTATTTTGGGAAATATATGAAAAATAAATTTATTTATTATTTGTGAGCCTAAATGAGCATTTTATTATTTTTATGATATTAATAAGTGATTTTAATAATTATTTACATTTTATGCTAATTCATTTGTAAAATGGAAATTTTATGCTATTAATAGATTTTGTTAGCAAAATATTATTTAATAACTAGAATTTTATTATTTATTTAAAAAATAAATTTCTTTAATATTTTTATGATATATTTTAGTGATTTGAGATATTATATTATTTTATTATATATTTTGTGAAGTTGGTTCTCAGTTGGGCGTGAATTGTTGTTTGGGGGTCCAATCCGAGATGTTGAGTTTGAGAATATTTTGAAGTGTGTTTTCATATAGGAATGACTTTACTTTTAGTTGAAAGATGTTCGTTTTACAAAGGAAACTGCCAAATTTTTGATAGATTTATCGTAAAACATGACATCGGGTCTGTATTTAGTTTTAAGTTATTCGAGTTGAGTTTTAGATAGAGTTTTCTCTAGAAATCTAAAATATATAAGATTAGAATTTTATCCTAATTATTTTATTATTATTTTTCTATAGTCGTGCCGAAACTGAGGCCTACAGGACAAAGTCAGTCGAGTCATCATAGAGGGGCGCACTCCACTTGTGAGTTAATGTTATATGTATGCATTGCATGTAGATAATATTATCGGTATCCATATTTTTAATAAATATGAAATTATTTATATTATATTGCATTAAATGCTAGGCTATAAATTTTTATATGATTAAATTGATTACTGATATTTGTGGTTAGAGAGTAATGTGACTACACTAACTTGGTTGACCTAGTGTCTTAGGGCTAGTCATGTCGGCAGTGAGATTGCGGAAGCTCGGTTGACTTAGTGTCTCATGACCAATCTACTATCAAATTTGAGAAGAGAAATATTTTAGATTTAAGTGAGCTTATTGGCTAATGAGGTTCAGTATTTGAGGGTATGGAATATTTTAAAGTTCTGTTATGATCCTCCATTTAATTTCTATTGGTATGCTGATATGAAAATTATTTTTAATTATCTGCTTGAAGTGCGTGCATAAATTACATAAATATAAATATATAAATATTATATTGATACTTGATGCTTGTATGCTTAGTTTGCATATATATATATATATATATATATATATATATATATATATATATATAATAATAATAATAATAATAATAATAATAATAATAATAATAATAATAATAATAATAATAATAATAATAATAATAGTTCACTCAGTGAGGGTTGACCCTCTCAATTATTTTTCAGAATCCTTTTCATTAGACCTCTCGTAGTAGTCCTCTTAGCCGGACTCTTTCTTCATCGGCTAACTTATGTAAATTTTGAACTATCACTCTTTATATTATTAGATTATGCAATAGTAGTATTGTCACGATCCAAAACAGGGGCTATGACCGGCGCTAGGGAACGAGAATTCTTTCGAATCCGGAACCCGTAGCAAGCCTAAAAATAAAATAAAACATGCAATAGTAATAATAACAACACAATTAAGTAAAATATTATGCAGCGGAATAAAATCATAAATATCAAAATAATAATTCCACCAAATAATATTAAATCAAATCTTCAACTCATATATAAATAAACTCTTTTAATACAATTCCAGTTCAAATTCTTAAAATACATAACTCATACAAATATAATACAATATCTTTTAACAATTTTACGACTACTGCAGTGTCTAGATCATAAAATAAAACTCAAGTGAGCAGTTTACATAGTAAAGCCGGGGCGAAAGAAATCCGGCGTACAGGCCTGCTACTGAGGTCTGAAGACGATGACTCTCTTGAAAAATAGTCAACGGAGGGGAGTCAGACCTCACTGAGTGAATTACTATAATATATATACATGCATACTAAATGTCAATGCACACAATCAAAAGTATATATAATATGTATGTATACAAGCAAATACACACAAATGCAATGAAAATCATTTTATATATTTTTTATTTAAAATCACAGTTTATGAATGATCGAATAGAACCCTAGAAAATAACAACCTCAAACAGTGTTAGACAACACTCTAGCCATACAGGCTCACTTATTCCAATATAATCACTTGATCCATTTGGATAGTAGACTGGCCCCGAGACACTAAGTCAACTGAGCTCTAGCAGTCTGACTGTCGGTGTGATTGGCCCCGAGACACTAGGTCAACCGAGCTCTAGCAATCACACTCCCAAATCATATCACACATCAAATAATCATATCCAATCAATATCCACAAATGGTTAGTAATATAGCCTAAATGCTATCAGCGTACCGGTACGTACTTGGTCATAGTGCTGCCCACTAGATAGCACGTTTTATTGATATCCTTCATTGAAATATAAAACATACATTCATAAAAATAAATGATGCATGAATTTAAATAAAATAGCAACATAAACCATATATATAATAGAAATATACCAAAAGTAAACCAGGTATATTCAAGTATATATACGTCAAATAAATCCAATTAAATTACAAAATAAACTAGAAATATATTCAAAAACATTTTGAACATAATTCATTAATAAAACATGCATATAATTTAAAATATACCAAAAATAAACCAAAAGTAAACTAAAAATAAACTTAAGTATTAATTAAACCATTATGCATTTTTAGTTAAAATAAAACATAGATTTCTAAAATCATGCACCCTAGAGTATATACATATAGAATAGTAACTCACAATTATTGCGCTCCTCGAGATGGGTCCGATAGGCCTGGTCCACTAGGCCTCGGTCTCGGCGCAACTAAGCAAATAATAATAACAGACATCAAAATAAACCTAACAGAAAATCCTAGAAACTCGATCTAGAGTATTAAACATAAAATTAAAAATCAGAATTCGACCGGACATCACATTTTACGAGAATTCTACCAAAAATCCGGCAGAACCTCCCTTGTAAAATGGACATCTCTCTACTCAAAGAGTAGAGCCGGCCCTGCAAAGAAACACACTTCGAAAAAAATAGACACAGAATCACAATCACAACCCCTCAGTCGGACTCCAAACTACAGTTTACCGACCGAGATCCACAATTCACAAAATAATATAGAAATACCGAAAATACCCTTATATCATAGAAATACATTTAATAAGTAGAAATTACATAATTAACCCTAAAACACAGTAAAAATCGATAAAAACTCATTTTATTAGAAAAATTGTATATTATATATATAATTGAAAATAATTTATGAAAAATAGTTTTAATTAGTTAAAAATACTAAATAATTTGTAGAAATCATTTTTATACCCTAAATAACTATTAAAACCAATTTAATTACATTTTTAGCCAATTTAGGTTAAAATTATCAAAATACCCCTATATATATAAATATACTAAAATTAATCCAAAAATTCACCAAATATTATATAATTAAAGAAAATTAATTTTCTCAACATATTTATCAATAATATCAATAATTAAACTTAATTAACCAATTAATTTCAATTAAAAACACAATTAAACCTATTTTCTCAAAATTACATAAACTAAATAAATTCAAAATAAATACAAAAAAATTCACAAAAATTCCAAATAAATTTATATAATTCATTTCAAAACCTATATTTACCATAAAACACAATTTTATAATTTAATTAATTAATTTTCAAAAATTAGAAAATAATAATAAAATAATAAAAAATAGCCAAAAATCAAAATAAATTCCAAAAATTCTACAAAAATTCACACATGAATATTAAGCTAAGGGAACAACATTTTTGAAGGAAATTTTCATGAATCGATCAATTGAAGCTCAAAAAAAATTGAAAAGCTAAAATGGCCGAATTTGAAAAATTAACAAAAACCTTACCAAATCGAGTTTTAAGCTCAAATAAAGCTTGGAATCATCTTCTATGGCTTCAGAGGAGTTCAACGACACCGGAAAGAGGGGATTTTGTGGCCGGAATCGCAAGGTGTGGAGGAAGAGGGAATTTCAGCCAAAACAACAAAAATTCAGCTCACCAATGCCGGAGAAGACGTCTACAGGTGGTGGAACAGCTGGAGGAAGGAGGTGGCACGGTGGGAAGCGTAGTGACGGTAGGCGGCTGGCGTGCGCAGTGACGAGAGGGGAAGGGGACGTCGGGGAAGAGAAGAAATGGGCAATGGCACGTTTTGTAAATTCAACAAACTTTATATATATATATATATATATATATATATATATATATATATACATACATGTTAATTAAATAGTAACTATATAATATATACATACATAATTAAAATTATTATTAAACCCTAAAATTATTAAATATATGAATATATGTGCATGTATATATATATATATATATATATATATATATATATATTTTAATATGACATTTAAAATAATGTATGAACTCATGCAATTTTGTAAATCCATTTAAAATAATTAATAGTAAATTACTTACGTACAAATTTTCCAAAAAATGCAGGTCTCGAGAAAATTTTACGTAAAATACTTAAAATATTATAAAACAATAAAAATTAGTTTTAATTAAATAACAAACTCATAAAATATCAACATTATTATATATAAAATTATTAACACTGCATATCCTGATACCGTATAAAAATATTTAAAAACACAGGATATTACAAGTATGTCTTGTTGTAGTATTTTATATTGTTATTGCCAGATGTTTTGTATTTGAATATTTATATGAACATATTTTGCTATGATATAATATAAAAATATCTTTTTGTTTTAAAAAGTTTTAATTCTGAGGCATATTTATATTTATGTATTTGTTGAGTTTTATATTTTAGACTTACTACAGATTTCAGATTCTTGTGAATTCTCGTTTTCTAGTGTCGGTCATGACTGTGACCAAAATAATACTAAATAACTATTAAAAATATTTTATTTTTAATAAAAATTAGATTTTTAATAGTTTGACATATTAACTTTTTAAATAAATACTTAAATATAAAAGTGGACACTTACCAAATTTTTAGTTTAATGATTTTAGAACTTAACATTTAATATATATATATATAGATATAGATTATCACTTGTATTTCATACTTTAATCTAATGTTGTATATTATTTTCAAAAAAGTGAAAGTATCCAGTAATTGCATAAGTGCTCCGAAAATATTATGTTTATTATTATTATTAAGAATTTTTGCCTTTTTTAGTGTATTTCACTTTATTATTGGATTTTGTGTGCGTCATATTTGAAATTTTTGATTGAAATATTAAAGTCTAACCCAATTTGATTAAATTAAATTTTTGAAGCTAAAAAATAATTAAAAACTCAACCTATTATCAGTGCGGCTTAAAGACTAAGGTAAAAGGTTACAGAGAGCTTGGGGATGAAGATTGAGCATGGAGTTACATGAATTTATTTTCCCATGAATAACAAAAACTCTTGAGCTAGAGAAATAAATTGAAGAATTAGCCTACAAGCAATAATCTTTATAAAAAGCACGGGACCAACACAGATCAAATATCTACAATCAACACCAATCAACTAATCATTTTAACAATCATTGTCATTTTCTTTAGTTTGTAAGAAGCACTTACTTTCTTTTGTTTCCCTTTCATTTTGTATTAAACTTTACAAATCAATACAATTTTCCTTTTAAATTGCTAAAATAGTTTCTTTTATTTTCAAATTTATTTCATCTCACTTGAAATTTAAACGAATTGTGATAAGAAAATTTGAGAACTCAATATATTTGAAGAAATCAGTATATTTTGAGGATTAAATTTTCTGGCACTCTCACAATCACTCAAAAATTTAAAAATAATCAGAATATTTATAATATAAAAACGTGTATTTCATTTCATTTTTATTGATAAAGTATAAAATATTTAAAATATGTTTTCATTAGAGTGAAATATGCTCAGTATAAATAAAAATTTTCCTATTATCACCAACAATTAGGCTTGACCACGGTTCGGAACCGGACGATTCCGGTGCCATAGTTTATGGAACTAGATTGGAACCGTACCTTGGACGGTTCAGGACTGGTTTTGGTTTCGAACCAGATTTCAATTTTAAAATAATTTAAATTAAGTAAAAAATACTAATGTAATTAAAAATTGAAGTGAAAAAATTTTAAATAATAAATGAATTAAAATTAACCTATTATATTTAAGTTTTTTTAGGACAAAGTTATTAATTAATTGAGGTTAATTTTAGTTAGTTAACTACTTCTACAAGATAATGATTTCAATTATAAATTTCTTGAAAATAAATATTTTATACATATTTATTATTATTATTATCTATCTTTAATCTTTTCATTAGGTAATTGATTATTTTTAAAAATAAAATTAAATAATTATGACTTAAAAAATTAAATCTAATCATTGATATATATATATATATATATATATAAAATTAAATCCAAGTCGAAACTATTTAACTAGCAATTTAAAATCGAAATTGTCAATTTACGGTTCAAAAAATTTTGAACCTGCCTGAACCAATGTTCTCCTGATTTAGGGTCCAAACCAACTGTTGACTAGGCCTACCAACTGTTGACATCAATTGGTAAGAATTATATTTGCTTAAATATTGTGTTGAAATCAAGTTGTCGTGCATATAAAAACTTTAATTTGGTGTTGTACTATTAAGACGGAACTCGACTAATCAGTGTCAAATAGACTTTGTCTATATACCTTGGTTTATAAAAAAAAAAAAAAATTATTATTATTATTATGGCGGGTAAGGTAAAATAAAATGAGATTAGTTTACAGTTACTGACGTCCACCATCCACAAAATTCTCGTCAAAATAAAATAATATAATAAAAATAAAAAGATTCAAATAGATTCATTCATATTCCAGTTGCTGTACGTCTTCTTTTCTTCAACATCTCATTCTCTTGTTCCTATAATTCATTGCAATCAATCCATTCTTTTAAATTCAATTTTTTTTTAAAAAAACCCCTAATCTGCTTCAGAAGAAGAGGAAGAAGAAACCAAAAAAAAAAAAAATGAGCAATTTGCGAACAATATGTAGGCCACACGCTGTTTTCACTTCTTTCATGTGTTGCCGCCGCCACCACCATCAGCCTCGATCTCGTGTTAAGGTTTCGTTTCGAAACCAGTCTGATTTTAAGCTTCCGTTGTCTTCGCCTTCTCTTTTTTCCCCTTGGCTTAACGGAGATGATGCCTGGTTTCGCGTTAATCAACGGAGAACTGCTGTTAGGGCTGCTAATTGGACTGACCAGAAATCTCCTTACGATACTCTCGGTACACTTTTTTTTTTTAATATGTTGTTGTTGTTGATGTTGTTAGGTTTTTTTCATGTGCGTCTGATTGGAAGTGTAATTTTTCTTTGGTTTAAAAAAAATATTGAAATGCAGAGTTGGAAAGAGATGCAGATGAAGAGGATGTTAAGGTTGCTTACAGACGTTTGGCTAAATTTTATCATCCTGATGGTTGGTTTTCAGTTATTTTGATTCCGACTTCTGTTACCAATTATTTTAGAACTCTATTTTATGCTATAATTTTGAGGTAATTGTATAAATTATGCTTTGTTATTAGAGGAATTGAAGCTTAGGATTAATGCCTTTGTTGAATGGATTGATTAGAATCTAAGTGAGCATGATCTTCTTGTGGATGTTACAATGTCCCAGGTTGATTCTTGTTAGTTCTTGATCATCATATGGTTCTATCAAAGTTTACTTTGACTCCTCACATATTTTTTTTCTGTCACCAGCGCTGGTAAGGTCATTTCTGCGACATAATTCCTTTTTATTTGTTGGACTTGGATGTTTCCTTGCACTATTTAGGAACTTTTTACTAATGCGTTTAATTTTTTCAAATGAATGTAAAGTCTATGATGGTAAAGGGACTCTTGAGGAGGGGGAAACAGCTGAAGCTAGATTCATCAAGATTCAAGTCGCATATGAGTTGCTTATGGATGATGAGAAACGGAGACAATATGATATGGATTACAGGGTTAATCCTATGAAGGTTAGACTAGAAGAAAAAATAAGCCTATGTTTTATTTTGAATTTTTATTGGGGAACATGGGAAGGTTTCCCAGTTGATTATATCACCCGCTTATCACTACCTTCTGCCCTCGCCACAGGTTTATAACTTGCCCGACTAAAATGAAAATGATGATTTTGATCGCCTTAAGCACTAGTGTGTAGAGGAGATTTAATGAAGAAATCAATCACAAGAACATGAATGAAATGGAAAGTCATGCTGATAATTTCTCTGCATTTAATAGGTTAATGTCAATTTAAGACCAGATAGAACACCTTCTAATCTGATCACTATATGACCCACTTTTCCAATTGTTCACATATTTATGGAAGTAGCTATGTCTTTTTCTCCCACTTTTCTATATATTGTGAGCACAAAAAAGTAGACAGAGATGGAGAGGGCAGAGAAATTCTAGCTGGTTTATTTAAAATGCCTGTTGTCTTTTCTTTTTTCCAAAGGAATTCCCAGTCCATCCCTCTAATTGATGGCATTATTATGTTCATAATTCTAGGCATCACAAGCATGGATGGAGTGGCTTATTAAAAAGAGAAAAGCTTTTGATCAACGAGGTGATATGGCCATTGCTGCTTGGGCTGAACAGCAACAGCTTGAGATGAATCTCCGTGTCCGCCGTCTTGCTCGATCAAAGGTATCTTAAAGAGTTTCCAATATTTATCAAGTGGATTTAATCCACTAGAACTCCTTTAGTGTCATCTCAATATTGCTTTAACCTAGTTTGTCAATTTCATAGTAAACAGAAATATCTAGCACACATCACGTTATTGTGACAGTTGTCAGTGGTTGACCTGTTTGGACATTTTAAATATAAATTTGTTTCTTGATGGGTGGAAGTCAATATATATGTTTATAAATGTATACTTTCTTCAAACAGGATGCAGGTGGGCTAGTAGATTTTGTCTGTTGGTAATGTTCTTCAGTTTGAATTTTATCTACTGATTGTTGTCATAACAGGTCATTAGATTTCTAATCTGCTATCAACAACTTCAGTTGTGCTTCTTGTCTATTCATGTTTGGCTGAAATAAATGTCACAGCTGACTCATTTTTTGCAGATCTCAAAAATTCATTTTGTTTTAATTTTAACTTTAGGTTGACCCTGATGAAGAGAGGAAAATTATGGCAAGAGAGAAAAAGGCATCCAGGGAGTATTTTAACAGCACCCTCAGGCGGCATACACTTGTCTTAAAGAAAAGGGACTTGATGCGAAAAAAGGCAGAGGAGGAGAACAAAAAGTCTATCGGTCTGCTTTTGGCTGCAGAAGGACTTGAGCTGGATCCAGACGACGATGAAACTCTGTAGAGAATGCATACATTGGCCCATTTACTCTCCATTACACTTTACATTTCAGTATGTCTGATCAAAATATCACCCATACATATTCTATTTGTAGAGAAGTGTACATATGGTTAACTGTCAACCAATGAATGAGAATTGCCTTTTAGAACTAGCAGTCCGCCTTTTAGCAATATCTCGAAACTTTGATTCTTGACCACCCAGAGAAACCAAGAGATGGACAATGGATGGAACGTGGAACAATGGACTATAAATGCAGACACTCGCATATGGAGCAAAGATGGAATAATGAACCTGATACAAAGATTTTAATCAACAGAGCAGGCGTGTATAACAAATATTGCAATTATTCAACATTCTTCGTCAGAATGGAAAAAGAAGTAGATGAGTCACAACTATTTCCCTTTTGCCGGTCTCTAAATTCACCAAAATATCATTGGTAGGAAATTATCTTGGATGTCCCCTTTATGATGATGCTAGTCAGGAAAATCACATATCAGAGTCCTTGATGTAAGCTGAATGTCTCTCCACAACTAGATCAATCAGGGGTTTCTCCACATCAGAACCAGACTGAGTCTTGTCACGGTGGACCGGGATCTTCTCTTCAGCTGTGACAACTGTAACCACCTCTTTGCGGGTCAAGAGCTCATTTGCAATAACCATATGCATCTTGTACTTTTTAAGAGCCATATCAGCTTTTTCTAAAAGAATCTTTGAATCTGTCTCAAGCTGTTGTGCCAAGTGGAGAACAAAGCAAGAGACTCAAGTAAATTAATCCAAGGTTGACGTAGAAGCTAATGAAACAAAATAAAGGGGAAAAAGGGGTCAAATTGTCCAGTTAAAAACCTTCCAAAAGGCATGGAGAAAGAAACACAACAGACAAAATCTTTAATGAAATGCAAACAACAGTAACGTAGTTCTTTCTCTCTGTACAAAAGTATAATCACATTCCAAATATAGAGAAACTCTAATAAGCCCTTGGCCTTCTGTAAAAGGGGAAAAAAAAATAAAAGATCACATTCTCTAAGTTCATCTTTCATTTTTCATTAAACGGAGAGTAGGCATATATTTAAATTGGAAATTTTGAATTTGTTCAATGCCAAATGATTTAGATAAATAACAAGTAAATGAATCATCCATATGGAGGATTCTAATATCATTTATGTTTTAAACAGAGGGTAGGTCAAAGCACAGCAGTTGTAATCTAGCAAAACTTCTTCAAGCAAATGGTCAGGACAAAGCTCTCTGAATCGCCAGTAAGGCATTTAAGGATAGGATAGTTCAACATCTAACCTTGAATGATATGCAGAAGGCCATGGGAGCCCATTGTTTCCTCAACACATAGAGCATTTTTGGCACTTGCACAAGTTGCATGTCCAGAGGGCCAGATGCTGATTGAATCTTATGCTCTGCCTGCAAATATTATATAGATATTTTAAGACCAACAAAGGAGCAGACGATGACAAGTAATATATCTTCCAAATGATTTATCATCCTAGAAACAAACCTAGTGCTGATTTTTAATTCATGTTTTCTAGCAGGGAAAAGCTTTCCAAAGGCAGAGAAAACAGATTACAAGGCTAATCAGGACTACAGGGCATAAAACCAATGAGAAATCCATCAGGCTCACAGAGACTGCCGTTTTCTCTAACCATATAGGAAGTTGGAAATAAACGAAAGTGCATTAACAAAAGTCTTCAACGTGTTTGGCTATTACCATGTCCTTCCAAGGCACATAAAAGTCGGAAACTGCAGCAGCAAGATAAAACATTGTATGTGGACCAAGATTCTTCATCGATGTCGCAACCATTTGTAAAATCTGCCAACAATATAAGATATTATGAATTTCTAGTACAGTAGCTGTTAGTAGTATGTAAGAACTATATAACCTGTACACTCAAAGCACAAAGAACTTATGATATATCTGAAACATCGAATTGTTGAACTGAATAAGGGTTTATGTGATGAATTCCTGACAAAGATATGAAAATCAACAAGCTCCAAAACAAGTAGCATGAGACCAATTTTCTTAGATGGTCACCCTTCATTACCCAAACCATGACTTAACTCCTGTCACTGACAATATATTTTCATGCATTTTGCTTACAATTAAAGGTTAAAACTACGACTCCTACAAAAGTCATTCATCCATGATAAGTGAATAATGCATGAAACATATAAAAACAATATAAATAGACAAATGTAACACTTAAGTGGAAACAGGAAATCATGGAGAACTAACTATCATACAGCTAACAGCACAGCATGTGATCTACATTTATATAAATTTAAGAACTGATAAAAGCTAACCTGAAGATATTCAAATATGGTTGTAAAAGTAAGTTTTAACATGTGACATCCTGCTACAGCCTGCAATAAATTTAATGACAGAAAAAAAAAAAAAAAGCATATAGTTATATTAAGCTAAAGTTTGAATTACATAATATAATGAGCAAAACACTGAATCTAAGTTATCGAATATTTCATACAGCATGATGGTCATTAATGGCTCTCTTTACTGCTTCAGAATATGATTGCCCCACTGGAATATTACAGGAAAGTTGGTCAAATAGTAAATAAAAAATAATTTACATACAATTTAACTCATGAACAATTTGAAAAATTAATGCTGCAAATGGCATCCTGGAAAAAAAATTATTCCAATAACATCCCCAGCACTCCCTCCCTCCAGAAACGAAAAACATAAAGAGAAGAATAAGCCAGAAATTTTCTGACAATGCTCCTATATCAATTATCCAAATAATGAAGCATCTCAAAAGATGATGCACATATGCCAAGCGTCAAATCACATCAGTGTGGAGGAACAAGCACTTATGCTAATCATGATTCTTCACATCAAACCCCAAATAAAATGTGATTGAACAGGGAGATTAAATTCTATTGTAGCAAATTGAAACTGCAGACCTTGAATGTTGGTGCCATCAGTAGAGTCAAAGCACTCAAGCAGTGGATCCTCAGGAAGAGATCGGCAATATGGCTGGCAAGTTCCCCTGCATAAAAAGACAATAAAACCTCCTCAACACAAACTAGTTCTTGATATATTGTACAGTAAATTATAAACTTCTCCAAAATACTGTAGCAGATGGTGAATTCAACAATTACTAGAAATGAACAGCAGATAAAATCCCACCTTCTATATAAGAATATCACTGCATATCCTGCCTTAATAAAATATCTGCAATACAGTCATTTAATAGAGTCAATCCATATGTAATTGAGAAGCAAACCTAAAAGAGAATGCCATGTTTGTAAAGCGATTACTCAGTAGATGCTGCTCCTCTATTGCCTGAGCTAAAATTATCAATGTAACGAACACAGCGTTGTTCCAAGGGAACGGTGGTGCCACCAGATGTCACACACACAATCCTCCTAGCACTTCCATTCCCTACATGAACAGAGAGAAAACAACTAACCCATTAATGCAAATACATATAAACACAAGAAAGTTGTTTACTTTTTTGCTAATTCTTGCCTGGTGGTGAAGAATTAAGTTCAATGAATTCCTTCAATTTGTTGGTGATACCAGCACTGTCTTTAAGAGGAGGAGCTGAATCAAAAAAAGATTTGATTTCATCATCAAGATCGCTTTGTTGAGCATCAATTACTGACCCGCTTGATGAATCCATTCAAAACCCTAAGCATCACAAATACAGAAATTTAACACCCAACCAAAGGAAACCCAGCCAAAAAAAAAAAAAAATCTAAGTGACAACAAAACCAACATACAAATTGAGAATTCTGTGAGAAAGAATGAGTGAAGCAGATAAAAAAAGGTTATGACTTTATAGCAAAAGAGATGGTCTAAAGGGATTGTGGGATTTTGGCAACTGCTATTGTCCACAATCACATAAATGGCATCTAATTCTTTTCACACCTCAAATAGTAAAAATTTATTTATTTATTACTTTTTTCGATAGCAGATATAAGCTCAACAGCTTGCATTGAAACTAAACTACAAATGGGTAAATAATGATTTCATGAATGAGGCCATTTCCAGCCGAATAAAAGAACAAACATAAAATCTTTTTCAAAATTTTCTTTCGTAATTGACTTAATGGGGTGCGAATTAAATTAGAGTTTTTTGAGAGCTAGCTCACCTTCCTTTAATGGCAGTTGCCTGTTACCGCCAATTGTGTTGTTGGTTGAAGAGATAGTGGCTACAGCTACAACTAAACAGCAGGAGACCTGGAAAGTAGTCGCATCTTAAAATCATCTGTTGCAGTGCAAAGTAGTAGTTGTTGAAGATGATCATGGCTGGATATGGTTGGCCAGTTGTACTCTTCTTAATATGGCTGAAATTATCAAATAAAGACGGAAACCATATTAATTACAATATTGTTTAAGAACCCAAAAAAAAAAAAGATATGTAAGAAATTGGCACAAATAATTGTTTTCACCATTAAATATAAATTAATAATATAGAAAGTCGAATAACTTTTGGTATAATTTTCTTTTGAGAATTCGATTGGTCTCTTCTTTCAAAGTTAAAAAATAAATTATTTATATTTATATTTAATTAATAAAAATAAAATATATACTTATATATTATGAATTTAAGTATAACTACAATAATTTTATAAGTATTAAACGAATTTATTTCTTAATTTAATAATGTTTAAATGGATCTAATTGATAAAAATTAACATAAGTAATTGATAAAAAAGTGGAATAACCCATAATTACCCTTGCATTTTTATTTTTTTATGGATTTCCCTGGCATTTTTTTTTTTTATATTTAAATTTAGTTTTTACTCATGATATCTATGTGTTGTTAACTGAGAATGGTATTACTTAAAAAATGTCACATAAGACAACACAGTTATTACTTAAATTGCAATAAGAGAGATGCTTGAAGGTTAAAAGGGACATTTACTAAAGGGAAAAAAAAACCTTTAGGTTTATGTCTTCTTTGAGTTCGAATTTGCATATCAAAATCCCTAGCTTTTATTCAAAATCTCTAGTTGTACAAAAGGGAGAAATTGACTTCCAAATATGGGATAAGAGCTGAGAAATATTTTGCAAAATGATAAGAATCTGTAGTGGGTAGCTTTTGAAGTACAATTATAGAGGTAAAAGATGCACATTATCAAAGTGTGCGTGGTGGAGCTGTGTTGAAGTAGACAGTGCAAGCTCGAAGGAGATAGTAGTGGGGCTTTTTATGCTGAAGACGACTTGTTTTGTTGGAGTTTTCACAGGCATTTGACGGTGGTGGACCACTCTATTTGACAAATACTCTCTTTGTGTTATTTATGCATAAATATAGTTGTTTTATTCATAAATTAAACAACAATCGATCTTGGCTCTTATCCCAAAAATTAATTAATTATTATATAAGGAGTAAAAGGAATTCATTACATAGTTGTCCTTTTATAGTACTATTTGTTAGAAGAATTTAATAATATTTTGATTTTGGTTTATTTTGGTCGGTAAACATTTGGTGTAAATGAGTGACATTGATGTTGAATTAGTATTGCATCATGTGGGGAACATTATAAAGAATGATAAGGGTACTGAATATGTGGGTGGGGAGTTAACTACCATGTATTATGCTTTGGATATCGACATGTTGTCCTACCTTAATGTTATGAGTTATGTGGGAGACTTAGGTATAGACGAGTTGGGGGGTTATATTATAAAAAGCTTGGTGTGGAAATTATTGAAATTAATGATGATAAGGACTTATTAGGTCATTACACTAACTTACTTAAAAGGCAGAGATTAGTCTTTATAGTTGATTGCCCCAACTATGTGGGCGGCATTGGAATTTAATTGGGGAAGGAATGTTAGCCTTTTGTCCAAGTTATAAATAGTGAGCATGCTAAGTCTTTAAGCAACTAAAGTAGGCAAGTCATAGTTGAGGAAGTACAAGTGGATAGTGACAATGGTTACATATTGAGGCTAAAAATGACAGTGGGGTTGTAGACATTAAGGTTAACATTGAGGGTGAAAATGACTCTGAGGACCTTGAACTAGAGTTTGTAACCCACTAAACTTTTGATGAAATGTGTGTCATTGTTGAGGGATTAACAGATGATGAATTACAAGCTGTAAAGGATAAAGTTAGAACTTCTTAGTCTATAAAGAATAAAACAAACACAGATGGAGGGGTTGAAGGGGTGTAAGTTCCTATAGACATTATAGAAGAACGAGAATAAAATGTTGAATATGATACAATAGCATCCCAAAGTGAGCAATCAGATGGGAATGAGAGTGTTTACTATAGTAGCTTTGATGTTTGTAGTTACTATACTGATATTGATGATGAGTTTGGACATCAATGTCAAAGAAAACCATTTGACAAGATTTTCTTTGATTTGAAGTCTAAAATTCTAGTGTTTTGCATTAGTATGAAGTTTAAGAATATTAAAGAGGTGAGGGATGCCATCACAAAATACACTATTTTGAAGGGATTATATGTTCATTATATGAAGAATGATCATAACAAAGTGAGAGTTGGGTGTAAAAAAGGTTTCCTTTAGGTCATTTGGTTAGTATCCATAATGGAAATACACTCACTGTGAAGACATACAACCACCCTCACCATAAATGTGAAAGAAGAAACAAGAGCCAGTTTTGTAATGCAGAATTTCTTAACAAGTATTTAAAAAATAGATTGATAAGTCAGCCTAACATCAAGTTGAAGGATTTCAAGGCTTTAATTAAGAATGAATTAAAAATGAGTGTAAGTACAAATGTGGTTAATCATGCAAATAAGAAAATATTGATTGAATTAATGGGGAGCTTCAAAGAAGAATATATAGCCTTGCATGATTATTTACAAGTTGTTGTGGAAAGTAATCCAGGGGTCCACTTGATTTGCAAGATCTCGCTCTGAAAATTTAAAGGGTAAACCTTGTTTCAATAGGTTTTATATGTTTCTGGAAGCTTATAAAAAAGGTTAGGTAGAAGGGTGTAAAAGGATAATTGGTATTAATGGGTGTTTTTCGAAGGGTGTCTGTAAAGGTCAATTGCTTTGTGTTATTGGAAGGGACAAAAACAATCAAATGTTTCCAATTGCATAGGGGAGACAAATGTCACTTGGACTTGGTTTTTGAGATGCTTGAAATGTGATATGCCCCTTGGTGATGGTAAAGGGTATACAGTTGTATCTGATATGCAAAAGGTATACACTACTTAAATATCCTTTGATTTTTTTCACATATATAAGTGTCTTTATACTTGTGTGCTGTTGACTATAATGCAGGGACTTAAAGCCACAATGAAACTTGAATTGCCTAATACAGAGCATAGGGTGTGTGGTAGACACATCTATACCAACTGGGCCAAGAAATAGAGAGGAAAAGAAAGAAAAATAGCTTTTTGGAACTGTGCAAGAGCAACCTTTGATTAAGATTTGAAGAATAAGCTTCATGAATTATCCAACCTTGAGGAAGGGTTGGTGAAAGATGCACTTGATTATAGAGTTGAAAGTTGGTGCAAAGCATTCTTTAAAACATATGTGAAGTGTGATGTTGTAGATAATGACATGTCAGAGACTTTTAATGGATGGATTTTGGATGCTTGATGCAAGCCAATTATTACAATAATAGAAGAAATTAGAGTGCAAGTTATGAATATGATATGGAAGAAGAGGCAATCTATCCAAGGGTGGATTTTGGATATGAGTCCTAGATCCTTGTAGAAATTTGCAAAAAATAAAGAGAGGTCTTTTAATTAGTTGTTAGAGTGGAATGGTAAGGAGGGATATGAGATCAATGGTGTATATCACACCAATAAGCATATGGTTCATTTGGATAAGAAAACATGCACATGTAGGGAGTGGGACCTGACAAGAATCCCATGTGAGCATAATGTATATGCCATCTATAATAAGAATGACCATCCTGAGCACTACATGGACCACTGGTACAATAAAGCCACTTATGAGAAGGCTTATGCACCTAGTATACAACCTATTCCAAGGAAGATGGATTGGCCACAAAGTGGGAAAGAGATAATAGAACCTCCTCAATTTAAGAAGATGCTCAGGAGTCCTAAAATCAAGAGACGAAGAGAAAAATATGAGATTAAGAAAGTAAGGAAGATAGACAGAAGTGGTAGAATCATGACTTGTAAAGTGTGTAAAGAATTTGGCCATAACATCCGAAGTTGTCCAAAAAGAACACCTAACATGTAGGTATGAAAAATTAATGTGCCTTATTGATTAATTTAATATGCCTTATGTTTAAGTATTTATAAGTGTTATTTATTCCATATTAAAGTTAGGAAAAACAAGAAAAAGCCAATTGTTTAGACATAAGAGTGTAGTGGTACATATGTTAATATAATTGAGTTTCTAAAAGAGTTTACAAATGTCCAAGAAAAAGGCAAGCGATAAAAAAATACACCTGTTCAATAACCTTTTACAAACCATGGAACTTATGATATAACTCTAAAATAAAATAATCAGAGTGTAAGATGTGAGGCAAAAGGAAAGGGGGTAGCAGACATATCAAGCTGGCAGGAAAAGGATTTTAGGTTTAGTCCAGGTTATTTTAAAGTTAATAAACACTATGGAATGTCTTGGAGTCAACCTGTACAAAGCAATTAACTATAAATGAAGAAAATGCTACATTTTCTTCACAGCCAAGCTATCCACAACAATGTACCAATAGGGGAGGATTTGGTTGTTTTGTTAATCTTGACAGTAGTATTGTATATCTAAAGGTTAATTTATTGAATAAAAGAAATTTATAAAAGAAATTTATCTAAAGGTTATTTATAAAAGAAAATTTCTATTTAATTTGAATTTAAGGTTGTGTATAACATATATGTTTGTCATGTGTTGCAGTCATTGTACAAGCCTCCAATACCCTTGTATGGACCATACTCAAACAAGAAAGTGAAAGGGAATGATGGGGATAATACTAAGGTTACAGGAAAAGCTTTATAATTAAAATTCTATAGTCTAAGAGATAGAAGGCCAGTTTGGAAGCCATGAAGTGTGATATGCACTTATTATATATGAAAGAGTTTTAGAAGTTTTTTTTTTTTGGGTACATGTTAAGTGCATTTTGGATAAATACATTTAGGATATATGTGTCCTAGATCATGCTTGCTAAGGTTCAGTAAGATTTTTGTATATCCATTGAACATGGTAAATATAGTGTAGACACCTAGTCCAATTGGCCTATGAATCGGGGGCGGACTGTAGGTGCTCAATTTGATCAACCTACACTGTAGATGGTGGGGTTTAGCGCGGATCCAAGATTTTAGCAACCGCCACACTGTTTAGGCTTAGGGCCTTAGGGAACACACTACTATGTCACAAAGTCATAGTGTGGAGAAGAGGAGTCGCCACCTAGGGTAATAACTGGGACAATTTGATTTGTGGTACTCGATTCTCTAAAAGAAAGTTAGCACCACAACTAAGAGATTCTGGGAACGGAATACTAACTTTTCTTAGTCTCGCGTTCATTTAGAATAATTTTATAAATAATTATTTCATCCTCTAATTACATGCAATTTTATTTAAACCCTATTTGACATCCATCTAACCTTAATCATATAGTAAATAAAATTACATATAAAAAATGCACTCAAGATCGTGTTGTCCTTAAGTCTAAACTATGTTAATTTTATTAAAAATTTAGCTAGATTTACATTTTATTTACAAGTGAGAAAGCGACTAAAGGTGAGCCTACATTTTTTATTAATTAGTGAGCCTAGATCTATTTATTTTAGTTTGTCTAAGAAATGAGCATAAGTCTATTCAATTTTAAAGGAAAGTTAAATTAGTGGGCCTAAAATCTAATTAACTTAATGGGCCTAAATTTATTTTAATTATTTAAAGCCCTAAACCATTTTTAAACCTATTTAAAGTGAGTTGGACCTAAGCGTGGGCTTGGGGCCCAAAATAATATAAACACCCAAAAACAAAACCCAAAACAAATAAAACATAAAAAAGATCAAACAAACATTTTAGTGATTTTCTAAAAACCCTATATCAATTACATGCAAACCCTAAATTAAGCTACTGTCACCATTGATTTTAATTTATTTTTATCCAATTGAACCTAATTACTAATTGATTTTAAACGCAGAAAATTAAATCTTTCACTATTCCCACTATTGGGGCTATTACAAACTACGTATAAAAATTAAAATTAAACAATTATACACCAATGAATTAAAATAATTACACAAGATACCAAAATGCAAAATAAAGATAAAAATCCTAAGTTATACTGGAAAACAACACAGGTTCTTCCATGGTATTCCATGGACCTTCTGTTCGTCTAAACACATGTAGTATCCTCCTCAATCCACATTCGCACATAAAAAAAAAACACATAAATAATCAGATTGGTAGTGAAATTGAATAATCAAAAAAATAACAAAATAAAATAAAAATTTAAAAAAAGAAATGAAAAAAAATGAATATTGTGCATATGCTTTGAGATAGCCCCTTAGATTGAGATTGTCATCGTTGTTTTTGACTCGTTGTTTGATTCTGGATAGAGGCTCAATTGCATTCCAAACATAGAACATTATTTTCAAAGCTTTAAAGAACGATGTCAAAAAATTAGAGTTTTAGATAGGACGGAAGAAATCAAGATTTTCTTGCGCAGTAGGATTTTATCGCGCAGTTCTCTGGATGTTCTCTCTTTTTTTTATCTTTTTCTTTTTTTTTCTTACTGTGTGTCTCTGTGTTTTTTTTAGCCTCTCTGTTCATCCGTCCCCCTCTTTACACACATGCAGACTCTACTTTTAAATGCAGAGTCTGCCTGCGTACTGACTTCCTCTTTTGAAGGAACAAAATACATCTGATAGCATTTTTTTTATTTCAAAATCTACTTATGCATTTTGAACACATAAAAAACTTATTAGATAATAATAATGACAAAATTAAATTTTCAACCAATCAAAACACTAAAAAAATTGATAAAAAATAAAAATAAAAAACACAAAAAAAAATGGGACTTTTTAATGTGTCAGCATTGTGCAATGCCGATTAGCATTACATAATGTTAGTCGGTGCCGATCCTTAAATTTTTTTTTGTAACTTTTAATTACCAAAAGACCCCTAAAAAATTGACTTCTTTATAATCAAATCCTAAAAAATGTTACAATTTAGTCCTTAGAGTCTAGAATATCGACAACTGAGTTCAATTTTTGAATAAATTTTATCATGGGGGCTTACGTCACAATTGTGCACAATTGCATCCTGAAATTGGGTGCTTACACACACCAAAGCCCAATGGTGAGAATACAGAGCTTGGATATAAGTACGAAGCTTAAATATTTATTTAGAAATAGACTTGAGTGCCTGGGGACCTAAAAAAAAAACCTAGCCTAAAATTGTCTAAACAGGTACAAATTTGCTTTGGCCCAATGCAGAATAGGTCAATAGATGACCCGACTCTCGAAACAGGTAGACTTCTATTAAGCAAATGGTATGCCAACAAACAGTAAAAAACTTTCTGTCCTACCACTACATTCAACACCCTAGTAGATCATATTAATAACATGACATAATATGTAGTATAAACTTAAAATATACACTAAATAAACTAACAAATTAAGTCATATTCAAGTCTAATATCAAAGTGCTAAGGAGATAAATAATATTTACTTGAATATGAGCTTTAATAAAGTAGTTAACCCTCAGAGGTTACTTTGGATGTTGAACTCTACTTGGATGTGAGCTACACTTGAAGATAAAATTCTTTCACCTTCTTCTTCTCAAAGAAATGGACTATTGAACTTAAACTCCTCCCCCTATTCTCAAGAACGTCTTTTCCTGATTTCAGAGCTTCTTCTTCCTTGTTCTTTTTTTTTTGTTCTCTCCTTAAAATTTTGGTAACCTCCTCCCTCTTTTTCTCTCTCTTTTTTACTTTTATCTCAAATCTCACCCATGCCCTTAGGTTCCTAGACCATAATGAGCCTCCATAGCCTTTTTCTTTCCACTAAAAATATCTTTCTTATGCAAAAACCAGGTCTGGAGGGTGTGGGGGCCCCACCCCACTTGACCACTATGGTTGCAACTGCGTTAAATACAGTTGTAAGTAGTTTGCCACAAAGGTAGTGCCATTATGATTAGGCAATTACCTTTGTGGTTACTGTCGTAGAGGAGATTGCCTCTTTGCATAGAGGAGGCGCCTCTTTGGCCCTGCTCTACAATGGGCCAAGGCAAACTTAGGCTTGTTTAGACAATCTTCGGCTAGTTTTTTTTTTTAGGTCCTTGAGCTCTCAAGTCCATTTCCAAATAAAGACTTAGGATTTGTACTTATATCTAAGCTCTGTATTCTCATTATTGGGCTTTGGTGTGGGTTAATTAAACTGAGCACCTGCAGTTCTTCCTCGATTCATAGGTCAATTGGACTGGGTGTTTATAGTTTGCCCCTTGATTTTTTGAGAAAGCAAAGTAGTTTTTAGAGAAAATCATATGCACATTACAAATAAAAGCAAAAGATAGGGGACATACCTGAATCTCAAGCTTTGCTTAGGAGGTGAGTGCTTTAACTCGAAATGTGATCGTGTTCCTCAGGTTTTCCTAGCATGATTAGCCACTTGTTATAGCTTTGGCGTGAAACTTGGGTTTTTTTGGCCCTCTTTCCACTCAGTAGAAACATGATTCATAGGTTTTCATGACCTAATCAGTCACTCATCTAAAATGTGATTCACTAGATTTCTTGGCTCGATCAGTCACTTGGTAAATTATAGACTTCAAAATTCATTGCCCGATCAGTCTCTTTCTTGTTATAGACTCCAGGAATTCATTTCCTGGTTAGTCTTTTCTTCATTGAAGACCCCCAGGAATTCATTGCCCGATTAATCTATTTCTTATATCAGACTCCATGAATTCATTGCCTGGTCAGTCTTTTCTTCATTAAAGACCTCGAGAATTCATTGCTTGGTCAGTCTCTCATCTGAAATGTCATTCATGAGTTTTCCTGGCCCGATCAGTCACTTGGTAAACTGCACAATTTGGGAATTCATTGTATGATCAGTTTGTTTTTTATTATAAACTCTAGGAATTCATTACTTGGTCAGTCACTTCTGTTATTGATGCCTTAATTAGAGAAAATCCATAGTTTTTCCCTGGATGCAGGCCAATTAAACTGAATGCGCGATTCACCCCCAAGCACGGGTTGGCCAAACTAGGTGTTGCTGACTGGTACTTCAACCAGAACTAAGAAAAAACTCAACTTTGCTAACCCTTTCGGGTTCCTGTTCATAATTTGACTGGTGCTTCGACTAGAATCTGAAAGTCTTAATCTATTAATCACTTTAGGTTCATTTGAAACAAAAAATTCATCTGTCATCATCACTCATTCATCTCTCTTTAATTGCTAATTTCCACTTTTTTTACCTATAAAAGGATTCCTTCTCTTTCCTTTCCTTCCTTCTTTCTTTTTCCTTCTTTTCTTCTCTTTTCTTTTTCTTTTTTCTACTCTTTCATGCACTCATATTTATTCAAAAATGGACGATGAAAGGACTCCTCCCGTGCCTGGATGGGATCATATTCTGCCTCCCCCTAGCGTGCCTTGCAACTTTGGATTGATCCAAGGAAATCAAATTCCTCTCTTGGTGGATTTGAAATCCCATATTTATTCTTTTCCACTAGATGGGTTAGTGTCCAATTTTTCTCATTTTTTTCTACAATTTATCGAGTTAGCATTTATTTATGACAGTTCACCATTCAGGATTAAAATTTGGCAAATTATGATTGAATTTTGTGAATTTAATTAAAATTGGAAAATTGTTCCCTTGTTCTTCACTATGTAGAGGTGTTCGACTCTATGATGAGGTGATCACTTCATCGTCTAGAGGCAATTCACCTTTAAGCAAGCAAAGGTAATCGCCTCATTGTTGAGGCATTACGCCTCTATGGCAAGGCGATTAGTTTATTTTTTTGTTCAACTTTTATTTATTTATTTATCTTTTCTTCTTTAGAGAAACAATATAAACTCAACTGTAATTTATTTCAACTTCCCTAATTTTCTTGCAGGTTTATGATCAGACATTTAAGGGCATGGGTAACTTTCATAGGGTCCGTGTCTTTTTTAATGATTTAACGAAAGGCCAAAAGGACCGGGTTTGAAAATTTCATCGTCGCACTCCCTGTGGAGTAGGGTTTGATGGACTATCAACCCCTTTATGCACTGATGGAACGGTGGCTTGAGACGACTTATACTTTTCACCTCCCCTTAGAGAGCTCTGTTGGGTTTCGTGATTCAAAAAAATGCAGCGGAAATTAAAAATTTTAACCATAAACCTTAACCCGGACCCAAGTAATTTGATTAATTGATTTAAAACTAGGATTTTCAAATCTTACCACAAACGCAGAAGAGGCAAGACTGTTAGAAGACAAAGAGGAGGTTCACTCCGGTGACACCTTACCTCGAGCTTTGATTTTGGTAGTTCGAATCAAGACATCTTCAAAAGAATTTGTCCTCCACAAGCGTCCATTCGAATAGCCCTTGATTAAAATGACAAATTTGTGTGCTGGCACTTCTCTTGATTTCTCACAAATCAAGAACATAACACTTTGTGTTTTAGTTTTTCTAAGAGGAGAAAAATAAATTTTGGTGGCTAATAATTGAGTTAGTGAAACCCTAGAGAATATAATATATTTATAGACCTTTAATTAAGGTTTTACTTACCAAATAACTTTTTTGTAATTTCTCAATTATTATTATTCTGATTTTATTTAAAATTAAATCAAATAGAATATTCCATTTATTTAAGATAACCTTTACCTTAAAAAAAACTATTTATTTATTTCCACAGAGCATATTTGGGCTTCTTAAACCCATATATGTTTTTAGGCCTGTTCTAAGTGTGTGACCTTGTAGGTTTACATGACATTGGCAGTGGGCCTTAAATCTCTATTTAGGCCTATAAGTTATAAGTGGCCTCTAGCAAGACATTATGACTACCCAAGTTATGTGAAGTCAATAATTTAACATAACCTAATTTATAACAAATATTATAATCCCTTTGTCACATGATATCTTGATTGAATATAAAGCATAGTTTCTATCATCCTTATATAATTCAATCATATTATTTCTTAACTCTAAGTAGACTGAGAATGATAACTCTTTATCAATTCACTTTAGCACGGCTATGCATTTTCCTTAGTCTATCTTATTAAGGGGCCCATAGATATCTTACTTATATTAAATAAGGAAAAAATTCCTTCTCAATCACTCACATTCCTCACATAACTCATTTCATATTCAACAACAATCTATTTTATCATCCTGTTAAAGACAATGTTAGATTGTGTTAAATATATAATAGTTATGTAGAAATCCATGATGATTTCAAGGTCAAAGGACTAAATCAATATTATTATGATGAAAATTACTTATGACAATTATCTATATAGTATTCTCATGATGGTTCAATCTAGTACATTATTTCCCAAATAAGTACTTATGAGTTGACTTAATATCTCATAGTCATGATTAGTAAAACATAATCATCAATCAACATCATACTAGCCATACCATATTGTTATGACTAGGGATAATTTGAATATAACTCATATTTAATCTAAGGGTTTTACTATCAAGTCACATACTTGATGACCTTAGTAAGAATCGACTATTCAAGTAATTATCATAACACAAAATGATAATGAAAAATGCATCTTTATTAAATAAAATGATAAAGTCAAAACATGGTTATACATGATTGACCTAGTGCATATCACTGACAAGCTCACCCTGGATCTTATTTCTTTGTAGCTATTACTGGGATTGCATGTGCTGAGGATCTCGTCCCTCTCGACGCTAGTTTGCATCAACTGACTTTTGAGAAGGCTACTTTTATCAAGTGCCTTCTTGGTATGGTCTCGGGCATAAAAGGATCGCACACCATTAAAATTGATTCAATTTAGAGCTTTTATACCCAGGAGAGGATCGCAGAGATGGTCATCCCACGCTAGGTGGATCAGGTGGTGCAAGATGTCTTGGTCTATCTACTTAGCACCACTTTCTTTACTGACACCGCTAATTTTATTGACCTGATGTTCCTACCACCCCTACGAGATTCGGATATGGTGGCCTCCTATAATTGGGGTAATTGTATTTTGGCTTATCTAGGCGATGGAGTTAGAGTTGCTCATTGGGGTGACTCATATAGCGAATAAGCTTCCGGTCATTCAGAGATGGGGTGCTACCCGTGTTTTGAAAAAGACCCTGACTCGAGTTCATATCCATCGACTGCACCTGAACTCGTTAATGCATGGTATGGTACCTAAAACATTTGATTGACCAGGTTAGTAATTTTCGTAAATTTAAATTGCTTACCTTTTGGTATTTGTGCATTCAAAATGACTTGTAGGGTCATGAAGACAAGTGGAATGTGGAGATAACCCGTTCCAAGCTGCTGTTATAGAAGAGGGTTCTTTTGTGCGAGCTAGGCTGTCGAGTTTGGTACCTCGATAAGCATATCCTTAATTGGAGCAAGGGTGTCAGGGCTAGGTGCGTACCCAAGTCCCCTCCTAGTAGCATATTCTAGATGAATGTGTTGGAGGGTGACGATCTTGCCTAGGATGTCACTGATTCACCGGCTGTGGATCATACCGTCTTGATCAAAAGTCGGTATATCAATTTTGTTCGGACCCATCTCTTGCAGATGGTACCTCTATCTGACACCTCTACTTCTCAGGTAAGCATTAAATGCTCAACTCATGTCTTGTAATAGTGTCATTCTAATATAATTCTTCATTTTTAGGCTGCACCCACTAGACCGATAGTTCATGTTAGGCCTCCTGTGCATGAGGGAGATACCTAGAGATCTTGTAGAGATCCACATAGAGAGGGGACCTCGGCTGTGATTGAGTAGATGAAAACTCCCACCATTTCTACCTTAGAGATCATTGCTAGCAGCTTTGCTCATACTCTTGATCTGCTTATTCATTGTTGGGTTCCTACAAGAGAGCTATCCTGCCAGTTCCTGAATTTGGATTATGAGCTCATACTTACTTACATCCCAAGGGGCGCTACTCACATAAGTTCACTTTTAACCTACATCTAGATGATTCTTAATACGTTTGTTAGTCTCTAACATCCTACTGATGAAGCAAATTTCCTTAAGCCAAGGGCTACACATGTATCACATGATTGAGGCTTATAGGGATTATTTGATGGTTGTCACCCAGCAGTGGAGGGTAAAGATCTCCCCTACATTTATATATATGTATGTATGCATGTATGATTTATTGACCTGAAGTTTGTTTTGAGCAGGGTTGTGATGAAGCTATTCAGGCTAGGATTGCTACTCTTGAGCGGCAAATCGAGGTGCTCCAGATTGATGATGAGAGCAGTGATGAGGAGACTGGAGGAGGTGGCAGCTTTAGAGGTGATCCCAAGGGCACTGAATATGATGTTTAGACTAGGGATGGTTAAGATAGGCCGTAGACATAGTTGACAATTTGTTGTTTTGGAAATTTGCATTTCATTTCTCTTTTTTAGCTAAATCTTTAGATGATTACATTTGTTCTGCTATTTAATTCATTCATTTGCATTAATATGAGTACACTAGAACATATAGCTTCTCATTCACAACCAAAATTAAGTAATTCTGCAACACACATGTGTTTGTTCCTCTGTTGAAGTGGTGATCACCACTGTGCCACCACTTGAAGAGGCGATCACCTTTTAGCAATGAGGCACTGCCTCTATGAAGAGGTGTCGCCTCAATGGTAATTTGTAATCGATTTAACTTTTCAAATCTAATTTAATAACTCCTTCTCCTTATAAAATGCCCCAAAATACATTCTGAATATCATTAAAAACTTGAACTATGATTGAAAGATGCCTCAAACACTTGTAAACTATCTTGCAGAGCTTAAATGGTAACTCTTAGGCAAAATTAAAGCCCTTTCACTTGTCCTCTTTCAAATCCCTTTATATAAGGAAAATTAACTTCTCATTTAATCAATTTGTATCTCAATTCTGGGATTGCTATAAAAATGTCTTTTGGTTTAGCACAGTAGAAATCTGCCCCTTGCCTGAAGAATTTAAAGCTATCCTTGGCTATAGTTTGGATTCCTCTTGTCAACCTGCAATTCTTATCCTTAAAGTCCCGAATCTGCATTCCATTCAGTATCAGATGGCTCAGATGTTTAACCTTCCACCTTGACTTTCATCATAACATATCCTCGATTCAGAGGTTGAATTGGAGCTGCTTCTCAACATCACTATGGGTGTAGAAAGAGGTGAGGTCTATTGGCCCCAGATGATGGCTCTCTACTTGTATGCCCAATTCTTACTCATCTCTACTTCTGAAATTATGATGCCAAAATCCTCTGTATCCTGGACCAAGTGGAAAATGGACTCACCCCTTTCCCCCTTATCTTGGCAGAAACCATTATCGGCCTAGATAACCTCTTATTAAACTGGCGATTCTTGGGAAGTTCGTTCTTGCTAAAGGTAACTCTTTCTTTCTTATTATCACCTTCTATTTTCTTGGCATTTCTTCGCTTCTTCATTAGTTTCACAAATGTGGCTTCACGAGAAGTTAGGGTTGCTTGAGCCTCCTCGAAATATTGCATATTACGGGCCAAACACTGCTAAACCATGAAGATGTACCCTATCCCCAAAGATGTCTAGAGCTGGCTATCAACATTCCCTAATACTCTGAGTCATTGGATGTGTATATGGTGGAGATTACAATTCGTTACTATCAAATCATATACCCACTGTGTTCCAATAATTAACCTTTATTTCACCACATTTTATGACCTTGCCCATCTCTACCATTAGTATGATAAAAAATAGCTGATTGTAGGACTAGTCCATGCATTTGAACCAGGACCTCTTTCTCAATATTTTTTGGATAACTTACTAGTACTTGGTCATAATGAAGAATTCAGAGAAACATCAACTACAATGAAGATTTATCTACTGATGATCAATACAAGGCATGGATATAATTGCAACAGATAAAAAAAGATGAGTTTATCAGAAACAAAAGAATGATAGAGTTGTAAGAATTCAGTATCAGGGGTGCTTAACAAAAGAAAAGGAAATAAAATTAGCTTATGAATCAAGTTGTTATGTCACTTTTGTTAAATAGATTTTCCCTTTATGGTAGTTAGATAGATTGTAATAGACACTTATTGCAATGTTTAATAGTAATTTTAGCAATTTTTTTTTTCATTTAACTCAAGCATAAGATGCATATACATTTTGCTTTTGATATATGTTGTTGGTTAGCTTGCCCTTGCAAGTTTTCTAACAAACTATTTTCCTACTCTCTCTCTCTCCTTTTACACATCCCTAACTTTTGTTATTGTGAGGTTTTTAACCCAGTAGGTGTAGACACCCAATTTCGGGATGATGTGTTATGGATGCACCAAAGGACTCCAATGATGAAAAATCATGAATAGGTTTTCGAAACTTAATCTTTAAAATTATAAGGGTTTAAATGCATCTTTTAAAGGAAGGATTTAATGTTTTTAAGGACTAAATTGCAATATTTTTTTACATCGGAATTGAAATCTTTCGTTTGTTTTTTTTACTTTTAAATTCAATCCTAATTGGTTTAAAACTCCTAATTGGCTTTTAATTCAATCTTAATTGATCTAAAATTCCTAAATATAATTTTAAGTATTAATCTTATATTTTTAGGAATAAGAATCACGTTAGGATTAGGCTAGGTTTTCTAGTTCTTTTTCCACTAAGAGAGGAGGAAGAAGAGAAAAAGGGGGGGGGGGGGGGGAAGAAAAAGGGAAAAAAGAAGAGAGAGGTGGGGAGAAAAAAATGAAAAAAGAAAAACGTGTTTTGAAAAGGGTTTTTTAATTCTTTTTTCTTTTTTGAGTTATTTTCTACAAAAATTCCCTTTGATTCATCAATTAATTCAAGATCCTTAGAGAATTTTTGAAGAGCCAAAATTCAAAAACTTATCAAGAACAGTGAATTAAAAATCTAAGGAGTGCCCCAAGTCATTCATAATCATTATCATTATCATCATCATCTTCTTCTTATTCTTTATTTATTTATTTCTATTAATTATTTTTATTCTTTTGAGTTATTATTATAATTATTCATTAATCATAATTTTTTTATGGTGATTATGGAGAAAAACGCATGGTGATCATGTGGAAGGGATGAATTCATGAGAAGTCCGTGGAAAACTATGGATAAAGCCTCGTAGAGACTTAGTTTCTAAGGTTTTTTTTTAAATTTTTTTTATTGTTTTTTAATTTTTAATTTTATTAATTATTTTAGTTTATGAATTAATGTAATAGCCCTAATAGTGGAAATAGTAAAATTACATGTATAGTTGTTTGTTTATTTTGATTAAATTGGTTAGTAAATTTAGGTTTTTTAATTAGGTAACTACTTAAAATCAATGGAAGAAGTAGATTAATTTAAGTTGCTTGATAATAAAATTAGAATTTTATTAAGGATTAATTTAATTATTTGTTTGATTTTATTTAATTGTTTTTTTATGTTTTTATTTGTTTTGGACTTATTTATTATTTTTATGTATTTTGAGCCTTAAGCCCATTTTAGGCTTTGATTTATTTATTTAAGTTTAGATAATTCTTTTAGCCCATCTCACTTAATAATTAATTAGGTTTAATTAATTAAAATATACTTTTAGGCCCATAATTAATCAAATTTTAGGTTAGAAATATCCTTAGGCCCATTTAGTTAATTAGACATATGCCCATCTAATTTAATTTAATTAATTTAGACTTAGCTCACTTAATTAAAGATTTTTTCAAAACTTATAGATTTAAGATCACCTTAGAATTAAAATATGTAGAATTAGGCCCACTAATTTAAATATTCCATAATTTGTAGATTTAAGCTCATATTTAGAATTAAAATTAGTAGACTTAAGTTCATTTAATTAAAATCAAAAGGAATTAGGTCTTTAGGTTCACTTATAATTTAAAACATGTAGATTTAACTCATTTATTTAAAATCCATGTAGATTAGACTAACTTAAGGATTATGTGATTTATTGAATGCATTATTTACTTGTATATTTCATGACTAGTTTGCCTTGGAGTTGATTGTTTTAGGGTTTATATGAAATTGCATGTAAATAGAGAATAAAATCATAATTTATAAAGTAATTCTAAATGAACACAAGACTGAAAGAAGTTGGTATTCCGTATTCAGAATCTCTTGGTTGTGGTACTAGCTTTCTTTTAGGGAATCGAGTACTACCTTTTTGATTTGTCCTAGTTATTACCCTGGGTGGTGACTCCTCATCTCCATGCCATGTCTTTGTGACAGTGGTTAGTGTGTTCTCTAGAGCTCTGAGCTCAAATAGTGTCACGGTTGCTAAAATCTTGGACGTGCGCTAAACTCTGCCGTCTACAGTGGCGACTCCACTGAGGGATAAAAGATACTGATTCTACTTGTGTTCTTTGGAATTATTTCATTCATTATTATTTTATTTTTGCATTCATTCTGCATGTCCCTATTAATTGATGACGTTGGCTTATGATTCCATGATTCCACTAGCTTCATGGGGTTGTAGATTAGCTAACTATCACTCTTAGCCTTGACTCAGTCTAAGAGAGATTGTCGGGCTCATCTGACCAGAGCCTGTAATCCAAGTCCTTAAGGGGGGTTAGTCTTCTCTCGAGTTTACAAAGGATATCGGGCCCCTCTGACCTTGGCCTGTAACTTAAGTCCTAAAGGAGGACATCTTGCTAAGGGAACCTTGACCTTTTTACCGAACCCTAACCACATATAATGGCTTAGTTATTTCCCCTAGGATCTACCTAAATTACTTGTGAATGTTGCCATGAGGTATTTTTATTTGTAAAGGCCCAAGCCCATACTTTAGAATCCCATTTAAGTTAATAGAGATTGGGCTAATCTTTTACACCTAGAAATGCTGCTTCTGTGCTTCTATTGCTTTAAGACATTTGGCATGTGCGTCAGTCCCTGATATCCCTTGTTAATATTAAGACCAAGATAAAAAATCCTAGGAAAAGAGACTTACCATTGAATACATGTGTGGGAGGAATAAGGTTAGAAGGATATATGTATACTTAACTTATTACCTGCTACTTATTGTATAGCACGTGCATCATGCATACATGCATACATGCACCTCATGCATCATACTAACAATTTATCTTGCAACCATTATAGATTCATCCGGGTCTTCCTGTGTTTAGAGTCGAAAAGGTGGCAGACTGGTGAAAATTGATTCAAGCCCCCAATCGATTGTGAAAGAGATCCTGAGCAGACTGGAAAAGAGCCCCATTAATTTGCTCTATTTAGAAGCTACGCAACTTGAACAAACTAAAAGAATGGAACAACAAGAGGGAGGAAAATGGACCCTAGAAGACGTCAAAGGAGCATTGATGGATGATATGAGAGCAGTGATGCAAGACGAGTTAAGACAAGCTCTAGTGGGATTGATGCCACCACCTACTGCTACAGCACCACCCATTGCAGCCAATCCACCTGCCACTGCTGCACCACTTGCTGCAGCCAACCCACCTATTATGGGTCCACTACCTGTTAATAATGACAATGCTAGGGAAATGAAGCTGGATGATATTGAGAGTTATATGATTGAAAAAGCAAAAAAAGAATCACTTGAGCAAGTTCAAGAGTTAGAATCCAGACAAATGAAGGCATTAACTCAGAAGATGTCTAAGATGGAGGAGGTGATAAGGGGACAAGGCCTAGGATACCCGTTTGACTTTAATGATGTGATACAATTTGAGGAGGATAAGCTACCTAACAAATTCAAGATGCCACAGCTGTAGAAGTTCGATGGTATTAGGGACCCGAGGATTCACCTTAGTCAATACATAACTACTATGAGTACCACTAAGGCTCCTTTGTTTGTGGTTACTAAGTTGTTTGTACTATCCTTATAGGGTATGGCTGTTAATTGGTATCATGGGTTAGAGAAGTCTATCCGAGTAGATTGGAGGGAGTTGTGCACTACTTTTCTAAAGTAATATGACCATAATACTAGGCTTGAGGTGTCCACAAGAGATTTAAAACTAACCAAGTAGAAGCCCAATGAATCATTTTCAAATTTTCTAACTAGGTTTATGAATAAGGCGGGAATGATAAAGAACAAATTGGCAGAGAAGGATCAGGTTAGAATGATAGTCTGAAATGTGTCACCTAACCTAGTGGAGAGGTTGCAAATGATGAACCCCAAGACATTCATAGACCTTTATGATGATGGGTTATAGGCTGAAGAGATCAAAAATGAGAAAAAGAAGGCTACTGGGAACACCGGAGCAAGAAGCTATCCAATTAGGGGCATACAACAAGGAAGCACTAGCCGGGTTATAGGAGTCCATGTTGTTCAACAACTAAGGAGGTTCTCAAATTTTAAACAACCTTTGTCAAAAGTCCTAGAGTGCCTAATGGAAAAGGGCTTACTTCAACCTTTACATACTCCAAACCCACTAAATCCAAATATCTCAGGCTATAAACCAAATAAACACTGCAAATTCCACCAAAACCTCCAACACTCTATAGATAATTGCATCTGCCTTAAACATGAACTCCAAAACCTTATAGACTCTGGAAAAATCACAGATCCTGAAAACCCAAGCACTATAAGCAATCCTTTCCCAAACTACCGAAACATGCCATCTCCAACAACTGTGATGATCAACTCAGAAGTAAGCGAGAAAGAAGTGCTAAACTCCTTTGAGGACCTAGACCTTAAAACCAATGAGAAATATCATGATGCCCTTAAAGATGAGCGAGTTGAAGATTTGTTGGGTTAGCCCTCTAGCAAGTTTGACTACAAGGTGTTTGACACTAAACCACCTTCTTTTGACATACCCTTCGAGTCAATTATACCAATAGGATGGGGCCAGGAATTTGATGATGAGAAGATGCAAGATAACAAAAAACATAAATTGAAAGTATGGAAGGATGGAAAGAAAGCAAAACCACTAAATGAGAGTTTCATCAAAGAAGGATATGGAAAGTATTACCTCAGTGCAAAGGAACCTGTCAATATGCCTGATATGAATGAGAGTAGGATCTACAAGGAATAGATTGTTGAGAACCTGGTGCAAGACAATAAGGATAAGGAAATGTAAGAATAACTATTATGTCAGCCACCTGAAGGACAACCACCATAAGACTTAGCATCCCTAGCATCTATAATAAGAAATAAATTTTCCTATTGTCTACTTTGAATAAAATTTTAGTTTCTTTAGAACTTATTTTATTTTAGTGATCGATGATATAAATTTTGATTTTGCTCACTTATGTAATATGCATCCTGATGGTACTACGCATTGTGATATTGATCGCATCTGCATGTTTGACAAAAATTTAATTCAATTAGATTTATTCAATGTGGGCACAAATGTAAACTTAAAGAATAGTCTTATATCACATGACATAACTTCTAAAGAGAGCAAAATCTGAGGAAAAATAAAAAGAATGATAAAAAAGAGAAGAAAACCAAAGAGAGAGAAAACGAAAAAGAACAGTAAGGTGAAAAATTAAAGAGAAAAATTCAGGATTAATTGATTATAGGAGTTGTGTCATGTGATGTAATGAATGTTCTCATTTTTGAATGAGTAAAATTGAATTGGAGATTTTTTTCAAATATCGCATATTCGTTTTTATCATATTGCATAAGTATCTGAATGGAAAGACATTACATAATGAAAGCTAAAATCAGAGCTATGAGATCACTATTTTAGTTATGTTTCCTTTGTAATTTTCCTTATAAGCCTAGGGTCCCCTTATACCTTAAGAATTCAAATGGCTCAATAACTTACATTGCAAGTCTTGTCCTATAAATATCATCAATCATTGCATTAATATCAAGCTTCATATTCTGCTCAAGAGTTCTTCAAAGTGCAAGTCCAGTTGATTTCATCATTAAGAACTCGCTTCGGTCAGTTTGCCTATTCCTCTACATCTCCAATGCATGAGATTATAACTAATAGGGTTAATAAGTCAAAGGATCAACAACAACAGTGAACAAACTGGGTCTCTTACATATAAAAATGAAAAAAGACTGCTAGAATAGCATAAATGAATCCATAATGGAACTTGAGGCAAAGTACAACTCAGGGGGCAAATTGTGTCTGCATTCAAAGAGCGAAGATGGATGTTGAAGTGTAAGAGCTAATACCTCAATCATTATATAGCAAAAATAGTAACAAAAAGAAAAGTTCAATAGTGCATCGAGCTCTATTATAAAGCCATGGACCCTACTTGTTATCCTAGTAATCACTATGATGAATTGTATCAAAAGCTTCAACATCAGAAGTACCTACAATGAATCATTCATGCTCAGGCTGATAGGCTATTGATGAGTGGCTCTGTTCTAAACAGGAGACCTATTAGGATCATGCACATCATACATAGCATGCATACACTTGCATACATTTTTGGGAAATACTTGTTTTGTATAATAAAAGCCTTTGAGCCTAGACAAGATTGTGTAAATACTTTGCTATTAATATTTAAAATTAGTGTTGGAAGAATAGGAAAGTAGTCAGAGTATTCGCATGTGAAACATTTGAAAGAATGAAAATAAGAGGAGTGACACTACCAAGAAGCATTATCCTGGAAACTTCAAGAGGCTAGATAGGATGCTCAAGCTCCTCAGATTCAATATGCTAGGGAAGAATGCACTCAAAACTTGAAACGAATGCACTTTGAAAACTTCTTTGATTATGAAATAAAAACCTCTAACTCCTAAATCTTTTCTTTTATAGGAAATGTTGGGAAGAGAAATGAAGCCCTTTACCATAACATCAATGGGATAAAGCCACAACTTTGATGGTAGAGCATCACTACCCTATGATCAGAGACATTATCACCACAATGAAAGAGAAGAATGCAAAAGAATAACATTGTATTTTGATAATTTTTTTTACTAGCAAATGGCCATACTAACTTATGGAATTTTATACAGGGAAAATAAAAGAGAATGAAAAAAGGAAAAGGAACTGATACATCAATAAGAACGGGCAAAATAGCAAATGCCAATCGCTCGTCAAAACCTCACCCTGTGCAAATACCAAAAGGAAGTAATACAACTCTATCTCCTTTGATTCTGTAATAAAATAAATCCTCAATAAGAAAATTCACAAATTGAAAGGAAATTCATCCACTTCATGAGATTATATGCGAAAATTTATCTCATGACCTTTAATTTTAGTGGCTTTCTTTTATTAGCCTCGCAAAATTCAGATGTCTTGTTGACAGCTCTATGTTGAGAATTTCTAAACTCTAATCAATTTAATGCTTGCTTTGCACCTAAACGAGGGGAAAAACATGCAAAGGCAAAATTTGTGGACTTGTGGTATAAATTGATTGAATTTTAGGGTATCATTTCAGTCTTATGAATGATAAATATACATGTAATATACTCCAATGCTCATAAATGAGTATGAGTACAAAATCCCTTTATGGTATCCACGCTGAGTAATGCGAGAAAGGTAGGGGAATACTAAGAGGAGAATAGAAAAGAGAGTAAGCATAATTTACTTTATTGCTCATAAATGAGTAAGAGTATCAACATAAAACCTCTGGCAGTATCCATGCTGAGTAATACAAAAAAAGCAGGGGAATACTAAAAGAGGACTATACTAAGAATTGCTCTATTTACTCCAATGCTCTATATGAGTATGAGTATCCAAAGGACCTTTCCAACGGTATCCATGCTGAGTAATATGAGAAAGGTGGGGGATACTCAGATAAGAAAGAGAAGCACAAAAATAATTCAAAGACTATTTTGATACTTAGAATCTAATCCATTTATGCTCAAATACCATAAGTTTTGTCTAGTAGATTCTTTCTGAATTTAGGTGTGGAAGTAAGCTCTTCACTTGGTAAAAAATATGCTCTCAGCATAAAATGGTTAACGATGCCTTTGCCCTATATGAATGGTAAATAAATGATAGTCATGAGGATTAAAATTAAAGAGATTGGTTAAGTACATGTTATCTCGTGTAAAGTGATGAATTTTCTTATAAATTTTTAAAATAATAATGTACTTTTATACATTCATCTTATTAAAACTAACTTCAACAATTCTGTAGGAATTTTAATTCCAGAAGGGGGTATACTTAACTTGCAAAGTCAATCAACACATCAAAATTCAAAGTCAATCAACAAAAGTGCTAATTAGTCAGTACAAAAAATCCAAAGCATTCGACTCAAATAACTAAAGATAAAAATTAGCGAACAGTTGTGGACTGTACCATTATCAAAGGCAAGCAATGAAATGATTGCAGTCAATTTGCAAGAAATTATGGATTGCAGCATCATCAGTGAGCAACAAAAGGGTTACAGCTAACCGAGAGTAGTTTTAGACTGCAGTATCATCAGTGAGCAACGAAAAGGTTGTAGCTAATCGTGAGCAATTTTGGACTGCAACATCATCAGTGAGCAATGAAAGGGTTACAGCTAATCGCGAGCAGTTTTGGGCTGTAGCATCATCAGTGAGCAACGAAAGGGTTGCAGCTAATCGCGAGCAGTTTTGGACTACAATATCATCAGTGAACAATGAAAGGGTTGTAGCTAATTGCGTGAGCAGTTATGGACTGTAGCATCGAAAGTGAGCAATGGAAGGGTTGCAGATAATCGTGAGCAATTATGGATTGTAGTATAATCGCATAATTAATCAGCATCATACGACCGAGTGTGATGTTTCTTTTCAAATCAGACTATACGGCCGAGTGTAGTCAGCATTGTATGACTAAGTGTAATGTATCTTCAATCGATTGTACAACCGAGTATAATCAGCATCATACGACCGAGTGTGATTTTTTTTCAAACAGACTATACGACCGAGTGTAGTCGGCATTGTACGATCGAGTGCAATGTGTTTCCAATTGATTATACAACAAGTATAATCGACATCATACAACCGAGTATGATGTAATTTTTCATTGTTATACGTTCAAGTGTAGCCAACATTATACGACTAAGTACAATGTGTTTCATTCACCCAAGATTATACGACCGAGTATAATCAATATCATATGATTGAGTATGATATGTCATTTGAAATGTTGTATGTCTGAGTATAGTAAATTCATAAGTAGAAGCTTCAAGGAGTGCAGGTAAGTATCCTAACTTTTAACTTAGAAATTGGGTACTATTTTACTTTGCCGCAATTTGTCAAGCAAACAGCAACAAAGGGGGGCAACTGTAGACACCCAATTTCGAAATGATGTGTTATGGATGCACTAAAGGACTCCAATGATAAAAATATCATGAATAGGTCTTTGAAGCTTAATCTTTAAAATTCTAAGGGTTTAAATGCATCTTTTAAAGGAAGGATTTAATGTTTTTAAAGACTAAATTACAATATTTTTTTAGGACCTAATTGCAAAACATAAATTCTTCCAGGGGTCTTTTTATAATTGTATAATCCCGGTCGAAATTGAATTCTTCCGTCTGTTTTTTTACTTTTAAATTCAATCCTAGTTGGTTTAAAACTCCTAATTGATCTAAAATTCCTAAATATAATTTTAAGTATTAATCTTATATTTTTAGGAATTAGAATCACGTTAGGATTGAGTTAGGTTTTCTAGTTCTTTTTCCACTATATAAAGAGCAAGAGGAAGAAGAGAAAAGGGGGGAAGAAAAAGGGAAAAAAAAAGAAAAAAGAAGAGAGAGGTAGTAAGAAGAAGAAAGAAAAAAGAGAAACGTGTTTTGAAAAGGGTTTTTTTAATTCTTTTTTCTTTTTTGAGTTATTTTCTACAAAAATTCCCTTTGATTCATTAATTAATTCAAGATCCTTAGAGAATTTTTAAAGAGCAAGATTTTAAGACTTATAAAGAATAATGAATTACAAATCTGAGGAGTGCCCCAAGTCATTCATAATCATCATCATCATCATCATCATCTTCTTCTTCTTCTTTATTTATTTATTTATTTTTATTAATTATTTTTATTCTTTTGCGTTATTATTATAATTTATTCATTAATCATAATTTTATTTTATTTTATTTTTATGGTGATTATGGAGGAAAATGCATGGTGATCATGTGGGAGGGATGAATTCATGAGAAGTCCGTGGAAAACTATGGTTAAAGCCTCGTAGAGACTTAGTTTCTAGGGTTTTTTTTTTAATTTTTTAATTGCTTTTTTAATTTTTAATTTTATGAATTATTTTATTTTATGAATTAATGTAATAGCCCCAATAGTGGAAATAGTAAAATTATATGTATGGTTGTTTGTTTATTTTGATTAAATTGGTTAATAAATTTAGGTTTTTTAATTACGTAATTACTTAAAATCAATGGAGGAAGTAGATTAATTTAGATTTTTTGATAATAAAATTAGGATTTTAGTAAGGATTAATTTAATTATTTGTTTGATCTTATTTAATTATTTTTTTATGTTTTTATTTGTTTTGGGCTTATTTATTATTTTTATGTGTTTTGGGCCTTAAACTCATTTTAGGCTTTGATTTATTTGTTTAAGTTTAGGTAATTCTTTTAGCCCATCTCACTTAATAATTAATTAAGTTTAATTAATTAAAATATACTTTGAGGCCCATAATTAATCAGATTTTAGGTTAGAAATATCCTTAGGCCCATTTAGTTACTTAGACATAGACCTACCTAATTTAATTTAATTAATTTAGACTTAGCGCACTTAATTAAAGCTTTTTTCATAACTTATAAGTTTAAGATCACCTTAGAATTAAAATATGTAGAATTAGGCCCACTAATTTACATATTCCATAATTTGTAGATTTAAGCTCATATTTAGAATTAAAATTAGTAGACTTAAGTTCATTTAATTAAAATCAAAAGGAATTAGGTTTTTAGGTTCACTTATAATTTAAAACATGTAGATTTAACTCATTTATTTAAAATCCATGTAGATTAGACTAACTTAGAGATTATGTGATTTATTGAATGCATTATTTACTTGTATATTTCATGACTAGTTTGCCTTGGAGTTGATTATTTTAGGGTTTATATGAAATTGCATGTAAATAGAGAATAAAATAATAATTTATAAAATAATTCTAAATGAACACAAGACTGAAAGAAGTTGGTATTTTGTATCCAGAATCTCCTGGTTGTGGTGCTAGCTTTCTTTTAAGGAATCGAGTACCACCTTTTTTTATTTGTCCTAGTTATTACCTTGGGTGGCGACTTGTCACGACCCAAACTAGGAGTCATGACTGGCGCTAGAGAACGGGAATTCTTTCGAATCCGGAACCCTTAGCAAGCTTTAGAAAATAAAATCATGCAATAAATAAATAAAAAGTACGACATAATTAAAATTTTTTGAATCAATATATAAAATAAATACTCCAAATCCTTTTATAAATAAATATATTCATATAATGTTCAAATACAACTCTCTAAGTATTTAATATCAAAACAAAATAATACTCTTATGATACAATAACACTACTACTGCAGTTTCTAGAATACAAATCAGAGTTCAAATTATACATTTACATAAAATAGCCGGGACGGAAGAACGCCGACGAAGAACTCTACTATTAAGGTCTGACGATATAGGATCTCCTGAAAAAAAAATTGAGGGGGCTCAGACCTCACTGAGTGAATTATTATACTATATATACATGCAATCTAAACCATACCCAGTCAAACATCATATATGTATATATATATGTATATACACGCATTTCACACAAATTCCAAACTTTGCTTTTATAAATATAATAAATGCAAAAGTCATTTATTTTAATACATGAAAGATCAAATAGAACCCTATTAATCGCAACCTCAATCAACCATATCATCACTCTAGCCATATAGGCTTACTTAAATCCAAATAGATCACTTATTCCATTCTGGACAGTAGACTAGTCCCGAGACACTAAGTCAACTAAACTCCAGCAGTCTGACTATCAGTGTGATTGGCCCCGAGACACTTGGTCAATCGAGCTCCAGCAGTCTGACTGTCAGTGTGATTGGCCCCGAGACACTTGGTCAATCGAGCTCCAACAATCACACTCTCCATCACATCACATCTCAATCAAATCAATCAAATCATAATCACCACGATTAATTCCTCACTCATACCTAAATCTATCACACCGGTACGTACACGGTCTTAGTGCTGCCCACTAGGAAGCACGTTCTATTAATATCCTTCATTTAAAATAAATCATTCATATGGATAAATAAATAATGCAGAATAATAATCATAGTGATAAAATAAATCATATATATACTAGAAATATATCTAAAATAAACTAAGTATATTTCGAGTGTATATATGTCAAATAAATTCAAATCAATTATAATATATATCGAAAATAAGCCATATATATACCGAAAATATACCTAAAATAAACTAAGTCTATTTCAAGTATATATATGTAAAATAAATCTAAATAAATCATGAAATGTACTAAAAAAAATAAACCAATAGTATACTATAAACATGCTAAGTTTAAATCAATAATTAAACATGCATTTATTTAAGAATATATCTAAAATATACTAAAAATATACCTAAAGTATACTAATCATTTAAATAAACAGTTATAAATAAATTTACATTTAAAACATGTATATGTACTAAAGTATACTAAAAATAAACCTAATTATACCAAATCATATTATAATTTAAATCACTTTTAAAAGCATATAATGAAAATGAAAAATCCTAAGTCATGCATTATATATGCAATGCATATATATACAGTATAATAACTCACAAATTCGTGTTCCACGAGACAGAATCGGTTGGCCTGGTCCGTTAGGCCTCGGTCTCAGCGCAGCTAGAAAAATAAAATAACATCAACAATTAGAATAAACTTCTAATTTTACGCTTTTAGGATTACTATAGAAAGACTCAATCGAAAATTCAAACTAGACTAGGACCGGTTGTCACGTTTTACGAAAAATCTATCAAAATTTTGACAGAGTCTCCTCTGTAAAATGGACATCTCCCCACAAAAGTAGGGTCGATCCTGCACAGAAAATACACTTCTAAAATCACAAAACACAACACCTCGGGTTAGGACCCTAAACTCTACAAATTCCTAACCGAGGTTCGCAATACATAAACAAACAATATTAAATGGTAAAATAATAAAAATCATCAAGAACCCATAAAAATATTTAAAAACTTTTATTTTCCAATTAAAACATAAAAGTTTAATTTAAATAATATTTGATAATAAAATTTCATAAATGGAATAAAATTCCCATTTTACAATTAAATTAACATAAATTGCAAATAACATTTAAAATCACAATTTATCATCACAAAAATAATAAAACACACATTTAATCTCAAAATAACAAATACACTTATTATTTACATAATATTCCCAAAATTATCACAATTTAACTAATAAGATCTCAAATATTATATAATATTAATAAAAATTCAATTTTATAATTATTCAACATAACATAATAAAGTTCACGTTTAATTGCTTAAATAGTTTAATTATATAATAAAATTAGTTTAAAACCCATTTTATTTCCAAAATAATATATAATATATTATTTAAAAACAATTTTTAAAAAATAATATTAATTAGTTAAAAATATTAATTAATTTGTAAAAATCATTTTAATACCTTAAATAATTATAAAATCAACTAAACATAATATTTAACTTTAATTAACATAAAATTACACATTTACCCCTATAATATAAAATATCCAATATACTAAATAATTTCCTTAAAAATTATATAAAATCATTAAAATTATTTAATCATCATATAATATACTAATATCAACCAAAACACTTATTTAACCAATAATTTCTATAAAAATACATATTTAACCTAATAATTCAAAATACACATAAATTATATAAAATTTCATAAAAATTATATAAATTCATAAAAATTATTTTATCAACAAATAATATTCTAATATCAACTAAAACACACAATTAAACTCTAATTTCAACCAAAATACACATTTAACTTGTAAATCCAAAATTTACATAATAC